>OU343221.1:72706894-72824389 GCA_910596185.1 Chrysanthemum makinoi
ACGGTTATAGGGGGCAAGTAAGTACCCTACACATATGATGTCATGCATGATGCAAAGCATACTTTGGGTCATGGGTTATGGGTCATGGACTTTGGGTCATACGCCATGGGTTTTACTCAACTTGATGTCATGCATGATGTAATGCACATGGGTCATGAGTTATGGGTTATGGGTTTTATAAATGTAAGTAACAAATGTTACTTATAAGTGTTCATAGAAATGTAAGTAACAAATGTTACTTATAAGTATTCATAGAAATTATAAGTTTTATAAATGTAAGTAACAAATGTTACTTATAAGTGTTCATAGAAATGTAAGCAACAAATGTTACCCAACTTGATGTTTTGCTCATAGAAATGTAAGTAACAAATGTTACTTATAAGTGTTTTATAAAAATGATGTTGGCTTTATATAAACTATTTAACTAGACATGTTTGATGATTTATTTGTTTAGTGAAATGAGTTAGAAAACTATTGGCATGAAAACTTACGTATTTTATTTATCACGTTAAAATGATTTTACGATTGTTATCAACAAAACATAGAAAGATCATAAGATAAATAACGTTTTTATGGTTTATTTGTATTAACAGGTTTGATTGTAATAAGGTTGTTGGTATTGTTGAAGTTAAGCATGGTCATGATCCCAAGAAGTTTCCCGCCTAGACTTCAGAGACTAAGTTGCTCTTCAGAGGCTTTAAGTGTTTGTGTAGCATCAGTGTTTGAGAAGATTTTTCAGGAAGACAGAGTGTTATTGTCATCACACTCTAACTCCATCATCCAAGTCTTGATTCCTATCTTCGGTCTTTGAGATCCGTCTCAGATAATGACGAGTCTTTATTCTTCAGACTTAGAGGAACATCTTGAGGATGGCTCCCTCATAATTGTTTATCAAGGACAATATGCACTTAGAGTGTTTTTCATTCAAATCTATAGTTAAAAGACTCTGGGCTTTGAATTAACCCAACAACTAAAGACGAGCAAGTTAACTGTTTTTGACAAAAGTGAGTCCATTTTTTCCCTCTATTTCTTTGTCTCTTTTTTTTTAATCTATGATATAAAATAATAATAAAATTTTCCATATTAATTTCTCTCTATTTTTCTCTTATATAAATATTTTTTTAATTCATATTTTTAAATATTATTTTTTCTCTCTTACATTAAATTTCAAATTCAAGGTGGCGTTTAGTGTACAATTGAGGTTACGGTTAGACATAGGCTTTAGTGTAAAGGTATTGAAAAAAAATTGACTTTTTAAAAGATTGTTTGTTATACATAAAAGTAAGGTTTTAAATGAATTTAGTTTGAATTTTAAATTATTGAAATGAGAGATAGAAAAGTGGAGCCCACCATTATTGAATTTTGCTTCTATCTCATGCAAGTGAGTTGAGATTTGCTGAAAGTGTGATATTTGGGCTTGATGGCTAATCCTAAAACCAACACCTTTCTACCAAACAAAATTTATAACTGGAATTTCTAATCCTAGACGTCACTATCTCATAACAAACACACTCTAAATCCTAAACAAAATTTAAATCTAAATCCAAATCATAATCATAAACCCATCTACAAACCAAACCGGGCCCACCCTATATTTAATATCACAAAATACTTAACATGATTTCTTACGCTCAAATTGAGCATGAAATGATCTTTATCCATAACTAATACTCAATAGTTCGACTATTATGATAGTTTTATTAGAATTTTCGCTTGTGTTTTGAGCTTTGAATGTCTTTTTATCGTGGTTATGAATTGATACGAGTTATGGGCATATGTTTTATTGTTTTAAGTTGGAATACTACGATTTGTGTATACTAAATGGATATCTAAATCGATGAATTATTTAACCTTTGTAGTGTTATCATGCTTGCTACCATTAGTTTAGTAATGATTACGAGTTTATCAGAACTTATAGTTCTATACAAGCCTGACCGCAAATAATCTAATACATTTTACTTACGGAGGATTAATGGTTTTATACGCGGGTGTTAAAAGCGAATTTTCTTGTTTGGTAAGCTTTCCGCGGTGAGTGTCACATTGCTAAACTGAAATACTATCTAATTTGGAAATTGCTAACTGAAATGGAACATCAAAAAGAATACCTTCCTTAGTCATTTTTGGTTGATTGTCTCATTTTGAGAGAAGGTTTTAAACAACCATGTTAGATGATATTTACTTGTTTATATCACCATTTTTCAAGAAACCCGTAAATATTGTTGAGAGACCACAACAAGTATTCTAGTCAAGTAGAATCCAAAACTCAATGATATGTTGTGGATGTAGAAGTTAACGCTCAACAAAGGGATTGTGGCATGTTAGATAGCTGGATCAACAACATCATCTATTTTTTATCTTTCACCATTAAACTTTTCCTATTATATTCACGTGATGTCATGTGAATCGCTAGAAACATGTAAAGTGTATAGCTAACCCAATAACGAACGTTTCGTAAAGGGATTGTGGCTACCATGAGACACCTGATGGATCAACACCACATCATTCATTTTTTCATCTTTCACTCATTCATATTTCTCACTTTTCCTATTAAAAACAAAAACACATAATAGACACACGAAAAGAAGGAATAATAGCGACGGTAACCATTCGCTCCTTTATGTCTCTCTAAATTATTATCTTTCTATGATAAACATACATGACATGCACACAATGAATGGAGATTACAGGATACTCCTCGGTTGAGGGTTCTATAGGAAGGATGGGTGGGAGTAGTATTCATGCTCGGGAACATGCAGAAGCCACGTCATACCACTTTATATGATGAACTAGCTTCATAGCCCGCCCGAATGGGCGGGCTAGCTTCATGATGACATATGCCAAAATCTAAATGAATGTAAAGCAATCATGAAACAATGGAAAAACACATTAAACTACAAAATGAAAGTAACTAAAATTTGTTAGTGTTAGTGACATAATATGTGTGGGATAGTACAAGAATAAATAAGAATAGGATGTCATGTTTATCGTTTGCATATGAATGCAATGACATATTTAAAACAAAGAAAACAAAAGTTCATATATAACTACAGTGTCCACTTTGTCTAATTAATGTGAAGTCTTCTTTACTCATATGATCAACTTTAGCTCTCTTTGGCTCCATTTCACCACTTCATCCGCTCATTAAAACCATGTCAGTTGCTTAAATAGTAGTATTGGAAAAAAGCTAAATTGTATTTGAAAAGGCACCATTTTGCCTGTAGTTGATACATACAACAAACGTATGTTTAAGATCAAAACCTTATGTGTATGAGGAGTTAAGCATTGACTTATGTAGTTACTCCATGCTTTAGAATTTGATCACCTCGGCAAAAATATGAAGTCGTCATTCTTTCTTGCATCCAACTGATGTGTTTAAGTGAAAGGTTCGAGAAGTAAAGATCTATAGAATGAAGCATCATAAGTGAAAAATAAGAAATAATAACACCTAATTATCCCCATTGAAAATGGTTTATAGCAGTATTGTGTTCATAGCTATTGTTTTTTCCATTGCGAGTATGGCCATATTCATCTCCAATAAGCATCATACGTACACCCTATCAATAGCAATCATATGAAATTAAAATATCATAAAGAGCACACGATAGTTTTTTAAAGAAAAACACATTTTCCACAGACTGTCGAATGAACTACTTTCATTTATACCTAAGATACCATTAATGCCAAATGAAAATCCTTTATTTGCCAGAAAGGTAGGGCTTTGATGTTGACATTAGATGTTTCCCCTATTAGACAAAATAGAGAGAACTCAAAAGTCAATACATATGTTTAAATCTAGAGGTGGCCAAATTAATGGATTGGGTAACGGGTCAAAATGAGTAACGGTCAAAACAACATGCAATTTTGGCATAAAGCGGTGATATGTCGATCCATTTGCCTGCTACCCATTTGAGTGAACTTTTTATTTATATGTATGACCTGTTAGTGATAAAACATAATACATAATGCATCAATTCATGAGTAAATGGATCAAAATTTCCACCTGTTATTAAACACTTAGGCCGCTGAATATTTTCTTATCGAATATTTTTTTCCGAGTATAATTCTCAAAGGGTGATGATTCAATAGAAAACTCGTATGAGAATTGCCTTCATGCCCACAATTCCAGTTAAGGTTATCATTGCTTGCATCATTGCCAACCCTCTCCATTAGCATCATTGTGCTTGAAAAAGAAATAAGATGATAAGCATATATTATAGAAACTACAGAGGTGCGAAATTCAATACTCGTAGTACCTTGTAATTGTATGACACAAGGTCATAAAGAGCAAACCCATCATGTGCTATAGCAAAATTGACTACATGTGGCTTGCGCTTGTTTACCTATCAAATAAATGACATGGGGAATCCTTAGTATGAGGCGGTTGTTATATGTCAATGTCCAAAATAACCCTGAATTATGTCAAAGTAGAGGGATTGTGTGAGGCATAATTGTTTTGAGTTTGATAGTTACCTTAGTATGATGGAAGCTAGTACCTTACATTTCAACGACCGCGGTCTAGCCATGCATACTCCGTGAAAACTGGGGCTGCATTGAGTGAAACTCAATTAAGGAAAAAGTGTGGTTTCTCTATTTGCCGATAACATTTATTGCCGATTTACCTTAGTTTAGAAAACAGCTAAAATAGTAGTCTGTACTATATTATGAAACAATTGGAGGTACCCTGTGGGATTCTCGTGTAATATCAAACAACAACCAACCATCCGCCTAAACCCACCACCTAAACCCACATACTGAACGAACCCCCTGAACCACCCTTTTCTATATTGTCGATGCTTATAGAGAGCCACAATTTTTTAATTTAGCCTAACTACAATTCACATAAGTAGTCTAACTGCAACGGGGTCAACCACAAGGATGCAAAGTCACATATAATGAGAGTATCATAACTGATAAAATAACATCAGTGCTGGTATATTTATGTTGTTGTTTTCTAAATTAAATAGCATAACAACATATTACAACTAAAGAAATTTCCAAAAATACTTCAAAAGTCGCAAGTTATGGCTACTAATTTATAATTTTCTAAACTTAGATTGAGAAATAATGCAGTTGACTTACAACGTGTATAATAGGTGGTTGTTGGGTACTATCTAGTCCCCGAATCTCGCCGTCTGCATCATGACATCAATTGCGGCATTTGAAACTGTGGACACTTGTTGCACCTTCAACCACCGGTAGCATTCGGGTTCCGGGCTCGTCAATAACGATCGCTAATGTATTAGTATTAGCTAACCTCAAAGACGTATAATGTTACATAAACATAATTTGAAGATATGAGCTCATTAGCTTTACCTTGTTATATGTTGAAGATGGTTTCACATATACACATAACAAAGGGCAAATGTGGTTTTGAAAACATAATCCCAAAAAAAAATGGCGCCATATTGATTGATTCATATAATGAATAGTAATGACTAATGAAGAACAACTCATGAATTGAAGAGCAACTGATCAATCAATCCATTTGAATTATATCAACTGAAAAGCATTTTTTTTTGGAAATACAAAATGTGAAACAAATATTCTTAAATCCCAAAGATACCTCACGCCTTTGTTCATGTTCACCTTATTCGCTTAGCTTGTTCGTGTTCGATTTGTTGCCTTTAGTGTGTTTTGTTTAGCTTGAATGAACTGATAAAATACTTCATAAAAATCAAAACTTGAAGATTTCTTTATGAAACAATGAAGCCATAATTCTGCATAATATGTTAATAATGCTTGATGATCATAGGTTTTAGATATGCTTACTTAAGTGTGGTAGCATGTTACATAAGAAGACATTGTAACATGTGACACAAGTTACACCGCATATTCATAGCAAACGTTACAACTTATACCCATAGAGGAATACAACACTTTATGTTTGTCATAATTTTTAATGCGCTTGGTTAACCATTAAAATAGCAATTAGAGTATCAAACTCCCCAATTTACAATAGCTTTCTGCAACCATGAACATTTTTGTCTTTACTTTATTTGCAAGAGTAGAATCATGCCACAAATTTGTCACGCATCACCGCCATACACTAATAACCATTTAAACACTTCAATTTCATAACAAAATTGAAATCAAAAGTGTCAATATGTGGTGATATAGTCATCTTATATCGAGCACATGGTTGATTTCAAAACTAAAATCAATATTTAAAATTCATAATTGCAAACAAAAATAATCCCTAAATCGTCATACATAAATTTTGACCAACTAACCTAAAATGATTCAATCCGAACAAATCACATAAAAGATTACCTCCAAAGATGATTCCAAGCTGAGAGATTTTTTGAGTGGATGGTATAGTCGGATCTTTGTGTGGGTTTGAAATTGAATTTTAGATGAAGCGCCTTTCTTTGAAAGTAAATATGCCCGGATTTTTTGTCCATAATATTTATGAGGAGTTATTTGTTTGACCTTTTCAACCGGCTTTAAAATTAGTTGATTGGTGCTTTCAAATTTTGAATGAAAACAGAGTCATGGTTGAATATTAATTTAGGATTGCATTTTGTATCTCAAGTTGTGGATTGCTTTGATGGTTGAGGCACATGTATGTGGAGGTTGAAACCCGAGTTCGAATCTTGCAACTGATAAATTTTTTTTATATGTAGCCGGATGTAGTGCCATGGTGGCATTTCCATGTCATCATTTAAATGCCTAGTCAGCATTAATGACGTCGCATATGTAGTCCCATATATATATATAGATATAGATATCCGCGCAAAACGATGATATATAGCAGCAAATAATTATATGTAATCGTAAATGGTTTGAACCTTGATGCAAAACCTATGCGTTCAATTTGTAGTCATTCCGAAAAAAAAGTTCATGGGTTAAACACCAAAAATGATAAAATTTTAAGGATTAAATAATATTTAAAATATTAATTTAGTTGTAGATGATTTTTTCATTTTTTATCAAGGGTATATAATTTACCAACATTACTTAAACTATAAGCATTTTAAATTTAAAAAATGCATGTAGTATAGATTAATTACATTGCTAGGGTTTTTATAATTTCGTTTAGCATGTAATAAAAATTGTTAAATTCAAATTATGGTTTACAAGATTATAAGGTATTTTTTATTGAAATGAGGCTCATCATTAGAGCCCTAGGTAAGGTGCGTCATGACTCAAGTTATGGGTTTCGGCGCGAGTCTATGGAGCGAGATACCACACCGGAGGTCGGCTGGTGCGCAAAAGGTTTTTTCTTTCTTTCTTTTTTGTGTGTGTTTGTGAGATGTTAGTGTGATGTTATTTTTATTTTTTATTTTTTTTTCTTTTCTTTTTGTGCAGTTTTGCAGGTTTGGGAGGAAGAAGACGACTCAAAAGGTGGGGTGTTTAATATTAGGGCCTGTTTGTTTGGGTACTTTTGGCATTGGATTCAGCTTTGGACTCATAAAATGCGATTTCGTTTAGAGGCATTGGTTTTGCTTTTGGGGTTGAAGCCCTTACTAGGGTTGTGTAAATTCAAATCCGAATCTAAATCTAAATTTAAATCCAAATTCAATTCCGTTAAAAAAGCAAACTGAGCATTAGTCCCTGATGTAAAACCCTAAATATAAAATGTGTATTGGGCCTGACCCAATTCTAAATGTATTGTATATGATCTGTATCTAGGTAATCACAATCACATTAGTTGTACCTTGCTAGAATTATATTTTACTTTGTGAACCAAAACATATATTACCACATTTTAGATTATGAACCAAAAAATATATATATATATATATATATATATATATATATATATATATATATATATATATATATATATATATATATATATATATATATATAGGATAAAGATCAAATAAAAAGACAAATATCCAGTAAAAGATAAAAGATTTTTTTCAAAAAATTCTCGAAAAATTCCCAAAAAATTCCACAAGATCGGTATGATGGTGCATCTTAAAAGTTGTGAAAAACTTTTTCTAAAAGTGGATATTTTTCCTAAAAAAATTATGAAAAATACGTTTACATTAAATCGCTTTTTGCATCAAAATTGGTTTTTACCCAACTTATTTTGACTTTTTCATCAAAATAACATTAAGATCTAACTAAAACAAGTTGAAAATTTTGTGCATAAAATTTTTTGTGCATCAAAAAAGCAGTATTAAAAACGATCAAAACTCAAAATTATAAAAATGTTTTCACAAAAGTTTATGCACCAACATACCCGATCTTATAGAATTGTTTTGGAATTTTTAGAGAATTTTTCAAAAAATAAATTTTTTATTCTTTTACGAATTTTGTCTTTTTATTTTAACTCTACCCTATATATATATATATATATATATATATATATATATATATATATTGTTTTATTTAAGTAAATGAAAAAAAAAAATGCGTCATAGCATCAGCATCAGAAAACTGGTGTTATGTTAGATTGAGAAGGGTGTTTTGATATCATAGACAAACTGATATCGTAGGCAAAAAGTGTTGAAGTGACATTATTTTTTTCATCCACACCGTACCTAGCGCTCTTAATGTTTTGTTTTTAAGTTTAAAAAACTAAAAATAAAAAGAATTATTAGGCTAGTCCCAATGTGGACTGGGACAACCCGGTCATCCAAATACCACGCCGCCTTTCTCTCTCCAAATGATTCGACAACCCGATGCCCCAAATGACGACCCAAGCATTTTTTTTTAATTCAAACATTTTTAACATTAAATTTAAATTTCATTCAAATTAAAAAAAAAAACATTACATTACGAAATTAAAAAAAAAAAATATTACACTACGAATTTAAAAAAAAAAAAAAAACATTACAATACGGAACCGACGAGAGAATGTTCTGCGCCGAACCAAGGGTTTTCGGAGAAGTATGCGCCACTAAACGATTATGAGCACCTTCATGATCCCTACGATGTACCTTCGTCGGGTTTTTGGCTGTGATGCTTTGTAAGCCTTCCAAGCAAATCCCGAAACTCCACAAACTCATTAAACTTCTTCCTCGCGGAAGACGAAGAAGAACCGAATAAATGTCAATGACCACATATTAAAAATTGTGTTTCGTGGGTATTTCGTTAGAATGGTTGATTGAATATAGATGAGAAATGGTGAGTGGTGAATTGTGTTTGAGGAGAAGTTGGTATTTATAGAGTTGTAAATTTGGTTTTAAAAGTTTTTTAATGACAAACGGTCATATTTTTGAAATTAATAGTGAATAAATATGCAAATAGTAGACGCTACATCGGTCTTATTTTCACTCGATGTGTGCAAATTTGATGCCACGACCGATGTGGCAACCTTCGCCCACAATCGAGCCAACTGATCTTCAATTCGGTCGAGGGTGTAAAATATTGGTGCACAACCGATATTTTTGGAACGAATGCGTCCAGCCTTAGGTTTCAAGCTTTCTTTTAAAGGAACAAACAGTATAGTTGTCAGGATCCCGATCCTGATCTTAGGAGCTTACGATTTTACGAGCATGCGTTAAAAACGCTCCGATCCTACATAGATCTTTGCAAGCTTAAGATCTTATAGGATCCCGATCTTGACCATACGATCTTAAGATCTAATCCGATCCGATCTTACTTTTCTCGGATTACAAACTAAAAACTACAAATTTATGGGTATTTTTGAAGAATTCAAAAACAAAATGTTAATATTTTTAAACATTTTATAATCATAAATTATGACAACATTTATATGAAACATTCATAGTATTTTGTGGTTGTAATGAATTAGAATTTGTAGATTTGTATAAAATTACATAAACTATTAAAAAATAACATTAGAGTAAGATCTTAGGATTCCGATCCGATATTACGATCACGATCTTGCAAAGACGAAAACGATCCTGGGTAGGATCCCGATCTTGACAACCTTAACAAACACCAATGTGTTACTCACAGTTCACAAATATGTTATCAGCTTTGCAGAAACAAGCACACGCTAAACGAATCATGGAAAATTGCGCTTTTTATATGAAAAATTGATTTGCAGACAACTACGTTTTATAAATACACTAAATGTCATTTTTTGTAAATAGTAGAACGGTATGATGCGAATGGAAAAAACAAATTATACATATCACCTCTTTTTTCATATACTAGGACTTGCGAGTACCCGCCTCCTAAAGGGACAGTTTTATTACTTTCTTTAGTACCTACACCAATTCGGCCCCCTACTAAAAACATAAAACAAAATAAATAGGAAGTCTATAGATCACCACACAAACATAGACACAATAACCACATTATCCATCATCTCACACACAAACACAAAACACCATTTCTCTAGTCAAAACACTTCGAGACTTCAACTTATCTCCATGACATTATCTCCAACAACCCTCCTCTCACTCCTCCTAATCACCACCATAACAACAACCACCACCACAGCCCTAACAGCCTACGAAGCACTCAAAGAATACGACTTTCCACCAAGTCTACTCCCAGTAGGAGTCACAGGGTACACACTCAACAAAGCCACAGGTGCATTCGAAGTGTACCTACCTGACACATGTTCATACACAGTTGAAGGGTATAACGTGAAGTACAAGTCATATATAAGTGGAATAGTAAGTAAAGACAAGGTGACAAAGCTGACGGGTGTAAGTGTAAAAGTGTTGTTTTTTTGGTTGGATATTGTGGAAGTTACACGTGATGGTGATAAGATGTATTTTTCTGTTGGGATAGCGTCGGCTTGGTTTGATATTGGTCGTTATGTTGAGAGTCCACAATGTGGGTGTGGGTTTGATTGTAATAACGTTGTTGGTGTTGTTGAAGTTATGCATGATCATAATGATGCTTAAAGGTATGCACATGAGCTTGGTGATGTAGTTAGTTGATCAGGTGTTTTATTCTAGTTTTAGTAAGTAGCAAGTGGTTGGTGTTGGCTAATAATGTTTAACTTCTAGCTAGATGATTGTTGTTGTAAACTTACCTAGTTGAATAATTGTTTGTTAAGGGTAGTTTTATTAGAAGTTAATCACGTATGTTATGAGCTTTTTTTTTTTGTCATGGTTATGGATTGATACAGTTCCAGCCTATGATGTTTCATATATGAGACATATTCATTGAGAAAGATTGTTGGTTTAATTTGGGTCTGATCAAAAACACATTTTGTGGAAGATGATGCATGCGCAGATTGTACAGATTGTATAAAGAGAAAATTACCAAAAGAGACCAAATATCCGAGGTTAGTTCATTTTCTAGACACTTTTATCATCTCTTTTCCATTTAGCTATACGCTGCTCTGACTTCATTAAAATTCACGCGTCATTCATTTCACTTTTTTAAGAAAAGTATGACACGCGTCAAAAATCGCGAAATGGTGTTAGCCGAAAGAAAGTTGAATGACACGCGCAAAATTTCATGGAAATCGAACAGCTTAAGAGCCTAAATGGGAAAGAGATGATAAAATTGTCTAGAAAATAGACCAACCTTAGATATTTGACATCTTTTGGTAATTTTCTCTTGTATAAATTGTGACTTTATGATCAAGGGGCAGGTACACTTGCCCACATTTAAGTGATGACAAATGAACATCCTTAGAGAGGTGGACCAAGTATATTATATGGACCAAATATATTATGCACCTATACTTTGAATGAACTATCTCCTTTTGATTCAAGACTGATAAAGATGCAAAAGAAACTCATAGCATACATAGCCATGATCGTGTTTACAAAAATACAAACCTCAATGACTAATACTTAAAAATAATTGATTTTTTTATATGCCTTTGAGTCTTTGACCACCAAAGTTTTTGGGTGCGTTTGGTATAGGTTTTGAAATCATAATCGGGATATGTTTCATTGTAGGGTAGAATGATTAAATGAGATGTATCTAAACCAACTTCTTGTGAGTGCTATGAAGTATGAAAATTATTAAAGAATGAGTCCATAACTTAAAACATATATATGTCAACCAAACATGTACAATCATAGACATCAACATTCCATCATTCTCATACCTCCCAACCAAACGCACCCTTACATTTCATGTTCTCTCATATCTATTATACATCTTAAGGGCCGTTTTAGATGAGTTTATGATTTGGATTTGGATTTGAATTTTTGAATTTGGATTAAGGCTGAAAGTAATGGTTACCCTTCATCACCTTCCACCTCAGGCCACTTCAGCTTACTCTCACCTTTCACTCTCTCTCACCTTTCACCCGTAGTGGTCACCTTCCCCTCACTTTTATAAATATTTTTTACTATTTTATATTCATAAACTAAAAACGTAAATGTGAACATAAACATACGAAATTAAAAACTTTGATTCATAAATATATTAAAAATATTACATTTAATACTGCAATTAAGCATTATGAGACAAGTGTTCGGCCAAATCGGCACGAATGTTTTGATGCGCTTGTGATGATTTGATTTGCCTCATAACTTGCCGCACTTGTTCATCGAACTGTAGGAGGTCGTCCGGTTGATGTGCTTCCTTCAGGTACCAATTGGGAGATATCATCTTTCCTTTGTCTTTTCGAACCATATTATGTAATATGATGCATGTATACATCATATTCATTATTCTTTCTTTTTTTCATCGCTCATGTGGGATTGACTAGTATCGCCCATTTCTTCTTCAGAACACCAAACACTCGTTCAACATCTTTCCTTGCCGATTCCTGCATTTTCTTATACCTTATTCGCTTATAGTCATCATCAGATGGTTATGGAATCGTCTTAACGGGTGTCGCCAATTCCGGACATATCCCGTCAACAAGATAGTATCCCCATGGGTAAGTTACGTTGTTAGCCACAAACGAAATCTCTGGTGCTTTTTCGGATTTGAGGATCGTTAAATAAAAGGGGATTGTTGTAGAAAGTTGATGTAATTGTTCGACCTAGAAACACCAAAGAAAGCATGCCATATCAATAAGTCTTGTGACGTAACAACTTCCAACAAAATGAATGGATTCAGGCCATGCTCAAATCTACAATATTGCCCTTTATATCCGTTCGCACAACTAACCCACTCCCAATTTGTACGATCAAGGCTTCCTAACATCCCCGGAAACTCGTGCATTTCTTCGTGATGCCGATAAAGCTTTACAACATCATTCATAGTGGTTTTCCTCAAATAATCTGGTCCAAAAAATTGCATAACATAATTACAAAAATTATCAAGAGATAGATGAAAAGTTTTCTCACTCATTTGCAGATATTCGTCTAGAGCATCAGGAACCGTGTCGTATGCCAATTGACGAATTGCAGCGGTGCACTTCATCAACAGGGAAATGTCTTATCTTCCGGTACAATCAATATTATTACGAAATAATGGAAAGTGAATAGTTACCTCCCCAACTATCCATGTGAAAAGGCGGCTACTCATTCGGAAACTCTTCGAGAATGTATATGCATCGTACATCGGTTTCGCACTCAAATAGACGGAGACTAAACTGTCATGAGCGCGATTATGATCTCTCGTTATGATGTTCCTTTTCGGTCGATTTGCTCGTCGGAAATTCTTAATAAACGACACCGCTCTTCTAATAAAATTCAAGTCCCGACTAACAACTTCTTATTCTTCTTCTGAGTCGGTGAACAAAAACGTTTTGGAATACATTTGGATAATGAGGAATGAACTATATGTTGTTTAAGTAAGAATATGAGTATAAAAATGGTGAAGTTTTTAGGTATTTATAGTTAAAAAATTGGGTAGTGTATTTTTTTTATTAAGTATCAACGGATACTTTTGGATGAGGGGCTCACAATTTTTTAACGTAACCAAAGGTGAGCCACTCACCTTCCCTTCCTTTTTCTATTACCTCACTGAGATGATCGTAGGGAATGGGGTCGGACGATGATCGAGGCCTCACTCTGTGAGGAGTCACCTCCACTCCGTCTAGTCTAAGATTTTGATTTGGATTTGAATTTGAATTTGAATATGTAATAAAAGCTTTTGTTTTACAAATTGAATTTGTCGATTTGATATTGTTACTAGAATCTTTGGTTATTTTAAAAATAAAATAATAAATAGAAGTATAGGATGTAGTCCACAAATATAAAAGGGAGAGAAATCTCATATTAAGAAAAGGACAAACAATTAAATAAATAGTTTGTATAACCAATGCTCTTAAAGCATTGGTTTAGATGTTTAAATAAGTAAATTTTATGCTTATTAAATTAAATTTTTCATTAAGTAGGGTAATTTAGTAGTTTAGTAAATGTGTATTAATTTTTTTTTAATTTAATTTAAAGGAAAAATTCAAGATGAATTAATGCAGACTAACCAATGACTCATGCTACTTGTATCCTTTAAATAAAATATACAAATTTGTCATGAAAAGAGAGAAATCCAAGCTCCTCACCTACTTTTGTTACTCACATATTTGGGTTTTGTGAGCCCTCTAAACCCAGTCCATGCAATACAATCATGTTAGTATCACTTCATGTTTTAACCACCTATTGATGACAATGGAAACACTAAACAAACCACATTTCCGAGCGATAACAATGTGTGAAAGACAATGTAAATATTTTACTCACGTGTAGGAGATAGTCTCTCCACATTAAAGATGAGAATATTTTACTCATTAATTCTATCTTTTCTGAAATCAATTAAGCTATACGTTCAAGGGATGACCCATAATTGAGCTACGGGCCCACAAGTTGGCTCAAAGCTTGCACCATTTTTTTATTTTATTTTTTGTTTTTTATTTTTTGTTTAGTATATATGCTACCAATGTAGAGGTTGGTTGTTGAAATTGTAGTTATATTGATTTACATTTGTATATGCTTTTTGCTAATCGTGATAAGATGATGAACCCTGATATGGACGCATTACAACACGGGTAGCCCGATCATCCAAATAGTTTAAATTGCGCGATCGATCAATAATTGCAAAATTCGAAGTTCAAAACCACTTGTTTCTTTAGGTAACTAGAAGCGATACTATCAAATGGTGTCTTTGTCAAGTGGGGTTGTAATTTATTTATTGTGTATAACACAAATGTATCATTAATACAATAAATCACAAAAACGAAATACTATATAATGGTTTATGGTGTACCCCGGCTATGCCTAATCTTTGAACAGTGCATACATGATGCTCGAGATAATCATTGGCGTAAAGCCTATTAGGCTACCGTAAGGGAATCACCAATACTCAAGAATAAGGGTGAGCATCGGTCTCGGACCGGACCGGACCGAGACCGACAAGACCAAGACCAATTAAGGTAAAACCGACCGAGACCGAGACCGAATGTGGTAGGTCCGTCCGTCCAAATAGGCAAGATTTTCGTTTTTGGTCGCCGACCGACCAAGACCAAATAAGGTAAAATCGGGATCAGACCGACCGCCGGTCCTTCGTCCGTCGTGGTTTTATCGGTTGAATCGGTCGAAATGCTCAAATTTCGATCAAGAAGCCTATCTCACGAAGCCTAAGCTTGCGAGAAGTTCTAACCTTGGAGGTGTAACACCCCGTGAACGACACGTAAATACTCAATTTTTGAAACTTTTACGTGGAACCACTTTAACGCACCTTATGTTACTCTTTTGACCATTGAAAAAAATACATAAAATTTTAGACCTTGATACTATTTTTAGATGAAACTAGACTCAGTTACCTTCGAAATGACAAGTGGCACGACCCGTGACGAATTACGGTTTAAAAGATACGCAATTTAGAAAATCGACAAAACCTGAGAATACCTCCCAACCGCCGGTTGGAGTCTTCTGTCCTCAACAGACAGTTTCCAACCGCCCGATTGGGGATTCCAATCGCCGGTTGGAGAGTTGCATGCCCTTTTTCTTGCATTTTGACCCGATTTCACGTCATACAACATATACCACTTCCGTATTACTTCAAACTTTCCAGAAATCATTAATACATTATAAATATCATTTCCATTCAATAACATTACACAATTGACACTTTAGAATAGTACTTTACAAAATGACGGGTTTTGCGCCAAAACCCGTTTCAACCCATTTTCACCACAAACAACCTTTACCAGTTCAATGCACACCAAACTTTACCAAAACCATTAGGATTATATAATAAACTTATTCCATTATCAAATGACCTGTTACAACCCAAAATGAGTATATATACACTTAATCCAAACGCCCCTTCAACTTTAACTAATAACACTTGAATCATACTTGACACACCATTTGACCACCGATTCATTAAGACAAGCTTGACATACATTTTGACACTCGATTACCATTTACAAACCATTGAAGGACCAACGAGGGTACAATATCGACATTGAGCTCGGTATCTACCTAAGCTTCTCTTTCCTTACCAAAACCTTCTAAACTTGCACTTCCATCATTAGGTCATAATTTGTGACAACTCATAATTTCAGGTCATTTCTCAAACTTTGAAAATTTCACTATTCATCCTGAATTTACTATTCACTGGTTATTATTCATCATTTTACTATTCATCGTTTTTGAAGTCGATTTGATATTTTAAAAGGGTATTTCAAAATTTTAATATTCACGAAACACTATTTATTCCCGGAGAAAAATCACTATTCATGATTCACTATTCATCATTTTTCGTAAACTAGGTTTACGAGTATCAAATACGATAACCTTGAGGGTTAAGCTGCGTATTCATGGAACATCATTGAGAACATTTCATATAGACTAGAGTTAGTCTACATATCCTCAGTAACATCATTTCATATCAATTTATGCATGAGTTTGCATATTTCATTAACGTATATTTAATTATTAAATAAACGCTATCGCACGATCATTTATTTTGAACAATTTACGAAAATTGTCCTAATATATTTTTATACTCATTTTAAGACTATATAAATTATATTATTAGTTTACCCGATTTTTTGAATTTATTTTGTCTATAAATTGTTATATATATATATATATTTACGACGGTTTTCGTAAATTCAACTCGATAAATATTTATTCACTCAATACTTGCTGGAAATGCATTTTTATAATTTTTACGACTTCGATATATTTTATTTTGTTCCGATAAAATCAATTTTTAGCTAACGCTACACTTAATAATTAATTTTATGTACAAACTACACATTATACTAAACTTAAAATACAATTAGTCATCAAAATCAAGTATCAAATCCTTTTTTTTTTCTTATGGCCGGTCACCCCCTAGTCATCACATTGTAGATATTCTTCTTAACTAATATGTACACCTATTCATTTTTTACAAGATATTTGTATTATACAATTCATATATTCACTTAAACACATAGCAACACACATATTCAAAGTGTAAAACAAAAGAAAAACCTCTCATCTCTTTTATATGGATCAGCCAAGCCATGATCAAGAGGAAGAAATCATATTTTTTTCAAGCTTCAAGTGTTTTACAAGTTCTATTAGTAATCTATTTCAAGGTATTGAAATAAAAACCTAAAGATTAATTAAGTTTCTAGCTCAAAAACTCTTCAATCACTCAAGTAAGCTTCTAATAATTTTTCCTAATCATTCATACTCTTACTTGATGTATTTTTATGATTCTATTAGAAAAACATGCAAATATACTATGATCCATACCACTTTTAAGTGTTTTTATTACTTATTATGAGTTTTATTCATCCTATAATTAATCCCTTGAAACATATCATTGTTGATGATGTTTAGGAACCCATGACACCCTAAGAAGGTGTATGGTAGTTTTAGAATAGATTTGGTGTTGATTTGAAATGATTGAAACAAGTATTATACTAGAAAAATAATTTTCGACAACATGAAATTGAGGTCTGATCGTTTTTGTAAAATATGGAATTTTCGTCAGGTCAATGATTTTTTTGGGCTAGATATTCAGAAAATAGACTTTAAAACGAAACCGTGGTCACTTGAACGGGTTAAAACGGATTTATAACGAAGAAGTTATGCTATTTTCATCAAGTTTAACGACGAAACTTATTTTCTAAAAAATTCAAAGTCGGTATATTTTAAGGGGCAAAAATGAGTTTAAACATTTTCTAAATGAGTCGATTTGTCAAAAATATACTAGTATACATTAATACGAAACTAAGGATATATAAAACGTAGAAAACGGACTTATAATGGCTAAGTTAAGCGCTTTTAAATAAGACTATCGTAACTATTTTATACAAGTAAAACACTTATGTATTTTTACTAAACCAAATGGTCATCGCTAGTGATCATGCTTGGAGCCATTTTTCATATCGATAGAATACTTTTGAGAAAACGATGTCTTCTAGTAAAAGTGAGTTCACCTAGCCTATTTTCTAAAATGTTCAACCGTTCGTCAAACGGAGTTGTAACGAATAATATATGGTCACTCAAACTTTGCCGAAAACTAACCTTAAACAATATTTTTGTCCGACTACCCTACTTCATCTATATTTTTCTCCATGATCGAGACCTCTATGATCAAAAGTTAAATGCTAAGACTTTTAGATAATGTGACAAGCTTTCCAAAACCATTGAGTTTATTTCCTAACACTCGATATTCACTATTTTACGACTAGCTTTTCGAGGCCAGTTAGTCACTTTCATGAATTGTTAAATTATATTGTTTTACGACGAAAAACTATAATTCCATGATAAATCACTAAATGACTATCGTAGGATATCATTTCAACGTAAGTACTTGTAAAGTAATTTATAACTTGTCAAGACGTTATAAACTTATATTTCGGCGATAAACTCTATTTTCAAAATTACACAAGTGGTATGGATATCATATGAGTTTGCATGCATAACTACATTAAATCATGATTTATATTAGATCATATCATTCATAATAGGTCGCGGTTAGATATTGCGCCTCATTTCAGTGTATCCACTTTTGCCATCATTATCATTGTATCAAGTGAGTTTTCATAGCCCCGTTTTACAAGTTTATACTTTATTTCAAACCTACGGGGGAGAATACATTGCACATCATTTTTATTACGATACCAAGTATATCAAATTCATTACATTGCTTAAGTTACCTCATTGCCAATTGAATGTCCCCATATCAGAAATCATGAACCGTAATTACTTGTAAGCGGGGAGAGTGGATAGATCTATGAGGCTGACTCCTCCATCCGGTTGGTGGATTCCAACTGGTCAAACGGATGCATTTCATTTAATATAATTATTTGAGTTGTTTGGCAAAACACTCTCATTGGGCGAACATCATGATCAGTCTAGCTTCCGTGTCATGTGCTTATAGCAATTGTAACATTTTTATGTGACATATTTGTCATACATGACCTATACTTGTGGTAGTAGTATAAAACATTTACATAAAGTCTATGAACTCACTCAACCTTTGTGTTGACACTTTTAGCAATGTATTTTCAGGTATCTAAGGCATATACTTCATGGCATACATAAGAAGTTATCATAGAGTCACGCGGACGACGCAGATCACATGGGTTTTATGCACTTTAAAACATCGTTTGGGTTGTAAACAAACTTATTTCCCAAATGTTGACTACTTTTTGGGACCTATCTTTTGTAACTCAATTTTTATTATATCAAACATGTGTTTTAAAACGACACTTTAGGTCGCTCAATATAATCAGAATGTGATGCTATGGCAGTCATCCCCGTGAATTCCATTCGCTGCAAAGCGTATTTTGGCGGTGTGACAGATTGGCATCAGAGCAAGATTTATAGAGAACTTGATTGTATCATTAACCCCAGACTATAACTACATCCTCATAGCATCTCATCATTTCATCATAAGTGCATATTCACTTTACATGCGGTTTTATACGCATTATGCGGTCATTTACTTTCATTTCAAATCGATTGTCACATTGATGTCTTCAGATACCCACCCCATCATACTCACATCGACTGACATGGAGGATACTTTGTCATTCCCTACTATAGTTTTAACATCGATTGACTCTACACCGCACTTACAACACATATTATCCGACATCAGACTGAACCTTTGGTGAGGGTGAAGTTGCACCTACACCATCACGATCACCATTGATTCACCGTAGGATCAGGATAGTTCCTATCATTCGTAGGACGATCATACCATTTGGTAGGAGTTATAGGCTTAGTCCTAATGGACCTATTAGGATGCTTCTCAAGGAAGAGAGTACATTCTCTTATCCTCATTCTTAGATCACGTGCTACTCATGTAATACAACCACCATCAGCTACTCATACCACTATTAGTCGTCCAATAGTGCATACTCCAGTTTTACCTCTGAAACGTCATGCGAGACAACACGAAAGAGAGTAGTATTTCATTCACCATCATCTCCTAACTTACCACTAGGATTTCCATCATCATCATCATTATCATCTAGAGCACCATCCGTGCCATCACATCTCGTAGACACTACTCATACATATGACTTGGTACTTGGGAAGCTGCATGATTTGACACACCATTACCATCTATCACTAAGACTATAGACACTACACCATCTTATAGGTTTGAGGACGGTGAGAGTTTCAAGGTTGTTGCTGCTAGACAGCCTACTGCTCCTACACTTGAGACATGATTAGACCATCAACAGGAACAGATAATAAGAACCTTTCTATCTAATGTAATCCTTATCCTTTATTATCTCCACGATAATCACAACCTTTGTTTATTTCATTTCCTATTCCAATTGCCCAATTTTCAATCATTTCGCAACAATATACCGCTATCTTACTAGGGATTAGAGCAACTTTATTCTTGACCAATTAGGAGATTATTACCATTCTATGAGGTTCTCCCATGTATCCTACAAACCATTCAACAAATTTTATTTCAAATTATTTTGCTACCACTTTATAAAATTATTTCACATAATTTTATTTCAAGATATTTTACTACCATCCTAGGAAAATAGTTTCACATAATTCTAAAACAAGTTGTTTTGTTACCACCCTATAAATTGATTTTCAGTCATTTTATCGACTATTTACTACCATTACGCGAAACGATTTTCATGTTACTCTGAAAAATTGTTTGAGCCATTATCTTACAAAACAACACGTTGAATACCATCTAAAACTTCGGAGAAACATAATACCATTTCAACAAAACCAAGCAACACATCATTTGTCCTCGATTATACATAGCCTGATCATCTATGTATAATTTAGGAAAGATTATGTCATGAAAGAAACAAGCATCTTTTCAAACTTCCTAAAACAATCTTCACTCAAAAGCAAAGCTTTGTAATCAGATAAATTGTTAATAAACATCTATTTTGTCAACACTCTATAGATACCTACGCCATTCATCACTCACTCAACCGATAAGTTGAAATTTTACCAGTGACCTTTTAGGAGAGACTTTCCATACCATCTTTGAGGAGGATTCGACGAGAAAACAATGAAAGGATTTCAGAACTACCAACAAGGACTAGAAGTATGCAGTAAGATGATTCAAAACTCAACAAAAATTTTAAGACATCACGAGACAATCCGAACCACTATCTTTGGATTAGAAGCCAAATTCTATCATTTCAAAATTACTAGCTAGACCGACTTACAAGATTTAGTACAAAGCGAATACACACTAAGCAACACTATAGGGATAAACCAAGCTTCCTAACTGAGACTACAGAACATTCCATTAAACATGACCTCAACAATATGTGAACTTCCCTACAATAAGTTTCCCTTAAAGGAAAATTGAGTTAAATTAAGGTTATCGATATAAACTTCCCCTAAGGCATTGTGTTCTCTAGAAATTACAGATAACCTCACTTCCATATCAAGAGATGCAAAAGGTCTGAACAAATCGGACAATCAATGACTCTCCATCTACAAGTGAAATCAGAACAAATATTCTTCGGCATAGTATGAGCTGATATCTATGTTTTTACTAGCATGGTAACAATCTCAGTGATGAACTATTTTAGAAACACTCAATATCGGAACAAATCTTGGAAATCAACCACCACACCACATCACTTAAATATTTAGGGTTTTGTGACTTGACAACATAGAGAATGGAAATATTTCGATAAGGTAAATTAAGAGAGACACCATTAAACAATAAACAATTTTAGTAATGGAGACTAAGCACCTTAGGCAAGGAAGACTCAAGTCATGACATTCGTTAGAACTAGAAACGCGAGGAATCACAACTGTTACCCATAATCTATTCTTTTCAATAATGTCCTAATCGACAAACTTGACATTTTGGAATTTGTCATGAGACACATGGTATCAATTTCAATTATACCTAATATAAGGTGGCCGATCCACCTTAGACTTCTGACAATCATTTCAAGATTCCCATAGAACCTACTAGGACATGAGTACCGCCTATTATCCATAGCTCAATGGTCAGAACGAGAGAACGACTCAAACATAAGAAGATATACTCAAAGCATGTGTGATTTTCTGGAAATGCATGATTAGGCAAATCATTCTTCATCGAACAAGTTCCCTTACAACAATAGTTATCACATGAACATATTGACTGCACCAATTGAGGCACTCTAGGGTTGAGGTGTCAATCACCTATTTACGGGCCAAAATTAGGAAAGTCCAACTCACTAGTCCATAACTTATTCATGAAACAACAAAGAAATCGTACAGATCAAGAATCAGTTACAAGCAACAACAAATATATAGAAAAGTTAAGTCGATATACGACGCAAGATATTGGAAATGTGTTCCATAAGTCGCAAACCATTAGAAAGTTGGCAAATGAGAGTTATGTTGAAAGTCTCGCCTTGAAAGGCGTAGTACCGATCAGAAACGGAAGACCCATACTCAAGTATCCTCACCTTTTCACAAGTAACACTGTAGAACCCAACATGGACTGAATTCCTTTTTGGGTGGGCGAATGTGACAACTCGTAATTTCAGGTCATTTCTCAAACTTTGAAAATTTCACTATTCATCTCAGGAATTTACTATTCATCATTTTACTATTTATCGTTTTTTAAGTCGATTTGATATTTTGAAAGGATATTTCAAAATTTTACTATTCACGAAACACTATTCATATAGACTAGAGTTAGTCTACATATCATCAGTAACATCATTTCATATCAATTTATGCATGGGTTTGCATATTTCATTAACGTATATTTAATTATTAAATAAACGCTATCGCACGATCATTTATTTTGAACAATTGATCCAAAACTTACGAAAATTGTCCTAATATATTTTTATACTCATTTTAAGACTATAAAAATTATATTATTAGTTTACCCGATGTTTTGAATTTATTTTTGTATATAAATTGTTATATATATATCTATACATTATATATAAGAGGAGGCATGCCACATAAAATGCCACTTGGCATCCCATAATGCCATGTCATATTTCCATGTCATCATTCAATACATGATGTCATTTTTTTAAAAATAAAATTCGGATTTTATTAGGCATAAAAAAGGCATGATGTCATTTTTTTAAAAATAAAATTCGGATTTTATTAGGCATAAAAAAGGCTGCATGAAGATTCGAACCTTGGTTTGCATAAATATTTAACACACCTTTTTACCACTAGACAAACTAATTTTTTGATTTATATCCTGCAAAACCAAAAATATATTAGTTAGCGATTTAAATTTAGAACTTATCATAGATATCTTTTCTTTAAATATGGATTTTTGTTTCACAAATTAAAAAAAAAATGACAAAGACCATTGTCAATAGCGACAGAAAAATATCTATTAGGGTTGACATGAGCTGGAGTATATTGGCTTTTATTGTTCATCGTATCCTATGATTTTGATTTGTGTCTTGATTTGCAGATTAAAGAGGCTCCAAAGTCCAAATCATGTTTTTTAGCTAAAATTTACACACCAGCAGGAGGTAGAGTTGTGGTCGGTTCAGAAACCAGTGAAGAATTCATAACAGAAATCAAATGATAAAACAAGAAATAAATGTCCAAAATCGCCTTCCGAGTGTTGAATTTTAAAGGGTTATTTAAACTCAGTTTATCTGAGTATTACAATGGTGAGGTTTAGCTGTTTTTTTGTGTTAACAAATATCAACAATTTGTGGAAACTATATTTACGTTTATATATATATATATATATTACAATGGTGAATATATATATATATATATTTTTTGCAACATAAAATTAAGCATGATTGTTTAGAAAATCGACCAATTTGTTATGTATGTCCAATATATAATTTATTGCAGGAAGAATGATTGGCGGTCTCTTATCAGTTAAGTAATTTTATCAACCATAATCTGAAAATTTTCTGTCATTATACTTTTTACTTGATTTTAGCTGTAAGTTGTTAATGTATTAATTTAGGTTGTAAGTTGTCTGATGTTCTTGCGATGATAGCCATTTACCCGATACGTGTATCGGCAACAAGTGTTTGGAATCACAGGATGCAATTGCCTTAAAAAGTTTTACACATGGTAAACAGTTACCTATGCATGAGGTCATGAACGACGTCCCAAAAAAATGTGCACATGTTTTGTAGGGAACCAGCCGTGCTGTTTATGCCCTGCCAACATTCAAAGATGTGTTATCGCTTCTAAAAACCCATAATGTTTGCAACCTTTCTTTTACATTTTATTATGCATACATGTTCATTTTATTTTAGTAATTCAAGTTATTGATATTTAATTTTTATATCTTTTTTGCAGGGTTATAGACACCCAGACATTGAGGTTGGTTAATGAATACACAACAAGTTCTCCATCCAAGTCCGAAAATAGATTCATGTTCCGTAATTCTAAGTAAATTTCTGACGCTGCTCCATCCAATAATCATATTTCTTGAATAACATTAAGTGTAGTTACAGCTCAAAGTCATGTTCCGTGCAGCAGTGCATTCACTATCACTGTGTCTGAAGGTTAGTTCTTATATGTTTATGAATGTTTGATAATTTTATTTTGCATACCTTTGTTGACGTGTACCTGTAATGTGTGTGCTTTAATCTTTTTTTCTAATCTGTTTGGCACGAATACAGATAACAATAAATTTTGTCACTGTCTTTATAGTTAGGGTGAAGGCTTCTGATTTTCAATGTCATTGTCGTGCCACGGGTACGCAATCACATCCCTGTAAAAGTTCTTATCAGTACGGTTGTATGATGGATCTATTTTGTAGGGTGTGGAATCTAGATGAAGCGATGGAGTTGAGGGGTTGGGATGGTACGTAAGGTTATAGCCTCTTTTGATCTGATTGTTACATGGGTTCTAAGAAAGGAGGCCCTGTGAGGTAAGGTTTTGATTTGTTCCACTGAACTTTTTTGCATGTTTAATCGATCCAAGAATCGTTCAGGCCAAACGTTTTTTACGCATATCATATTCCCATACATTTCTTGGATTTTTTAAATAGGTATTACTATCATATTTTCATGCTGTTTTTGGCTTTTTGAATAGGTATTATGATCAAGAATCATCCCATTGTTTGTGTCATGCCTAGCCCGAGCCGTAAGTTATTTTTTCTTCTTCTTTTGGGTAAGCAGCCGCTAAAAACACTATTTCTGGTACTTTTCATGCTTATTTCAATAGAGACCAAAGAGCTCCATCTTTCTTCTTGAATTTGTAAGTCCACAATTGCAATTGTATCTTCTAATGTTCAGTCTCATCATAATATATTGAATTTGTTGTGTAGGTTCCTGGACCCCATCATATTTGGAAATCATCCAAAAGAAATGAAGGATTCTTTATTACCCGACTCCTATAATGATTCTTTCGGCAATCTAAAGAATGGATTAGACTTCATTAGTAGGAGGACCCGGTGTTTCCATGATAGAGAGTTATTTTCTCAAAACTATATTTAAGAATAGTGTTCCCATAGGAGAAACTCTATAAAATCCTTCATACATCCGCTTTATTTGAATTTTATGATTAACTTATGTGAATTAACTGCCTGGGTACTATATATGCAGACTACAGTAGATTGGCTTAATGTATATCCTGAAGGAATGTAAAAGATGGTGACCTATGGAAGAATATGTGAGAAGAGCTCCTCGTGCTTCTATCTTTCGTAAGAATCTGATATGATTTCTCTCTTTTTGTTTATAAACCTTCAAACTTGGTCGTTATGCTTACTTATGTGTTCCAAACAAACCAGGGAGTTGATAACAAACCGAAAAAAATTATGGAAATAGATTACAAAAAAGGAGAGGAGGTCCCACATAAACCATCCTTTAAATTGAAAAAGTTTCAAAGGAGGTAGGGAATAAGAAAGATAAGAAGAACTTAGGAATAATAAGGGTGCATATATTAGGGGTGTGCACTAGGCGTTTTATAGAAAAGGTTCATGAATCTAAGCTTGTGTGATCTAAGCTTACTACGAATTGGATCATATTTTTTAGTAAAACTGGTCTTAAGCTTCATGATAATTATATATTATTAACTTCAAGATACTTTGAATGTAGTTTTCTTTGACGCAAGTCAAGGCTTAAGCTTATATGAACCCATGAAAACTGAACGAACCTCCAAATCCTCAAACACACCCATCACCTATAATCGGAATGGTATGTATTGATTAACACACTTAGCTTTGCAACATGTTTTAGTTAGATAGTTAACTAAAAAAATAAAGGTAGTGGGTCCGCCATTAGCGAACTCATAATGCTAAGGAACACACAAATGCTAGGTTTGAGTTGGGGGTCCATGGCTGGGTCTGATGTTATAAGAATCCTCAAACACTTAGCTCAATCACTGTACCCGATATAGATGACAACATTGCGAAAAACGATGACAATCAAGAACATGTCACTATGTGGAAATTAAATGTTTCACTTGAGCCATTATGGCAAGAATCGAGTGAGTGTATAAGTGTGGTGAGTCACAACGGCACAAGGATCTTTGTCTTCAGTTAGGTCAAATGCAAATACAAGGGACCATGTGCAGGATACCCGTGTTTCTTCTCCTCCTCTATCACCTGGAACCGAGAGAATTTTGCCTTTTATTGAGGCCTTTTTGTTCCTATGTATTGAAAAGATTCAGGCAAATAATTCTCTTTTACAGTAAGATGATGCTTGTGAAACAACAATTGAAGTTAAGGAATTATCTGGAAGTTCATCACCAAGTGCGGCTTGAAGTCAGTCATTTTGTACCCATTATGTCAAATTTTGGTTGCCAAAACAAATTATAACCTGTTTCATTATGACAATACACTTTGATTAAATTATGTGGTTCGAGAATACATTTCGATTAGATTATGAGCTTCTTTCAAAGAGTCAAACTTACAAAATAGGATATGATCTTAAGAAAAATAGTTTCTCTTCTTCACAACCAATTTCCGTTCTTTGTTGTCAAATTAGATGCGAATGTGGACCTGTAAAAAGTCAATACCGAAACAATTTTATTGCTCTAGATTTACAACTACGGATCAATCCGCTTATGACTTTTAACCAAAAATTTGAGTTTGAATGTATTATAAACATGGAGCCTGAGAAAAATGCCATTAGTTTTACCTGAGAACATTAATCGTCAATTTCTTCTTCACGACGAACTCATCCTATAAACAAATGTTATGAAGTATAAGAAGCCAAGGCACTAAAACCGCCTGATAATATAAGATCTGCCATTTAGGCGACCATGAAACGGTAGAAATATACCCGGGTTGGCTTTGGTGACTGAGATAGAGCTTGATCCTGATAAATATGGCCCACAAGAGTCAGCTCCCCGATAAGAACACATTGCAGGCTATCTCGATGGCATGACAATAAAGCAGGTAACATACTTTAATCTCATTTTTATCTTTTAACTGTCCATGGTATCATACTACTATAATTATTGTTCAAGGTGGGTGGTCTGTTATGGGTTGAAACTGGTTGAGGTTAAACAACTTTTGCTACTTGGCTCGGTTGGGTCGCTCACCAGTAACACTTTTGTCCAGTTGGCCCTTTAGAGAAAAACATTACCCGAAATTATCCATTTTAAGTAAATAGGTATATATTATTACTACATTATTTAACGAATATTTTGTGATCTCGCTGTGCAATTGAGGAAAATAAGTCGCTTATAATTGACTACCATGACATATACCTACCATTCTCGACCAAATAAATGCTTGATGGACGAAGCATATGCAACAAGGACAATATCTTACTTGAATTCATCTGCCGGCACTCTCAAACGTGTACTAAGCCTACCACAAGCACTTCCTGGTTTAGAGTAAAAAACGTGTACTCACACCACCATCTGATGCCACTAAAACCCAATGAGATCTCTTCCATTCGTACATTGATAAAGCTTAGTACACAAGTGATTGCTTGAATGGTTACCAGTATTCCGTTTGTTTGGATGCGGTTGTGTTAGACTGTTAGTACTGAAAATACTTTGCTTCCACCAAGCAAAAACCCAATGAGGTAATTAAGCTATTCATAAACTTGATTTAATGAATAAAATTTTGTCAAAAGAAAGGAAACTGACATTTGAGAAAAAGAATGGAATAAAAAGACACTGACAATTCTATATGTTACTGTCAACGAGCTACAACTTAGGTTGTTAGGTTTTCGTAGCAACTGATGTCAAAATAAGTTCCGTAACAGCTTTTTCAAGGAAAGTGCGCCTTTGCAGTATGCTTTGATAAACGAATATATGCTTGCAATTCGTAAAAAATGGAATTAGGCTTTACATCTTGGTGCAGTTAAATTCTTCTTTTCAACTCAAATTTTGAATTCAGAATCATAATCAGATCAAAATCATTTTTGCAGGTTCTTAATTATGAGGGTTTTGCTATATTATTCCTTTTGGCACTATTCGCCACTTTGATCACAACTCCAGCCGTCATGGCCATATACAAGCATGCGAGAAGAGGTGGCGCGGCAAGCTTCTTCCAAAGAAGAAATTACACCGCTTGGCATGTGTCCATGGCCCAGGAAACATATCTTCACTGATCAATTTGATCGAGTCAATCGCCCAAACAAGAACCGTGTCAAGCTCTACATAATGCACCTTGTTGAGCTCATCAACGAGCTCATCGATTGTTATGGTGCAACGAGTTCGGAGAAACGGACTTCCATTTGTCGTACCGATTTAACTACAAGGTCCGTGCATTTCATCAGAGAGTGGCATTTGCGTTCCGAGCTTATGGCCAGATGGGAAAGGTTGTGGTTTGGACCACGACTGCCATCTCAGCATTGTCAACAATGCATGAGGATATTTGCCACATTGCGAAAGAAAAGAATGTGCCAATGATTATATTGCCATTTCACAAAGATGGATAAAACAAACGTCCAGCCGGTGGTAGAATGTTGGCCTGACCGAGAGGGTCAATCGAGGGTCCTTACGCGGAATGCTCAGTAGCAATATTAGTTAACCGAGGCCTTGGTGACGAGTCCAAGCAAAACATGGGATCTGTGAACACCGCAGCCACGCAGAAAACGTGTGTGATACTTTTGGTGGGCCCGATGATCGTGAATGTTTGGAATTGGCGAAGGATATGGTGGAACATCCACCACCAACGTGACATTCTTAAGATTTGTCGAGGGACTAGGTGGAGCATCATGGTGTTGGGCTGAGATCAACCAACTAAAGAGAAGTATATAAGGGGTAATATCAACACTTCTTACCGAAAACTTATCTCGCGCATTTATGATCCATGTTTAGTATATCGTGGCTTTTTTCTACCTTTGTTAAAAGTTGTTTAGTACACCATATGTAGCAGACCATCGATTCAACGTAAATCATGCCATGGTTGTCTTGGACCTTTTGCACCTGCCTATTATGGATAACTTCATGCAAATGAATTACTCATTGCAAAATTGATGAAATAACATTCTAAGTGTGTTCATTTGAAAAGTGAACGGTCAAAATCGCTGATTAGACTTACAATGAATGTCGGATTATGGAAATGATTCTCAAAATCAGGTCAAGATCACCCTGCGTATATGTGTTACTAAAGGTCTTTGTATTTGACTGCAGCCTGATTTTAAGGTAATCAAGAAAAGGATTGAAGATCTGATCACACGTGAGTACTTGGAAAGGGACAAGGAGAACCCACAACAGTTCAGATACTTGGCTTGATCTGTAGTATTTTGACGATCATATTTACATACCGTGGCTATGTTAGACCTGTAAGTTAAGTAGTATATAGGTTTAAAGAATGCATTTATGTAAATTTGGATGTCGTTTTGATGGAATTCATATGTGTTTCTAATTCTTTGTTGTTTGGTGTTCGGGGAAAAAGATAATAAAAGTGGTTAATGAATACAAATGTTTTTTGCTTATGGATGTTCTACAAACCAGTTTCTTTTGTATTCTGTGATATAATCTATTTGTTCCTTTCAAGAATACTGTTTAACTTGTAGTATTTTAGTTAGAAATTGCAATTAGTCTACGGCATGAATATAGTACGTGGTAGAAGCTACAAACCTAAAATTATATGGGTAAAATAAGGGGAGTGATCAGGTGAGTCCATTAACATGAGGAAATTCAAAGGCTTTAAATCACATTCCTGTTGCATTAAAAGATAAAATGAAAGCTATCAGGTAAAATGATAGAAGAAAACCGGTGAACATCACACGTTACGTCGACCTTTAAAAATGCAAAAGCAAAAGCCAGTTCCAATTAAGTTACTAAATCCGAAGTTTGAGGAAAAGTAACACTCTTTGTATAATTATTCATCATCACAAATTTATACTTCAAACGTCTATATGCAGAAAAGCCTGAGGAACATGGGAGAGCTAGAGCTTTTCTTCAAGAACAAGAGCATGCTTTCAAATTTGGACAACTTGGCAAGAGCATAAAAAGGAGGAGATAGTGCACATGCTCGAAAGCATGATGCATATGAGAAATTAGAAAAGAATATAGTCACGAGAATCATATATCGAGGTAACCATTCATATTATATTTATATATAGGACTCACGGGTTCTCCTACATTGTGTAGAATTTGACTGTTTGGTTGTTCTTTATTTGGTAGTTATTACCTCGGTCTTTTGATTTTTCCATATAAAAGTACAACCTACAGTTGAGGAGGATACAGTTGAGTGTCAATGTTGAAAAAGAAGAATGGAAGCTTGAGACCCTCTGTGATCTTTACGAGGCCTTGGCCATCACCCAAAGTGTCATCTTCGTGAACACCCGGCGAAAGGTCGACTAGTTGACGAAAAATGAGAAGCGAGACCACACCGCTCGCCACTCACGGAGACATGGACCAAAACACCAGAGATATCTCCATGTGTGAGTTCCGTTCTGGATCTTCACGTGTCTTGATCACTACTAATCTTTTAGCTCGTGGTATTGATGTCCAACAAGTGTCTCTTGTCATCAAATATGATCTTCCCACATAGCCTAAAAACTACCTCCATCGTATTGGTCGAAGTGGAAGGTTTGGGAGAAAGGGTGTTGCTAATAACTTTGTGACTTTAGACGATGAAAGGATGCTTGCAGATATGAAACTCTACAATGTGGTTGTCGAGGAACTTCCATCAAATGTTGCTGATCTTATATAGAAAAAGATTTTGGGTTTGTGTGTGTTCAGTAAGAAAGGTTAGAACCTTTTTTTTTATTTTTTTTATTTTATTTTATATCTATCGGTTTTGTTTGTCTTAAGATACTACTATTATTATCAGACTTGGTGCTAAAAGATAATTGTAAATTGGGCATTTAGGATTCATGTAACTTGTGCATTACTATATGAGAAAACACCAAAGACGCCGTAAACCTGCGTTTATAAGGTAGTTGAACCATGGCAGCTCAAGTATTGCAGTAGCCACAAAATAATCATGTGTATCATCACTTTAAATATGGAGGTTTTTAAAGGAGGTTAATGTGAGCATAGAGCCTGGGTGTAGTTTAATGGGTTAAGGAGTGTAATTTATTAGGTTATTGGTGTTTAATTTTCATAGGACATAAACCAAAGTAAAGAAAAAAAGTTCAGAACCCAACTACCGAACAAAATTATGGGAAAGAGATATGAAACATGTATTTGACATATATTTAAGGGCTCGAAATTAATAATCATAAGATACAAATACAATAAGTTATTGAATAACCATTCTTTTTTTGTTAAGTTCATTATTCAATATATAAGTGTATTATAAAATTTATTCGCATACATTTGCCTTTGCCTGTTAGGAAAGTAAATTATGTAGATAAAAATTAATAAAAAGACTAACTTATAAAAAAATAAAACACACACACACACACACACACACACATATATATATATATATATATATATATATATATATATATATATATATATATATATATGGTAACATCAATTATAATTGTAAATTGTTTAATTTAACTTTTAATTACTTTTTATTATATATTTTTCTACTAAAACCTAAAAATAAAAACCACAAGTCATACCCGGCCCATCGACGGTTTTGCCACTAGTATATATATATATATATATATATATATATATATATATATATATATATATATATATATATATATATATATATATACCCACGTTTTCGTAGAAATTCAACTCGATAAATATTTATTCACTCAATACTTGCGGGAAATGCATTTTTATAATTTTTATGACTTTGATATATTTTATTTTGTTCCGATAAAATTGATTTCTAGCTAACGCTACACTTAATAATTAATTTTATGTACAAACTACACATTATACTAAACTTAAAATACAATTAGTCATCAAAATCAAGTATCAAATCCTTTTTTTTTCTTATGGCCGGTCACCCCCCCCCCCCCCCTAGTCATCACATTGTAGATATTCTTCTTAACTAATACGTACACATATTCATTTTTTACAAGATATTTGTATTATACAATTCATATATTCACTTAAACACATAGCAACACACATATTCAAGGTGTAAAACAAAAGAAAAACCTCTCATCTCTTTTATATGGATCGGCCAAGCCATGATCAAGAGGAAGAAATCATATTTTTTCAAGCTTCAAGTGTTTTACAAGTTCTATTAGTAATCTATTTCAAGGTTTTGAAATAAAAACCTAAAGATTAATTAAGTTTCTAGCTCAAAAACTCTTCAATCACTCAAGTAAGCTTCTAATAATTTTTCCTAATCTTTCATACTCTTACTTGATGTATTTTTATGATTTTATTAGAAAAACATGCAAATATACTATGATCCATACCACTTTTAAGTGTTTTTATTACTTATTATGAGTTTTATTCATCCTATAATTAATCCCTTGAAACATATCATTGTTGATAATGTTTAGGAACCCATGACACCCTAAGAAGGTGTATGGTAGGTTTACAATAGATTTGGTGTTGATTTGAAGTGATTGAAACAAGTATTATACTAGAAAAATAATTTTCGACAACATGAAATTGAGGTCTGATCGTTTTTGTAAAATATGGAATTTTCGTCAGGTCAAGGATTATTTTGGGCTAGATATTCAGAAAATAGACTTTAAAACGAAACCGTGGTCGCTTGAACGGGTTAAAACGGATTTATAACAAAGAAGTTATGCTATTTTCAAGTTTAACGACGAAAACTTATTTTCTGAAAAATTCAAAGCTGTTAAGGTATTTTTAAGGGGCAAAAATGAGTTTTAAACATTTTCTAAATGAGTCGATTTGTTAAAAATATACTAGTATACATTAATACGAAACTAAGGATATATAAAACGTAGAAAACGGACTTATAATGGCTAAGTTACAAGCGTTTTAAATAAGACTATCGTAACTATTTTATACAAGTAAAACACTTATGTATTTTTACTAAACCAAATGGTCATCGCTAGTGATCATGCTTGGAGCCATTTTTCATATCGATAGAATACTTTTGAGAAAACGATGTCTTCTAGTAAAAGTGAGTTCACCTAGCTTATTTTCTAAAATGTTCAACCGTTCGTCAAACGGAGTTGTAACGAATAATATATGGTCACTCAAACTTTGCCGAAAACTAACCTTAAACAATATTTTTGTCCGACTACCCTACTTCATCTATATTTTTCTCCATGATCGAGACCTCTATGATCAAAAGTTAAATGCTAAGACTTTTAGATAATGTGACAAGCTTTCCAAAACCATTGAGTTTGTTTCCTAACACTCGATATTCACTATTTTACGATTAGCTTTTCGAGGCCATTTAGTCACTTTCATGAAGTGTTAAATTATATTGTTTTACGACGAAAAACTATAATTCCATAATAAATAACTAAATGACTATCGTAGGATATCATTTCAACGTAAGTACTTGTAAAGTAATTTATAACTTGTCAAGACGTTATAAACTTATATTTCGGCGATAAACTCTATTTTCAAAATTACACACGTGGTATGGATATCATATGAGTTTGCATGCATAACTACATTAAATCATATCATTCATAATAGGTCGCGGTTAGAGATTGCGCCTCATTTCAGTGTATCCACTTTTGCCATCATTATCATTGTATCAAGTGAGTTTTCATAGCCCCGTTTTACAAGTTTATACTTTATTTCAAACCTACGGGGGAGAATACATTGCACATCATTTTTATTACGATACCAAGTATATCAAATTCATTACATTGCTTAAGTTACCTCATTGCCAATTGAATGTCCCCATAATCATGAACCGTTAATTACGGGTGTTGAGGGTGAGTGGATAGATCTATCGAGGGTGACTCCTCCATCCTGGTGGATTCCAAACCGTCAAACGGATGCATTTCATTTAATATAATTATTTGAGTTGTTTGGCAAAACACTCACTGGCTTAACATCATGATCAGCCTAGCTTCGGTGTCATGTGCTTATAGCAATTGTAACATTTTTATGTGACATATTTGTCATACATGACCTATACTTGTGGTAGTAGTATAAAACATTTACATAAACTCTATGAACTCACTCAACCTTTGTGTTGACACTTTTAGCAATGTATTTTCAGGTATCTAAGGCATATACTTCATGGCATACATAAGGAATTATCATAGAGTCGCGTGACGCACGCCGTATCACATGGGTTTTATGCACTTTAAAACATCGTTTGGGTTGTAACAAACTTATTTCTGCAAATGTTGACTACTTTTTGGGACCTATCTTTTGTAACTCTGAATGTTTTATTATATCAAACGATGTGTTTTCAAAACGACACATTAAGTCGTTCAATATAACCGAATCGTGATGCTATGGCGAGTCATCCCCCAGGAATTCCATTCCGCTGCAAAACAAGTATTTTGGCGGTGTGACAGATTGGCATCAGAGCAAGAGTTATAGAGAACTAGGTTGTATCATTGACCCTAGACTATAACTACATCATCATAGCATTTCATCATTTCATCATAAGTGCATATTCACTTTACATGCGGTTTTATACGCACATTATGCGAGTCATTTACTTTCATTTCAAGTCGATTGTCACATTGATGTCTTCAGATACCCATTCCATCATACTCACATCAGACTCTGACATGGAGGATACTTTGTCATTCCCTACTATAGTTTTAACATCAGTTGACTCTACACCAGACTTACAACACATATTATCCGATACTGAGACTGAACCCTTTGAGGAGGGCGAAGTTGCACCTACACCACCACAATCACCATTGATTCACCGTAGGATGAGGATAGTTCCTATCATTCTCGCCGGACGATCATACCATTTGGTAGGACTTATAGGCTTAGTCCTAATGGACCTATTAGGATGCTTACTGCAAGGAAGAGAGTACATTCTCTTATCCTCATTCTTTGATCACGTGCTACTCATGTAATACAACCACCATCAGCTACTCATACCACTATTAGTCGTCCAATAGTGCATACTCTAGCTTTACCTCTGAAACGTCATGAGACAACACGAAAGAGAGTAGTATTTCATTCACCATCATCTCCTAACTTACCACTAGGATTTCCATCATCATCATCATTATCATCTAGAGCACCATCCGTGCCATCACATCTCGTAGACACTACTCATACATATGACTTGCAGCTTGGGAAGCGTGCATGATTTGACACACCATTACCATCTATCACTAAGACTATAGACACTACACCATCTTATAGGTTTGAGGACGGTGAGAGTTTCAAGGTTGTTGCTACTAGACAGCCTACTGCTTCTACACTTGAGACATGATTAGACCATCAACGTAAAATGCATAATAAGTACCTTTCTATCTAATGTAATCTTTATCCTTTATTATCTCCACGATAATCACAACCTTTGTTTATTTCATTTCCTATTCCAATTGCCCAATTTTCAATCATTTCGCAACAATATACCGCTATCTTACTAGGGATTAAGGCAACTTTATTCTTGACCAATTAGGAGATTATTACCATTCTATGAGGTTCTCCCATGTATCCTACAAACTATTCAACAAATTTTATTTCAAATTATTTTGCTACCATTTTATAAAATTATTTCACATAATTTTATTTCAAGATATTTTACTACCATCCTAGGAAAATGGTTTCACGGAATTCTAAAACAAGTTGTTTTGTTACCACCCTATAAATTGATTTTCAGTCATTTTATCAACTATTTACCACCCTATAAACTCTATTTTAAAAATTACACAAGTGGTATGGATATCATATGAGTTTGCATGCATAACTACATTAAATCATGACTTATATTAGATCATATCATTCATAATAGGTCGCGGTTAGAGATTGCGCCTCATTTCAATGTATCCACTTTTGCCATCATTATCATTGTATCAAGTGATTTTTCATAGCCCCGTTTTACAAGTTTATACTTTATTTCAAACCTACGGGGGAGAATACATTGCACATCATTTTTATTACGATACCAAGTATATCAAATTCATTACATTGCTTAAGTTACCTCATTGCCAATTGAATGTCCCCATATCAGAAATCATGAACCGTTAATTACGGGGTAAGCGAGGGTGAGTGGATAGATCTATCGAGGGTGACTCCTCCATCCGGTTTGGTGGATTCCAACTGGTCAAACGGATGCATTTCATTTAATATCATTATTTGAGTTGTTTGGAAAAACACTCTGGGGGCTTAACATCATGATCAGTCTAGCTTCCGTGTCATGTGCTTATAGCAATTGTAACATTTTTATGTGACATATTTGTCATACATGACCTATACTTGTGGTAGTCGTATAAAACATTTACATAAACTCTATGAACTCACTCAACCTTTGTGTTGACACTTTTAGCAATGTATTTTCAGGTATCTAAGGCATATACTTCATGGCATACATAAGGACTTATCATAGAGTCGCGGTGACGACGCATCTCACATGGGTTTTATGCACTTTAAAACATCGTTTGGGTTGTAACAAACTTATTCCCGAAAATGTTGACTACTTTTTGGGACCTATCTTTTGTAACTCTGAATGTTTTATTATATTAAATGATGTGTTTTCAAAATGACACTTTAGGTCGTTCAATATAACTGTAACTATGATGCTATGGCAGTCATACCCCAGGAATTCTATTCCGCTACAAAACAGGTATTTTGGGGGTGTGACATAATTCATCAACTACAACACATTAGACACTTAAATCGTAAGCACGAATGCTTAGTAAGTAAAGCGGATATAACTTAACATCGTAATTCATTCACACATTACACATTATAACAACCAGTAATCCAATACAACATTAACCATGAACATATACCTTAACTACTTAAAAGCCTTAACCTTCCTTTTTCCTTAATCCACTCGTGTCTATCACATAACTAGCCTTATACTTACTTTCACATAAACACCATATTCCAAGCAATTCATTATCCTTAACATAACAAATCACATAACCTTAATTCCAAGCTAAGCTAAAATTCATTATTTCACCATCATCATCATCATCATCATCATACTTCCTAAACCATATCCATCAATATCAAGACTTATTACCACAATACATCATGATCAAGGGTTTACATAACCATCAAACATACTCACTTTCCTTTCTAATTCATCATCTGATCAAACCTTGATCATATGATGAAATCCCTCTTACTCAATATTTTAACCTTATTAGAATCAAAGATGGTAAGTACTTACTTGGGGAGAGATCATATCTATTACTTAACCCTTGACAAGGAACTCATCTCCTTAATTTCTTCATCATCCAAGCTCTATTCTCCCTCCCTTTTCTCCCTCATAAACCGGATTACAAACACCCCTAGAATGATAAAGAAATCTCTAGAATTTCCTAGATGTTGTTAGTTAGTCACAAGTTTGGTCCTTTGGCACACTTACCCCTTAAGTCTCTTTCCTTCTACTTTAGTCACATATAAACTTATAACACTTTAAGTTTATGACAACTTAAACCCCTTAAGTTTTCTTTTATTCTAGTTGTGTCACATAATACTTCCATAGCCATATAACATATTCGTTATCACGCATTCATTAACTATTAGGTTTGACTAATTAATTACATTAATGTCCTTAGTCAATTTCATCTAGGGTGGGGCCTATTTCTATAAGGGAAACTGGTGTAACAATACCATCCCCCTTATTTAGATTTCGTTCCTGAAATCTCTCATCTATTGCCCACTAGAATTTCCTAGATATTATTAGTTAGTCACAAGTTTGGTCCTTTGGCATACTTAACCCCTTAAGTCGCTTTCCTTCTACTTTAGCCACATATAAACTTATAACACTTTAAGCATATGACAACTTAAACCCCTTAAGTCTTCTTTCATTCTAGTTGTGTCACATAATACTTTCATATCCATATAACACATTCGTTAACTATAAGGTTGACTATCGGGTTTGACTAGTCAATCAAATTAATGTAGTTAGTCAATTTCATATAGGGTGTGGCCTATTTGTATTCGGGAAACGGGTGTAACAATTTCATCCCCCTTATTTAGATTTCGTCCTCGAAATCTGATGCAGGTTTTACTGACCAGGTTTTAATATTTATAAAGTCTCGTTATACCTATGGTCTACCCTAATGCACTAACGCAAGTGTACCGGTCGTGTGTAGTGTAGTATTCGGTAAAACCGAGGTCGTCCCAAGAGCTATGTGTGCGGATTTTAACTAAGTCTAGGTGTCACAGATTTTAATGTTGAAATGATTAATTAATAACTAAAGACAAAGAAAGCAAATAAAGGGCGAAGGTTGTGATCAATAGCGGAGAAATGTGCTAACCTAGTTATTCATCCTATCAAGTTAAGTTCATGTTTAATTACTTCCAATTGCTTCAAGTGGGGGTAAAGGTCGCTAGGACAACATTTGGTTAGTTCGTCCTAACCTATCAGCAAAGGTTTCCACCGGGGATCTTGGGTGACCCCTTGAAAGTCCAGTTGTTTTTAGTCCCCTAAGCCAAGTCATTAAGTTCCGCTACATGCAAGATTTGTAACAATGAGTGCCCGGGCGCTAGCATCTTAAACACTCATCCCTAACTTCTTAAGTTCATCCAAACGGTAGGTGATCAGTTGGTCAAATCGCACAAGCGAAGAAGGGTCGTCAATTGGTCAATTCTTACCCTTCCCACTCAGTCTACCTAGTTAGGTTCAGTTGGTCATATCTCCTAAGTAACTAGCCACTACCGCAATTCAAAACTACCGAAACAAGGTTAGCTACCAACAAACTATGCATGCATACACTAGAAAGAATTATACGGAAGCAATGTAAACATAAACAAAACAATTAAGGAATCATAACTAGGCTAGCACCAGAGGTGCTTAGCCGCTCATAGTAACTAAAACAATCGATTCAATGTTTAACATATCGAAAAACATGAATTGAAAGTAAAGAAATGATAAAATGCTAATGCTTATCGTAGAGGAGTGATTTCTCCCTTGGAGATGGCTCCGTATGCTCCCTAAGATATGCCTTCAACCTTCTACCCACGTTCTCTGAATTGGTGTGTGAAGTGGATGATTAGAAATGATGGAATTTGAGGGGTATTTATAGGCCAGATCTGGTTACGGCGTAACTTAAGTTGAGAGTTACGACGTAACATCCATTTCTTCGTAATTTGCTCTGGAAAAGCTGGTTATGGTGTAACATCAAGAATGAGTTACGCCGTACCTTCAATAAATCGTGATTACACCGTAATTGTGGAATTAGTTACGTCGTAGCTTGCAGCGACGCGGAACCTCATTTAACCTAATCAGTTACGGAGTAATCTTAGGATGGAGTTACGCCGTAAACTTCAGTTGAGTTGGTTTTCTCGAGTCACTCTTCTCGTTACGGCGTAATGTTAGAGGAGAGTTACGTCGTAACATCTACAAAATGAGCATACTATCATATATCTTCAATAAACTCTCCAAATCCGCGTCTCATTAGCTCCAATGCTCGTAATTTACCTGAAAGTGAAATATAGAGGAAAACAAGCGTAAATCCATATAAATGATATAAAATACGAGCATTATCAGGGGAAATTGACACTTAATATTCAGGACTATTTGATGTTATCAAATATCCCCCACTTGAACTCTACTTGCCTTCAAGTAGACCTTATTAGATAGATTCCTAAAGAGATATCTCCCATTACCTGGAAAATATAAGTTTACAAATCCCTTATGCTAGAATAAAACAAAGCCGAACACCTCTCGAAATGGGAACAAAACACTCAAATGTCTCAAATGTTCTAAGTGTCAATTTCAGTGTGATCACTCAACGCACAGTCATAGCATGTATTCTATCATAAGCTTGGCGGTTACACAAATATCCACCACTAGTGTTAAGGGCTAAACAATTCTCGAATGCAATAAGGGTAGACACAACAAAGGTTAAGGGTGAGTCGTCATTACTAACATGTCACGGCGAAGTGGACAAAATCAATGATACATGACCAAATCTATGGCCAAGACACCAAAGATTGCTCGCTGCATCACCTAGACACGCTTCATGACTAAAGGGTAGGATAAGACATGGGATAAAATTGGTGTAAAATAAAATTAAGCAAATAGTCTAAATCTACAACCAAGTCATCACCACTTACCGTTCGTCCAAAGTTCAAGTTTTGAAGTTAAGAAACCGGATCATGATAATACCAGGTATATGTGCCATTAGAGGACGTCATGATGGGCACATTACCAACTCCATTCTTTAAAAGTGACCGATGTGGCCTCCTCGATACTAAATCTATAATAAGCTCATAACATAGCTTATAACTTCGCACTTTACAATCAAATAAATAAAAATAACTATATATATATTTTTTTAATCACATTTTTTTTCAACAACAAAAATAACAACTAAATGTAACATTCCCCCACTTGAGATGAACAATATGAGAAATTGGGGGGTTTTCAATGATCTTTGAGAATATGTCATCCACGGAAGCGTGATTCCCGAACCTTTCCACTTGAACCTTGAACTTAGGCAAATGATGACTTCCCATCGACAAATAAAGACTACAGGGTAGGCTAAGATGTAAGGGTGTAACGAAACAATATGTTGGGTGAACAAAATGAAAGGAATGGCTCAGATGGGTGTATCTAGGGGTATCTTGCACTAAAGGTGAGTGCAACAAAGGGTTTAACATGGGGGCCGAGAAGTCGAGGTGACTAATTGATAGACACACAATGATAGGCTATTTGGGTGATAATACTATAATACTGCCTTCTTAAACTGAAAAGTCCAAATACATCGAGCTAACTCAACATACCTCGTATGTGGTCTCGAAATGATGCAAAGACCAAGTTTTAAAGTTTACAAGCTACCGACACACTCATAATTTGGTGGATATCAAGGGTTATAATGTGCTCGGCTAAGGTCTAATCTAGTTAGCTTAAGAAAAACATGTCAAAAATTTAAAAATGACATAATTTTTCAAAATAAACTAGAAAAACGAGGGCAAAATAAAGTTCAAGAGACAATTCTACTCCCGTCCCCCCACTTGAAATGTACAAAGTTTTTTTGTACTAAGCGTTAAATAAAGGTGAAGAGAAAAGTAGATTAGAGCGAGAACTTCCCTGAAATTTGCTCCAAAAAGAAAGAAGGCCCATGAAAAGAATCATGCCTTCGTATAAGCATCCACGAGCAAACTTCAATCCCTGAAATCACACTACTGAAAAGCATAATTCTATAAAAAGAAAAAGGAAAATGAAAAAGAAACCTAACTCACTTTCGTAGGAATCACGGTTGTATTTAGCGTATGCAACAAGCCTTTTAAACCACTTGGTGTCCCAAGCGGACGAGTGTAGTCTCGTGAGGGCTTACAGGGAACATACCCACAAAGTTCATTTAAAAACTAATACAAGGTTATTGTGTTTAAAAAGAAAGAAGTGTTACAGAGGATAGTTACGTCGTAACTCTTATAAGGAATTACGCCGTAATTAAATCAAAACCTGGCAGACGCTACAGGAGTGTAGCTACGGCATAACCGTTGCATGGGATTACGCCGTAATTGGTAATGCTCTATGAAGAACTACTGCAAAAAATATGTTACGGCGTAACCATAAGAATGAGTTACGCCGTAAATGTGGACAGATCAGGTCCCCGTTCAGCATACTACAGCAACTTTTCTCCGCTTTTCTGCAAAAATGGTTAAAAACACAAAACCCAATAGAAATGGAAATAAAACAAATGAAAGGGATAATTCGGGTTGTCTCCCGAAAGAGCACTTTTCTTTATTTACGAGTCTTTAAGTTAGACTCAAAGCCTCGGGGCTTTATGGTGGCCTTTGGACTTGGCCAACTTCCTCCATATCCTTCATCAAATTGTGTCTGGCCTAGGCAACATTTGTAGCGGTTCGGAGATATTCTTTAGTCACGATCTTCCGGATTTTGCAAAAAAATTTTTCCGGCCCCAAGTGGTATCTAGTAAACTCATACTTTTTAGCTACAATTGGTGGCGGCCTCTTATATGGAATGCCAAGAAGTTTGCACCTTCTTTGCTCATATGCTTCATCGTCGGGGTCAGTGAATCCATCTTCACCTTGAAGTTCAAGGTAATCTATATCATCATCGTTTGACTCGGTACCTTTAAACCATTTATCGTCAAGTAAATCTTCCACTAGCACCTGCTTGCATTCCTCTTTGTCATTTCTTGTCAAATCTTTGTTATCTTTATCCGATACTTCACTTATGTCCTTTGGAACTTCTTCGCTTGGGTCTTCTTTACTTATACATCCTTTCCAGATCTTCTCTTTAGTTAATGCATCTACATTTCCATATTTAATTTTGACCCAATTGTCGAACCCCAAATTGTCTAGCCAAGGCAACTCTGTTCTTTCTGTGTCATTAGTTGAGGTCCATAAGAATTCATCTTCCCCAACTCGTTCTATACTGCTCCCCCGTTACATTCATCATCAAAAGGCTTGCAAGATGCCCAAAGAACTTTGTCAGGGGTTTTTATTTTCTCACACCAATGACTTCGAGTTCCTTCGTCATTGGTGTTGCTAGAAGGAATATCGTTGATTGGTTTTAGGGTCTTTCCTCGAAGAATATGTTTTTCATATTTGAGCTCCAAATTTCTCAACAAAACCGTATTAATGATTACGTCCCCGAACCTCACTGAATACCAATCACTGAAGGATAGGTCTCCGAAATCAACGTCATGTCTTTCTAATTCATGAGGACATATCCATACTTCGTCCTTCATATTTCCACCCCCGTTACAATACTCACGAAAGGGATTACATGTTGGCCATGCTCGTGTGGACCCATCTTCCGTTATCATTAAGGGATTGCAGCAGTGCCTGATGGGTGGTTCCTCCTCTTCATCTATTGAGAATTTAGCTAATATTTCTTCATCGTTAAGTGCAGTCCACATGTATCTATTATCATTGATCCTTTCTTTATCGACCCCTCCATCGCAAATTTCGTTCCGAGGATCGCATGAAGCCCATAGATCGTACTATTCCCCATTAGCTACGGGAATTTTCTTACACCAGTGATACTTCCTTTTATATGGAGATTGAGGGCATAAATTAATATCATTGGACCATCCGTTAATAACATGCGTCTCTAATTCATCTATCTCGAGAAATTTGTCGGACCACGTATCCCAGTTACGCCATAACTCTGATGTTTGGTTACGGCGTAACTCACTCCTCGCAGCATCGGTATTTTTCTTCTTCATAATGCCCCGATTGTTTTCCAAACCATTGCTACGCCGTAACTTGTCAAAAGTGTTACGGCGTAACTGAACACTGTCGCCGGAATTTTCAGCCGTAATCGAATTTTCGGTAGGAGAATTGACTTGTAACTTTGCATCTTTATCAGAAAAGATGACCTTGCATTCCATCATAGGTTTTATCCCTTCCGGTTTAGTGTTATTTTTCCTTAACTTCTCACTAAGCTTTTCCACCATCGTTTCAAGGTTTTTTAGGGTTGAGTCATGATTGGAGAGGCTTCTATTAGTGTTTTCTTGGAATTCCTTGAGCCATTCATCTTGTTCCTTTTGTCTTTGGGCTGAGGTTTCCAGAAATTTGTTGATGGTCTCTTCAATGTTAGGCCTTTTTTCTCCATAAGGCCCGCGGTTGTAATTTCCAGATGGTCCTCCATGATAGCCATTACTATTCCGATTTTCCCCATAAAACGGTCGATTTTCTCCATATTTAGCATCTTCGATTGTGCTATTAATGTCAGGACAATTTTTGGTGAGATGTCCTCTTCCGCAGCTTTCGCAACCTACTTGGATGGCATGAACACTTTCTCTAAGCTTGAGCATATCTCGACCAAGATTTTCAATTTTGCTAGTGATGGCGGCAATTCCATCAAGATTTCCGCCTTGGTTCCTCTTGCTTCCTCCATCGTGCCATTTTTGAGAATAATCAGCCATTATTTGGATGGCTTCAATTGCGAGAGTAGGGGTCATGCTCGGAATTGGCCCTTGGGAGTCCAAAGATATGTCTTGTAGTCACGTTGATTCCTTTGTAAAAGATGTTGACCTTCTGCTGGTTGTTTAGATCATGTGTAGGACACTTGTAGAGGAGATCGTTGTATCTATCCCAGGATTGATGCAACATTTCATCGTCATCTTGCTTGAAATTATGAATCTCCATGAGCTAATTAGATATCTTCGATGGAGGACAATATCTTTGGATGAAGTGCTTTTTTAGTAGAGCCCATGTATCAACTGCCCCGGCTGGAAATCTTTCGATCCATCTTTTTGCTCCCCAGTAAGAGTCATGGGGAACACCCTTAGCATAACAGCGTCATGAGATACACCAGGAATGTTGAAAAGGCTTGTGATGTACAAGACATTCTCAACGTGCTCATACGCATCTTCGTCCCTGTTTTCTGAAAAAGGGTTAGCACGAAGCTCCCTCATAAATTGATCTTTAATCTCGAAACGGACATTAGCTCCAATTGCCGGTCTTACGAGCCCCGGCCCTTGTTCTTCTCTTGTCAACGCCAAATATTCATCAAGAGTGAGGTCATCAATGTTAACAACTTCCATGGTACCTGAAACTTGAAAGGAGATCGTGAGAAATTTAGAAAATTTAAAACAAATTAAAAATGAAAGACTTAATAAAAATCCTAATATAACTCCCCGACAGTGGCGCCAAAAACTTGATGCAGGTTTTACTGATCAGGTTTTAATATTTATAAAGTCTCGTTATACCTATGGTCTACCCTAATGCACTAACGGGCAGTGTACCCGGTCATGTGTAGTGTAGTATTCGGTAAAACCGAGGTCGTCCCAAGAGCTATGTGTACGGATTTTAACTAAGTCTAGGTGTCACAGATTTTAATGTTGAAATGATTAATTAATAACTAAAGACAAAGAAAGCAAATAAAGGGCGAAGGTTGTGATCAATAGAGGAGAAATGTGCTAACCTAGTTATTCATCCTATCAAGTTAAGTTCATGTTTAATTACTTCCAATTGCTTCAAGTGGGGGTAAAGGTCGCTAGGACAACATTTGGTTAGTTCATCCTAACCTATCAGCAAAGGTTTCCACCGGGGATCTTGGGTGACCCCTTGAAAGTCCAGTTGTTTTTAGTCCCCTAAGCCAAGTCATTAAGTTCCGCTACATGCAAGATTTGTAACAATGAGTGCTCGGGCGCTAGCATCTTAAACACTCATCCCTAACTTCTTAAGTTCATCCAAACGGTAGGTGATCAGTTGGTCAAATCGCACAAGCGAAGAAGGGTCGTCAGTTGGTTAATTCTTACCCTTCCCACTCAGTCTACCTACTTAGGGTCAGTTGGTCATATCTCCTAAGTAACTAGCCACTACCGCAATTCAAAACTACCGAAACAAGGGTAGCTACCAATAAACTACGCATGCATACACTAGAAACAATTATACGGAAGCAATGTAAACATAAACAAAACAATTAAGGAATCATAACTAGGCTAGCACCAGAGGTGCTTAGCCACTCATATTAACTAAAACAATCGATTCAATGTTTAACATATCGAAATACATGAATTGAAAGTAAAGAAATGATAAAATGCTAATGCTTATCGTAGGGGAGTGATTTCTCCCTTAGAGATGGCTCCGTATGCTCCCTAAGATATGCCTTCAACCTTCTACCCATGTTCTCTGAATTGGTGTGTGAAGTGAATGATTAGAAAAGATAGAATTTGGGCGGTATTTATAGGCCAGATCTGGTTAGGGCGTAACTTAAGTTGAGAGTTACACCGTAACATCCATTTCTTCGTAATTTGCTCTGGAAAAGCTGGTTACAACGAAACATCAGGAATGAGTTACCTTGTATCTTCAATAAATCGTGATTACGCCGTAATTGTGGAATTAGTTACGTCGTAGCTTGCAGCGGCGCGGAACCTCATTTAACCTAATTAGTTACGGCGTAATCTTAGGATGGAGTTACGCCGTAAAGTTTAGTTGAGTTGATTTTCTGAGTCACTCTTCTGTTACGGCATAATGTGAGAGGAGAGTTACGCCGTAACATCTTCAAAATGAGCATACTATCATATATCTTCAATAAACTCTCCAAATCCGCGTCTCATTAGCTCCAATGTTCGTAATTTACCTGAAAGTGAAATATAGAGGAAAACAAGCGTAAATCCATATAAATGATATAAAATACGAGCATTATCGGGGGAAATTGACACTTAATATCCAGGACTATTTGATGTTATCAAAATCTCTCGTCTATTTCTGACTAAAACTTAATCTCATAACACTCCTCGTCCTTAACATTTCCCGTTCTTCGTTTATTTAGTTGCAACGATCTAAGTGATCTTGCAATCTAGCTACTGTATAACACACTTTGCATCCTTCATCCCATCCATTTTTTGCTTAACTTCTTTTACCATCCGTTTCTTCTTAGTCATTATGTCATCCGAGACATAATTCATACCACTTATGTATACCATTAACCCATTTCTATGTCTATCATATGACTTACTAACACGTTTCATTTTAAATTTTCCATCAAGGACTATTTGTCACTCGAAAAATTACCATATTAGCTTTACATAAGGCAGTCACATTACTAATACTTCTATTTTTACAATAGTCCTTTCATTATTCCATTAACATTTTACTATAACGTTTCGTTATCTCTACTTCTTTCTCAATATTTTCTAGTCACATTATGACCACCACAATCATTTCTCATATTACAACAAGCCACAAAGCCATTTATAACATTGGTTGCATTTCTTTAATCGTTTCAACTCATACTTTAGACACCTAAATCATAGGTTCACATGACGTCTCACACCTAAGGTCAATATAAAACTCTTTCTCTATCCACCTATCTTAGTTCTTAAGACTTCTAGTTATTCCTTGACTCATGTTTCTACCCCTTCACCCTACTCATGCCATGTCGGAAACACATAAGCCCACTCATTTACACTTCCTCATTTACATGGAGAGGCATCTCAAGCAATGTAAATCAAGAAACATAAACTCATGGTTCGGCGATTCACAACTTATCCATTAAAATGAAAAGGCGTCCTCCATTTGAAAAGAGAAATCATAAATTATCCTACTTACATACTTCCGACATAACACTCGTACTTATTCATTACGCGTTTAGCTTTTAAATCTTTTCATTCTTTTTATTCTTTACATTATATTTTAACTTTTTAGACTTGGATCCATACCATTACCACATTCACTTTGGGGGATATTTTTATATGCCAAAGATGTAGGCAACCCCTTGCCAATGAAGGCAATACATTTTATCCTGAAGGATCTTTTACACATCCCGAAGGATTCTTTAACATTCATTAGCTCAGTCACCCCGAAGGATACCACCATTCATCATCATTAACTCGGCCATCCCGAAGGATGCCATCTTTAACCTTTCACATTTCAATTACGGATCCAAGTCATTAACATTTAACATACACACATTATTTCATTCTTTTATTTAGTTTACATAAGCATCATAGGGTATACAAAACCTGTTTATTATATTTACACATTTCGATGTGTTTTTGCTTTTCATTGCATCTTACGTTCTTAACCCGCGTTAATTATTCTCACCTTTTTACATCACCCTTTAGTCTACTCGAATATTTTCACATTTAAACCTTGCATAGGTTAATTTACATTCATTAGCATCATTCATCATGTTTTCACGTTTCAAGTTATTTACACATTTTCATCATGTTTTAGTTTTCACGACACATCATTACGTTTCTACACACTTGACTTATCGCATTCTCATTCTCATACCTTAATTCATCTTCTTAAGTATCTATGAATATAGAGTAATACCTTTCTTTATTATAGCATCTTACTTTAATCCCATTTTATAACTTTATATTTTTAGACATTTAGCAATCAATATGTCAATCCAATCTTACTTTCATTACCACATTCCATATCATCGTTATCATTATTACACATTCACGTTCATACTTAAACCTCTTATACCTTAGCTTACCATTAACCCATCCCTATATCACATTAACGTCGATCATAGTCTATTAACCATAATAAGACCATATGTTGGTCGTTAATACCTTACAGTGATACATCATTTCATATTATCATTCCTTAAGCTTATTCCATAACCTCCTGTCTATAAATACTTAACCATTAGTGTGTCAATTCCATCTTCACTTCACATGTTATACCTTAGCACACTTAATGTTCCACACTTTAAACGTCAATACATTAATCTCACTCGTTATTAGGGGTGAGCAAATGGACCGAGAAACGAACCGGAACCGAGAACCGACCCGAAACCAACACCCAACCTGAACCCCATTTTAGAACCACGGTCCGGTTCTCGGTTCTTAGATATTGCAAGTTTCGGTTCTCGGTTCGGTTCTGTCCGAAACCGCGGGTATCGGTTCCGGAACCGAAGAACTGCACGATTTCAAAATGTCATCATTTAATTAGTTTTTTTTATCATATATATAGAGTCCAAAATCAGTTCCAAAAAAACCTTCCAACATGTAAATGTTTAGTTCTAGTAAAGAAAATATTATCAAAACGTTCAACATGTGGAACTTTAGCAAGCACTAGTGGAAAGATTAAAAATAAAGTATTGCCTTTTAAGATCCATCAGTAAGCATGTATGTCAATTCTTCTAGGGGTTTCGATTTAAAGGTAGATGAAGCAAGATACCTGAAGACATTAAAATAGGTAAATATAACCATAAGCACCATGCAACAAGTAAGCAAGTGGGCATATATTAGTCTGTAAGATCAGCCATCTAAGCTCTAGTTAACTATATTTATAGGTATCAAATGAGACTCAATCATCAAAAAACTAAACACAAATAATCCTCATACTGAATTGGTGAAGGCCAATCCATTCAATAGGTCAATAGTAAGACAATATTTGACATTTAAAAAACTGAAAACACGTTTCATTTAAGAGACATGTCACTTTTTTATTCTTCGGAATAGATGCGTTTATTAACGTTTGATACAAAATATGACATCCACTTCCCGAACTTTGAGAACCGCTAATATACAGTTGATGTTCTCAGATGCGAAAATCTATTTTGGTTGTGTTTAGGAGCCACTGGGTTTAATAATCAAAATTCAAACCAAAACATTTGATGTGAATATATCATATACACAAAACAATGAACATGTATAAGAAGATGATAACCATGAGCCTTTACAAGAAAAAAAGAAAAACACTCAGCAAACTCTATTAAGTAGTATGAAGGTGCTCACAAGTATATGGGTTCTTTCATAAGCAACCTTTATTGATAGGATTTTTAATCATTTGGGTTTTTATGGGACGTGTAGTTTTTTAAGTTCAAGATTACATATTTAGTTTTTTTTTGCGGTTCTAATCGGGTAAAATCGAAATACCCGAACCGGAACCGAGAGCCAAACCGGAACTGAAACATGTTTTACGGTCCGGTTCTCGGTTCCTAAATTATGAGTATTTCGGTTCTCGGTTCTTGCAGTTCTGGGTCGGTTCCATGCGGTTCCGGAACCGCGCTCACCCCTACTCGTTATCCCATCTCTAATACCACTTATCATTCCTACTCATATTCCATTATCGCTACTCTAGCGAACATTCACATAATCACATATCACATATTACACAAGTCCTCCATGGACTCTCATTACATACACGCTAATACCATAAAACACATATCACACTTGTCAACTTAAGTTCACATAACGTAACACATATTTCTTCTTCTAACTTAAACATTTACATTCCGCATTTCTTACACTTATGTTCAACGCTTCTATGAGTGGTTTAAGTCTAGGCAACCTAACGTGAAAACCTAATTCACTTAAACCGAAGCTCTAATACCAATTTGTAACACCCCGTGAACGATACGTCATAAATACTCAATTTTTGAAACTTTTACGCGGAAATGACCCAACTTTAACTCACCTTATGTTACTCATTTGACCATTGACAAAAATCCAAAAACTTTTAGACCTTGAGACTATTTTTAGATGAAACAAGACTTAACTACCTTCGAAATGACGGGTGGCACGACCCATGACGACTTACGATTTAAAAGATACGCAATTTACAAAAACGACAAAACCTAAGAATACCTCCCAACCACCGGTTGGAGTCTTCTATCCTCAACAGACAGTTTCAACCGCCCGATTGGGGATTCCAACCGCTTGTTAGAGGGCTGCAGGCCCCTTTTCTTGCATTTTGACCCGATTTCAGGTCATACAACTTATACCACTTCCGTATTACCTCAAAGTTTCCAAAAATCATTAATACATTGTAAATATCATTTCCATTCAATAACATTACACAATTGACACTTTGGAATAGTACTTTACTAAATGATGGGTTTTGTGCAAAACCTGTTTTGACCCATTTTTACCACAAACAACCTTTACCACTTCAATTGCACACCAAAATTTACCAAAACCATTAGGATAACATAATAAAATTATTCCATAATCAAATGACCCGTTACAACCCAAAATGGGTGTATATACACTTAATTCAAACACCCCTTTAACTTTGGCTAATAACACTTAAATCATACTTGACACACCATTTGACCACCGATTCATTAAGACAAGCTTGACATACATTTTGACACTCGATTACCATGTACAAACCATTGAAGGACCAACGAGGGTACAACATCGACATTGAAACCGGAATCGAGCAAAGTTGCTAAACACGAGAAAGCTTGTTTAGAGAATCAACACGTATTTACCCCTTTTTCTTTTGATACATTTGGGTTCCTAGCTTCGGCAGCTGTGGAGTTTTTGACTAGGGTTCAACGGGTTGTGCAAAGTAATTTTGCGACCCCTAAGTCACAAAATTTCATTTTTAGTAGAATTGGTTTTGCTATTTGTGGACGTATGGTCCGGACTGGGCCATGAATGGGTCAGGCCCGGAAGATGCGGCCCACTCTACGATCTAAACCCTAATCCATGCCTATATATACACACGCAGGTTATCTCTAACCCTAAGATATATTGGCTACATCACGCCGATACTAACTTGATCGTCGGAGGTGGACCCCGGGGCTACGGCCTCGGTCCACTCCTAACGGGTTCTCTTTGTTGACAGGTCTACTAGGGCTAGAGAAGACGACTAACGGCCAAGGAGAGTCGTTGAATCCTGCCCGCGCCAGATTATGCTTCAACAAGTTGGCGCCATCCGTGGGACCACGAATAAACTATGTTTCGTGTTCTCATATTACCGAGAAGCAGAAATCAATTTCTAAAGTCGGTACCTCTAAAACCTTTATATTCTACTATGCGTAGAACCATTATAATATGTGTGAATATATTATAGTATGCTGCATGTGTAGACCATTACAGTATGCTGCATCAATTTCTAAAGTGTGAATATAATATCACTTTAAAAGCATCTTTACAAGCATCCTACGATGTCAAATCTAAACGTGGATTAAACATTACGTTATGTATTTGCTTTATTTGCTTTATAACTTTATGGTCAAGATATTACTGGTATTTGACCCATTCCTATTTATGGTCAAATCTTTGCATGAAAACCTATTTATGGTCAAATTAAAACGTGGAATAAAATATTATGTTCAAATATCACGTCAAATCTATGATCATTATTTACGAGTAAGTCTTTTCTTTTATTACGATAGATAAACAAAAAAAAGTCCTCATGATCGGGTTTATTTTAAAACATCCGCATGATCGGACCTATTTTATCTTTTAGTCTGCAAGATCGGACCTAAGAAAATATCCGCACGATCGGAGCTATTTTATTTTTTAGCCGCGAATTAATTCGCGTAGATTCTGTTTATTTCTTATTTATTTCTCATAACAACTTGCAAGTATCAATGAACCGTCGCGGTTTCTAGCTAACTCCGCGGCACGTTTTAATTTGTTATTTCCATATATTGTATGTCTTAACAATTTTTTATTTCCTGCCTACGTGGCGTGCATGCACTAAAATAAACCCACGATGGTAAAAGGATAAGTTAACCTACTAAACAACTTGTTGAGTAAGAGGGTTGCAAACCCATCAACACCGGATCACGCATCCTTGTTAAACACCTTATTCTCGAGACGTTGGAATAAGTTTTGTGCGCATCCCACGACGGGTGCGCAACATCGCATATGGTGCACGTTTAACAACTTTGGAACCAAGACACTTGATTCCTTAAATGATATTTACAGTACGCTGCATATCATCACATACACGAGTATGACAAAACAAACATACAATTAATTATTTCGTTGGTACGCATCCCACGACGGGTGCGCACTGCCACTTTTCTTATGTGCTAAATATAAATTATATGCTATGCGCTATATATTATTCATGCTATGTGCTGTCTATTACTTAACTTCATTAGGTTTTATATGCTGCGATACGCGGCATATACTTTTAATCTTTGCATTGAGTGTTTTTCGCAGATTAAATAAGTTTAATGCTCCTACACGAGTAGAACCATCAAACTTGGGGCTACCGTGGTATACTACCACTGTTTCGTATGCGCATACGTTCTTTTTGTCGCGCGCAAGCGCACCTTTGCACGAAGCACGTCTTCTGTCGCATATGTCTTCTTTTCGCGCCAAGGACAGCGCACCTTTGCACAAGCACGCCTTCCGTCGCATACGTCTTCTTTGTCGCGCACAGCGCGCACCTTTGCACAGAAGCACGTCTTTTGTCGCATAACGCTTTGTTGCGCACAGGCGCAGCACCTCTCAGGCTTAGCACGCGTCTTCGTCGCATCTTTGTCGCGCCAGCGCACTTATGCAAACGAAGCAGTCTTCGCCAAGATCTCTTTGTCAAGCGCCGCAAGACCGCTACAGAAGCCGCCTTCGTCGTACCATGCTGTGTCGCTATCGGTACAAAAGGTACGCCCTTATCCGGGATGCAGCATACGGGTTCCACTTTCACCTACGCCGCCATCAACTTAAGTTTAGCATAACATAGCCATGCGCTATCTCATACTAAACTTGGGGGGGCTTGTGGACGATGGTCCGATCGGGCCATGAATGGGTCAGGCCCGGAAGATGCGGCCCACTCTACGATCTAAACCCTAATCCATGCCTATATATACACACGCAGGTTATCTCTAACCCTAAGATATATTGGCTACATCACGCCGATACTAACTTGACCGTCGGAGGTGGACCCCGGGGCTACGGCCTCGGGTCCACTCCTAACGGGTTCTCTTTGTTGGCAGGTCTACTAGGGCTCGAGAAGACGACTAACGGCCAAGGAGAGTCGTCGTATCCTGCCCGCGCCAGATTATGCTTCAACACTATTCAAAAGGGGTTGCGGCACAGCTTGTTGCCCGTTTGCCTGCCATCTTATTGTAATCCGTTATTACAAGTAATAATAGAAATTCTAAGGAAAAAAAAAACCTTCTAAACTTGCACTTTCATCATTAGGCCATAATTCATCCATTACCTTCTTAGTACATAACCTACAAAACATTAAACACTTAAACCGTAAGCATGAATGCTTAGTAAGTAAAGCGGATATAACTTAACATCATAATTCATTCACACATTACACATGATAACAATCATTAATCCAATACAACATTAACCATAAACACATACCTTAACTACTTAAAGCCTTAACCTTTCTTTTTCCTTAATCCACTCTTGTCTATCACACAACTGTCCTTGTACTTACTTTCACATAAACACCATATTCCAAGCCATTCATTATCCTTAACATAACAAATCACATAACACATAATGCTTAGAATTCATTGTAACTTTACATTATAACTGGTTTACTTACCTTGATTCCAAGATAAGGTAACATTCATTATTTCACCATCATCATCATCATCATCATCATCATACTTCTTAACCCATATCCATCAATATCAAGACTATTAACACAATACATCATGGTCAAGGGTTTACATAACCCATCAAACATACTCACTTTCCTTTCTAATTCATCATATGATCATACCTTGATCATATGATGAAATCCCTCTTACTCGAGATTATAACCTTATTTGAATCAAAGATGGGAAGTACTTACTTGGGAAGAGATCATAGTTATGACTTAATCCTTGACAAGGAACTCATCTCCTTAATTTCTTCATCATCCAAGCTCTATTCTCCCTCCCTTTTCTCCCTCATAAACCGGATCACAAACACCCCTAGAATGATAAGGAAATCTATAGGATTTCCTAGATATTATTAGTTAGTCACAATTTTGGTCCTTTGGCACACTTAACCCCTTAAGTCTCTTTTCTTCTACTTTAGCCACATATAAACTTATAACACTTTAAGCATATGACAACTTAAACCCCTTAAGTCTTCTTTCATTCTAGTTGTGTCACATAATACTTTCATAGCCATATAACACATTTGTTATCACACATTCGTTAACTATAAGGTTGACTATATGGTTTGACTAGTCAATCACATTAATGTCCTTAGTCAATTTCATCTAGGGTGGAGCCTATTTGTATCCGGGAAACGGGTGTAACACGAGGAGATATAGGCTTCATACTAAAAGACAAAATAAGGAATATTTTGTGGACCTTACCATAGGCTACAAGTTTTCTATATTCCCGTATCTGCGACAACTGCTCATTGGCACAATTCCGTCATACAAGGGAAGGATGTCAGCTTATGCACGGAGCCTTCTTATTGGCTAGTGCGAATGTGTTCTGTTTCAACCAATCAGGCTGAGACATGGCCATTGTTGGAATCACTCCTAAACTAGAATTAAAGTGTTAGTAATCAACATGTAATAGTTAGCTTAATTATGGCCTTTATGTTTGTTATTAAGCTTAGGCTTATGTAGAAGGCCCATAAGCCTAAGCCTAATAAGGAAAGGATGGGAACTTGGTGTGTTGCCCTATTTCCCTCCTATAAATAATATTGTAAACCCTCACTTGAGGCTTGGTTGTTCACTTTCATTATTCACCTACGCATATCCTTTCTTCATATCTTATTCGTGTGTTTGTGTTTGTGTTCATCCGATCATCTTCTCCTTATTTCTTATATTAATGCTTGTGTTACTAATATGGGAACCTAACAGTGCTATCATTCGCCAAATAGTTGGGTGAAAAGGTTTTGTTTTTTAAGTTGGTTTTAGTCTTACGCGTAACTCACGGTTCTCAAACTTTGTCACGCTTAAAAAACTCATTTTTTACACTTTTCAATCCAATATTCTTGTACTTTCAACGTTTTTAGGTGTTAAAATATCTGTTTTTGGCAAAAAGTTTTGAACTTTACGTGTATTTCATTGATTTTAAGCTTGTTTTTATACGTGTATGCTTTTCTACGCCGTAAGGTGTTTCTAAGTTTTGGATCATCAAGTTTCACACTTTTGTGCTATTTTGGTGATATTGAAGTTGTTTCATCACAAAAAATCTGGTTTAGAATCACTTTGGGCTAAAAATCAGTTTTGGTTAAGTTTTACGCTGCAACAAAACCCTAAAGTTACGCATAACTTTTCCTTGGATCGATCTTCGCTTGAGTTTACTCTGTTTTCTTGCTTGGATAAGCCTGAAAACACTTCGACTTTGGATATCCTTTACACTGTGATAGTGTAAAAGATTTTTGGGCAAAACCCTAATTTTACGCATAAGCTCAATCTTACGCGTAGAACTCTTTTACGCCTAAGCTTCATCTTACGCCTAAGCCTTGTCTTACGCATAAGTTTTCTACGCCTAACTTTCAGTTTACGCCTAATTTTTAGTGTTTCTCAATTCTTACACGTAAGCTAACCCTACGCGTAACTATTGCTTTTACGCATAAGTTTGGTGTTTTTACGCCTAAGTGTTGCTTTGCCTAAACTTGGTTTTTCTACGCCTAAGGACACTTCATCAACAATGTTTCATTCGACTACAAAGATCCATTTAACAACACAAGTTTTCAACATGTCACAACCACCATACTCTAGCTACTTTCCTTATACTTATAATCAACAACAACAATAACAACTAAGTCCACAACACCAACAATTTAATCAACAACAACAAATTTATCAACAACAATTTAATCAACAACATTATCTACAACAAGGAGCAATTCAACCTCAAATGGTTCAACCACCACCTAGTCTTCAAGTACAACCTTACACAAACGTTTACAATCAACATCCATCCAGGAACACTATGAAGGAACCGTCTGGGTTTGCAAAGATGTGTGAAGCTTTAAGTAGCCAACAATCAATTCATGAGGCAGGATCACTTGATAGACCTCCAATGCTCACTCCCGGGAACTATGATCAATGGGTAATTAGGTTCTTTAGGTTTTGTGATCTAAAGAAGCCACATGGAAAGTTCTTAAAGAAGGTTATATTGGAAGGTCCATTCCAGATGCCTATTGTCACTACACCCGGAGATCCTAATGCTATTCCACCAAGAGATGATCTCACAAACATTGCAACTCTTACTGACCTTTCTGGTGATGAACTTCTACACTACGAAGATGATGAGCTAGCAATGCAATATATCCTTTTAAGATTACCAAACCCAATTCTTCGAAGTGTTGATGCTCAAAAGACTGCAAAAGCAATGTGGGAACATATTCATCTTCTCATGGAAGGCACTGAACTCAATCAAGAGGATATGGAATCCAAAATTTACTTAGCTTATGAACACTTCATGATTGAACCAGGAGAGACATTAGAGTCTTATCATCATCGATTCTCAGACATCATAAATGATTTGCATAAAAACACAACATCATCATGCCAAGAATTGCAGTCAATACTAAGTTCCTAAGTAGTCTTGGTCCTGATTGGGAGAAGTATGTCATTTACATCCGTCAAGCTAAGAATCTTCATCATGCTACATATGGATTGTTGTACGACTATTTGAAGCCTCACCAAAAAGAAGTTGACAAAGAAAGGGCTATCCGTGGACTACCGGCTCCAACGTCACTTCCGGACAATCAACAACTTGCTTTGTGGGCTCAAACTAGTTATCCTCCTCAACCAGCTCCTCAACCAACTGCCACAATTACACCATATGATCCATCACAACAACAATCTCAACAAACTCAATTGGTTCCATACAACAACAACAATGATCAAGCACTTTATAGTAAAGCTAATGAGAACTCAGATGCTTTCGATGCATTGCAACAAAGATTTGTTATGATTGCTAAAGCTTTTGGCCGTTATACAAACAAATCCAACAATCGCATTCGTTCCTCATCAAACACAAGGAATCAGGCTGTTGTGAACAATGGACGAGTTGAAGTTCAGAATCGTGGTTATGGTCGTTAGATGGGCGGTGGTCAAGGGTTTAATGCTATGGGTAGGAATAACATAGGTGCTCTACAACAACAGAGAGCTCACGTGGTTGAACAGGGGAATGCTTAGAATGGGATAAATGGTCTTCGTTGCTACAACTGTAATGAGAAGGGTCACCTGGCTAATGCATGCCCAAAGCTGAGGACTAGAGGCAGTGCATATCACAAAGAGGCTTTACTTTTGGATTTTAAGGATGAAGCTGGTGGAACTCTCACAGACAAAGAACAGAGCTTTATGGCAGATGCAGACTTAGATGATGATATGGAGGACTTGCAGGCTAATGCAATAGTTATGTTGATGGCTAATATGCACGAACTCCACATGAGTGACACAGGCCATGTATGACACCGATGGCTTGTCTCGTACCGAACAAACCATAGTCATCTCGATCTACTATGTCGCCTAACATCTGATCCGACGAGGCTCAGAATGTTCAACATGAGTCGTCCACATCTCATTTTGACGATTCTCAACTAGACCCCGTAGTTACATTTTATGATCAAGATGATCTTAAGGTTACCTTTGATACTCAAAGTGACTCCGTGGTTATACTTGAGGATCTGAATAGTGATCATGTTGTGACTCACGTTGAACATGCTGAACCTTTGCCTAATCCAGATATTGACCTCTTACTTAAAGATTATCAATCCCAAATGGATGAATGTCGTTCGTTAAATCAGCAATTACACAAGAAAAATGCAGTTAACCGGGATATTGAATGCTTAAAACGGCAACTCAATTTTTTCAAAACTCAAGAAAAACGTGAAAAAGGTTTTGAAGTCGCTTTTGCTAAATCACACCAAAATGAAAAATCTTTAGAACGACAGATTCGTGATCTAGCCGCATCGAAGAATGCTTTGTTTTCTCAAATAGAACAACTGAAACATGAACATAAAAAACAACTTAATGCTCTTACTTTGGAAACTCAAAAAGCCAAGGCCGAGTTGTTAACTTGTCAAAAACAGTTCTCTACGCACAAAAAGCATTCAACGAAACAAATAGATGACCATCTTGAAGAAATTGTCGGCTTACAAAACAAGCTCAAAGAGTTTCGGAATGTTGTTTATAAACATGGTGAGTCAATCACAACTATTCAAAAGTTTACCTTAAAACCCAATCCAAATGGATATGGACCGAATCTTGCTGATTACAAACCAAAGCTTTCAACCAAAGCATTCAAATCAAATCCGAAGTTTCGGTCACGAGTAATACAAAATTGATGATTCTGTTATGAGTGTTGTTGAATATCATCGTCAAGAGGAATTCGATGCAGAAGACGAGAGTCGATCAAAATTAGAAAATGTTGTTTATAACAAACCATTTAACTATTCAAAAGCCGTCACTTTCGTCACACAAAAGGATTCTTCTAACACACCTAGGATTATCACAAATACGTCTGAGTCTTCTAATGTTGCTCCCCAACCAAATTATGCACAAATTTATGGTCCTTTACCTTCCCTCAGTGAAGTAAATTCAAAACCCGAAAATCGTCAAATTCTTAGATATTTTGACATTTTCACTTCCGACCTCAAACTTTTAGAACGTGAGATTGAATTTCATTCTGAAATAAACGTTGAACATTTTCAATCGCCTCAGGCGCGAGTACAAAGAGATATTTTTCAGAAAAGAATTTTACCCCATGTTAAAAATTTGAAAAATTGTGCATTGTATTGGGAAAGAGAATTTCATAAGGAACTTGGATTAATGAAAATCGTTTTTGAGAAAACAGAAACATCTATTTCAAATACAAAACGCAAAAAGGAAATGTTACGAAAAGATGTTGATCGACTCTTGGAAGATGTTATCTGTGCTGATATCCATAATGTTGTGTTATTGAATTCTTTGCCATATGCATCTGATTATATCTCTGCTGATACTGTTGATTCTATTGAAATTGTTGAGAATACTGATAATGTGCCTCAGATCGAGTCTTTAAAAGTTGAAAATGAACGACTGTTAAACGAACTTTCAAATGCAAAACGTCGTCTTCAATGGTGTCAAAAAGATTGTCACAATCGTGAACTTGCTTTGCAAAACAAAATCGACCAGTTGCATTCCAAAACTTTTAATCCAAAATTTGAGCAACTGGATGATCAAAACGCGTCTTTGAAATGTCAAATCTCAAAATATGAACAAGAACTTGCAAAAGTTAAAAAGGATTATGGTGTCATATTTGATTTACTCAAACAGACTCGTGATGAAGCATCAAACGAACTTGATCATTATCTTGCACACACTAAAGAAGTCCTGAATTTTTCTGGAAATCTTCATTCTGAAAATCAAGATTTGGTGCACACTATCATTAAGTTAAGAGAGATGTTAGGAAAGAATGAACAAGTTCAGCCTAGCATCATTAAGAAACTTGCACCTGTAACACTTAACAAACGTGACCCCAGAATGCCTACTGACAAACCACAAGATACTAATGTGCTTCCCTCTACTGAAACAGGAATAGTTGCCTCTTTTCCAAACGTCCACACTTCACAGCCTAGGAGCAATACAAGGAAGAATAGGAAGTTGCGACCTAAGAATAGAACAATAAAGAATGCTGAAACAGAAGAACACTCTAGGACTTTTAATTAGACTCAAGTTGCACCCACTTTAGATATTACGTCTGACAAATGTAATAGAAAAAATGATGTAACGAATGTTGAACCTTTAAGTACTTTTGATATTAAGTCTAAAGCTTCTTGTGTTATATGTCGTAAAAGTATGCTTTCTGATTGTCATGATAAATGTGTTGCTAAATCTATCTTGTCTCGTTTACGGAATCCTAAGAAACGGAATACCTCTAGGCCCACTAATGCTTCTAAGTTTGTGCTTGGTAAACCGCCCTCTTTAGATTCTAAGAAACGCATTAATGTCCCTGTAGTTCCAAAGATCACCTCCAAGGAATGTAGTACCACCTAGTGCATTTACTAAGACTAAAGCAAATACTAGTTGGAGATGGCAGAAATGGATACATAATACACTAGAATTTAAATGGATGCCTAAAATCATTGATGTGTGTATTTCGACTATCACTGCTTTGGAACCCTCTAACTCTTCGGGTTCCACATCTACTTCTATTCCATCTGTGTCGTCTGTGTGTAATGCAGGTGATACTGATCATCCTTTGGATTGTTGATAACGGATGTTCCCGACACATGACAGGCAATCTCAAAATGTTATCAAACTTTGTTGCAAAGTTCATTGGCACTGTCAGATTCGGGAATGATCACTTCGCAGCTATCATGGGCTACGGAGATTACATCAATGGAAACATCGAAATTAGCAGGGTTTATTATGTGGAAGGCCTCGGTCTCAATCTCTTCTCAGTAGGTCAGTTCTGTGATGGAGATTTGGAAGTTGCTTTTCGGGAGAAAACTTGTTTCATTCGTGATCTACAAGGAAGCGATCTTATGTCTGGCACTCGCAATTCAAGTCTCTACACTATCTCTATGCAAGACATGATTGCTTTATCTCTCATTTGTCTACTTTCAAAGGCAACATCAACAAAATCTTGGCTATGGCACCGACATCTCTCACATTTAAACTTTCAAACCATAACCAACCTTGCTCGATACAAACTTGTTGAAGGTCTCTTGAGATTCCGGTATTCTAAAGATCACCTTTGCTCAGCTTGTGAACAAGGGAAAAGCACTCGTGCTCATTTTTCTTCAAAGGTGGAACACAGCTCTCAGCATGTGCTTCATCTTCTTCACATGGATTTGTGTGGTCCGATGCGCGTGCAGACAATTAATGGCAAACGCTACATCTTGGTAATTGTAGATGACTACCCGGATGGACTTGGGTCTATTTTCTTCAAGCAAAGATCAAGCTCCACAGATGATCATCTCCTTTCTACGAAAATTCAAGTTCAGCTCCGAATACGTCCCACAAATCAAGCACAAAGGAACTGAATTCGTGAATCAAACTCTTCGGGAATTTTATGAGAAAGTGGGAATTGAGCATCAAACATCTATTGCACGCACACCAGAACAAAACGGAGTTGTTGAAAGACGAAACCGAACATTAGTGGAAACTGCCAGAATGATGTTAATCAATGCTAAACTTCCAGATTACTTGTGGGCTGAAGCCGTATCAACTGCATGTTACACTCAGAATCGCTCAATGATTACTAAACGCCACAACAAAACACCATTTGAGCTTGTACACAACCAAAAACCGAATCTCAAACACTTTCATGTATTTGGATCCCTTTGCTACCCGAATAATGATCGTGATGACTTTGGAAAGCTCAAAGCCAAAGCTGACATTGGAGTCTTTATTGGATACTGTGATAATTCTAAAGGTTACCGGATCTAGAATCATCGTACAAAGCAGGTTATGGAAACGATTCATGCAAATTTCGATGAGCTTACTGAAATGGCTTATGAGCATAATGCTTGGAACCCGGTCATAACCGTTTAAACTTCCCTCAAACCCCATCATCAGCTGAACCAAGCTCCCAGCTTACTCGTCAACAAATGGAAAAGCTATTTGCTCCTCTGTTTAGTGATGACATTGATGAACGTGCTCCATGTGTATCCAATGTTTCCGCTGCTCAACCTGATCATATTCCAATACCTGATACACCTGCTACAACAACTACTATTGAGGAAGCACCACCAGTTGACTCTACAACAACAGTTGAACAAACTGCATCCAACGACGCTGACCCAGCTGATGATGTTCTTATTAATGAAGTACCCCCACCGGCATATTTTGATCTAAATGCGTTCTTTAACCCGTTTGCTAATGAAACTGACACATCTGATGTTGCGGAATCATCCACAAGCCATTTGAATCCTCCCAAAATGCAAAATGTATATAAAAATCTTGTGGCTAAGGGTTATAGACAGGAAGAGGGTATTGACTTTGAAGAATCATTCGCTCCGGTTGCTCGTCTTGAGGTTGTTCGGATATTTCTGGCGTTCGCGGCTCATATGAACATAACAATCTTTCAGATGGACGTCAAAACTGCTTTTCTGAATGGTCAACTGAAAGAAACAGTCTATGTCAGCCAGCCAGAAGGATTCGTTAATCCAGAGTTCCCTAATCATGTCTACAAACTGAAGAAGGCTCTCTACGGTCTCAAACAAGCCCCTCGGGCGTGGTATGATAAGTTATCATCCTTTCTTATTGCTAATAATTTCACCAAATGTTCGGTCGACCCAACACTTTTCATACAATATCACGGGGCTTACATTTTAATCGTTCAAATCTATGTGGATGACATCATTTTTGGGTCAACACATTTAAAATACTCAAATACTTTTGCTAAACTAATGACAAAACATTTTGAAATGTCAATGATGGGTGAACTCACATTCTTTCTTGGAATGCAAGTTCATCAATCACCCCATGGTATTTTCTTAAGTCAGTCCAAATATGCCCTTGAACTTTTAACCAAATTTGGAATGCAAACCTGTGACACCTATGCCACACCAATGGCACATACCAAGAAACTAAACGCTGATTTACATGGGAAATTGGTGGACCCTACCAAATACCGAAGTATCATTGGGTCTCTCATGTATCTCACAGCTAGTAGGCCTGATATTGTTTTTTCCGTATATCTTTGCTCCCGTTATCAGTTGAGACCAACTGAAACTCACCTCTCAGAGGCTAAAAGAATCCTTCGATACATCAAGGGAACCATTAACTTGGGGATCTGGTATCCGAAGGATTCAGGTTTTGAACTAATAACCTTTTCAGACGCTGATCACGCAGGATGGTTAGATCACGGAAAAGTACTTCAGGAGCATTACAATTTCTTGGTGATAAACTGGTGTCATGACAATCGAAGAAACAGGATTTTACATCGCTGTCCTCAACAGAAGCAGAATATGTAGCCATGTTGGCGTGTTGTGCTCAAGTCATCTGGATGAGAACACAACTCAAAGACTATGGTTACATATTTGACAAAATCCCGATGTACTGCGACAATCGAAGTGCTATTGCGATATCGTGCAACTTCGTTCAACACTAAAAATCAAAGCACATCGATCTTCGATATCATTTCATCAAGGAACACGTGGAAAAGGGTATAGTTGAATTATACTTTGTGGGTACTGAATACCAATTGGCAGATCTTCTCTCCAAAGCCTTAGCTCTTGCTAGGTTTAATGAGTTGGTCCACAGGATTGGTATGAGGTGTTTGACTCCAGAGGAACTGGATGAACTTTTAAAACATTCTTGAAACCAGTCAAACATCAAAACCTCTTTTGTAAATACTTTTAAAAAACAAAATACAAAAATATAAAATCTGATAAAACAACAAAAATATTCTTCTATCTATATTTCTTTTAACATGGCAAGTACAAATCTTCCGTCAACACTTTATTCTTTCAAAATTCAGTATTTTCTCGATCAAGTGTTGAGGGGGAGAAAGCTAATATTTTTCGGTTTCATAAAACCTTGTACTTGCATGTTACCTTATCCCGGTTGTTTCTTTAATAATGGTGGTCACATTTCTGGTTTACTGACACTCCTCGGACTAAAATTTATAAAATTTCATTATTTCTTAAGTCGAGGGGGAGTGTCGTCAAGTTTCTTTCCAAAAATCTCTCGTTTGGTAACCAAAATGGAAGTCATGGGCATTGGTTGTAAATGGTTAAGGTGGAGGGACTAATTGTGTCAAAAGTTCAAAGTTATTATAACAAAACACTCCACCTAACCACATTAACTCTTCACATTTATTTTTACACCTACCAAATCCTACGCATAAAATTCATCTGGCTAATCCGTGTATTTGATCATCATTTTGTAAGTGTTTATAGGTTTTTAACATGATTTTAAACAAAGGTTTTGAATTGTTTTGAAAACTAACAGTTAAATTTTAACCTAGAGAGGATTGTGTGTTCTACGCATAAGCGTATGAACACACAATCAAGTGTGAGTGTTTTTGGTTGAAATGATAGTGTCAAAACGTTTGTATAATCACTTTGAATCCATTTTCATCATTAATACTCACCCAGAAACACGAATTGAATGAATATTGAAAACTAGGGTTTATGCGTGAATTGGGTATTTTCAAATGTGAATGTTTTTGGATAAAAAGATAGTTGAGTGTTGTTGTTTACAAGTTGAATTAACCATATCCAAGCTTAGAATCTACCCAGAAACACTAATTGCATGAAAATTGAAAATTAGGGTTTATGTTCTTGATATTTGGGTATTCTTGATTCGTTTAGATTTTGATGTTAAAACTTGGATAGAACAACTCATTTGGCTTCTTAGACTTACCAGAACAAGTTTGGTGTTAATCCTATGGTTAGAACTCTTACACGTAGGAATTGAACTTTAGGGTTTATGTCTACGCGTAAATGATCTTCTACGCATAACTGCCTCAATATGTATCCATGTTTAGAACTGATAAAGATTGAATGTATGTGTTAATATTGGTGTTATGATGAATCTATTTCAGGTTTCTACGCGTGAATAATTCAGAATCAAGGTTACTTGAACATCTACGCATAAGGATCACCTTACGCGTATCATGTTATGCGTAAGAGAAATCTTACGCGTAACGTTTACGCTTAAGGTTCTACATTGGGGACTATGCGTATCCTGTGAAGGATATGCGTAAACAGTAACCTCTACGCATAAGGTTCACTCTTACGAGTAAGCCTTACGCGTAAGGTTCCATATACGCTTACGCGTAAGCTTTACGCATAAGGTCCTCTTTTCCTACGCCAGAAGTCAAGAACCTACGCATAAGCTTATGCTTACGCGTATACCACTCCTGTTTACGCATAAGCTTGCAAATTCTACGCCTAAGCCTAGTTTTAACCTTAATTATGAATTGTTACGCGTGCAAACTTGTAAATAAACAAATCATAACGCCACGAAACCAATAATGTCACTATTAAGCTTAAATGTTTAATAAGTTGTGAAAAATAAGTGAAAACATATACTTTAAAACTTAAAGTTAATCAACTCACGAAACTTATCACGACGTCTTTGGACTATTGGACTAACAAGTGACATTGGACTCGTAACAATCATCGACATATCACATTCAATAATTAGACAATAAAACTAACTGTTGACTAACGTAATGTCTTTCGATATGTTGGTTCTTTTGGCTAAATATCTTTCAGATCACGACATGGACGCTCAAATGCAAAACGTGGAAGAACCAAACGTTCTCACCATTGAAGATATCTTCCCTAATGGCTATCCAATGAAGATCGGAAAGAATAACCTTCGAGTTGATTTTGATAGTCTCACCTGCTCAGAGTCTTCTTGTTTAATAGTTGTGGACATTCTGAAGAATCACCCTTATCAGAACATGCTCACCAATTTTGCTACAGCGTCGAGATCTACATTCACCGTTCCGCATATAATGCGAAAGATCAAAGGTCCAAATGCTGTGGACGGTGACGCCAACCACAAACAAGTCACCATCACACCAGCAGACTTAAGGGTTGTTCTTCTCATTCCTCCATCGAGCCAACCGAATACAATGCCACACCAACTGAAGAGGTTGTTCTACAATTCATGATCGACATTGGTTATGACGAAGCTTCAGGGGTAATCACAAAGCATTCATACGTGGATCTTAAGAATATTCCTCAGCCATGGAGAACCCTCTACATCATCATCACCAAATCCGTTTCCGGACGTGATAGTGGTTATGAGCATCCCAAGCTCATGGAACTACAGATCTTTTGAGCTTTGGTCAACATGAAACACATTGAAGTTGAAGCTCTGATATGGGACGAGATGATGACTTTCCTCAAAAGTTGGCTCCAAGATTCCATATATCAGATATACCAAATTGTTGATTCAAAGAGCTCTATGGAATAACCCCGATATCCCCTTGAGAATCAATGACCCCAACAATCACTCCATGTTGTATGAGCCCACACTCACAAATGATTTAAGGAATCTACAACAAAGAAACAGGTGCGGTGTTGCCGGATCACCTTCTAACCGATGCAGTCAAACAACTCTATTCATACAAAAGATATCTGGTAGCGGTTGATGAAGGCAAAGTAGGTTTTCTTGATGAAAAGTCCTCCGGTACACCTACTAGGAAAACCAGGAGGAGGCAGAAGTGTTACAAGCATCGAGAGTCGAAAGTTTCCTAAGAGATCACATACTCTCAAAAGGAAAGTTCCCTCTAAGGAAGCTATTCCTATTCCTATTCCCAAGCCTAAACCGCAACGAAAGCTACTGGATGAAAGCTCGAGGAAACTAATCGACAAAGAGGTCACCTACTCAAACCGCAATCGATGACACTCCAACAAGAAGCTAAACCTCCCAAGTACAATATTTGAAAAGGCAAAGGAAAAACTCCTGTGCTTGAGCATGATAAGGAAAGTTCTAAAGAAGAACCAGTTAATGAGGAAAGAGAATATCAAAAGAAGTTGAAGAACCTCAGACTCAAATATCTTGCCGATGAATTCGTAAAGGATCAAACTCGTGGCCCTGGAGGGTCAAGTGGTGGAACTCAAGCCACACCAGTTTCCGATGCGGTTAATCAACCCGATAAGGGAACTAGTACCACCATCACCCACGAACAACAGCAAAGGCAGATTGAGGATTCCATCAACTTTGACATAAAGGAACCAAACACGGAAAAGACTGAGAAAACTTTTAGTGAAGATACTAAGGCTGATGAAACGGCTATGTCTAAAAATGATGAAGATACTGATTATGATAATTTTCTTCTAGACAGTCCCGCACGCTCCAAGGAGGAAACTTCTGAGCCACCTAAGGACCCTGAGCCACCTCACATCTCCTCATCATCAGACTCGTCTTCTCACTCTTCACTTCCACCATCCAAAGGAACAACCAGATCCACATCTAAATCAGTGAAGAAACCAACAGAATCTTGGATATCCTGAGCTAAGACAAAGATTGTCAAAGCTATCAAGCAAGTCAAGAAGAAAGACGTGATCAACAAAAAGCTGAATCAACTTGCTGACAGAATCAACTTTCTTCAAAACGGGATAAACGAGTTGTTGAAAGAAAGGGAGCATATCCAGAAGTTTATCAAAGGAGATTTCCAAAAGGAAATGGAGCAGACGGCAAGATAATATACTCATAAGTTTCTTCTCGACAATGTTCCTGGAGTTACAAGGGAGATGTTCACCAGAAAGCTCTATCCAAATCTCATGAAATTGGTCAAGCAAACAATGCAAACCACCCCGGTTACAATGACGATCAATCCAATGGAGCCTGCAGGTCTCTCTGATGCTGATTTGATTTCCAAGCTGGTGCTACAATTGTCTCAACGATCTGCAACTTTCACCTCTGACGAAAGTAAACTATTTGAGGCATTACTAGAATATCAACTCAAGACTTCATGCAAGGAGCAAGCTGAAAGGCCTAAGCGTCCAAGAGACGATGATGATAAGGATAAAGATAAAGATAAAGAGCCTAAACGCCCGAAGAAATCTGGTGAACCCTCCTCCATGCCACCTCCACCCCAAAGGACTCCATCTCAACAATGATCTCCTCCACGCTCTTCTGCTGACAAACCTCAGGACTCTGAGTTACCACCTCAGACAGAGAAAACCGGTGATCACTTAGAGTACACTGGTGGTAACGATGAAGAGATACCTGAGCCCCAAAAACAACCCACCTCTCCTGCTTCAACAAAGAAACCAACATCCTCATCTAGGCCAAAGAAGAAGAAGAAGACGCCTAAGGCTGATGTCGTATCATGGATAGACGAAGATGACACCGAGTTTGAATGGTTCTCTACACTTGTTGATGCTACTCCCGCCCTAACTAATGATCAAGATATGGTAGAAGGTCGAACATTGGAGCATGCTAAGTTACTTCAAGAGAAGTTTCGGGTGAAGAAGATGACCAAGTCAGAGTTAAAACGCATCAAGAATGAAGCTTTTAAACTGCTCAAAGACAGCTCGGAAAGTGCTATCAAAGTTGAATACCATCTTGAAAACATAGCACGAGCCATGTCTAACAACATTGATTGGCTCAACCTCGGCTAACATTGACTTTACACGAAAAGACAATGCTCCATATTACACCGACTGGACCAGACCTCTACCAACGATTGGCCAACCAGATCAACCTAAGATTTCATTTCGCTATTTTTTCAACAAAGACCTGGAATTTCTTCTACACGGTAGCGATGGTTCAAAGAAATACGCCACATCACTTACACTTCCGTTCTTGGCAGCCATATACTCCAACTGCATAGCCATCGAGGAAAAGGCTACTCACATATTTTCTAACAGCGTGAAACAGTATGACATTGATGCAATGTATGGGATTCACCATTGGCCGGAACGCCGAAGAATCTACTTCAAAAGCTGCCAGATTCGAAGGTCTAAACATGAAGTGTACAGTGATAAAGGGATCGTTGCTGTTAAGCATGTAGCTCTCTCGTCTAAATGGGATTACACTTTCCTCAATAAAATCGTGGTCAAAAGACAAGACGAAAGGGACTATGATTTCTGTGAAGCGGACTTTCTGAATTTGTCTCTCAACGACATTGAAGATCTGTATCTTGCCAATGTACAGGGAAGAATGAGACAATTCTACGAAATCCAACGTGAATACATCAAGTCCTTGCTAATCTTCATCGAAGCATAGTGATCCGTGAACGTGTAGAAGATTTACAACTTGTCGTTGAATCGTATCAGACACGTGTCAACCTCACCAGACCTCAGCTAGAACTTCCCGACATCAACCATCTTCCACAATACACTCTCATCAGCAAACCATTTGGAGTAGTTTACGAGTGAACTACATCGCAATTGCTTGATGGCGTGTAGAGATCTTCATAAGTTTGGAGATCACACACTGAAGAAAGTCAGGGACGGCTTAGCTTATCGGTTAAAGGCGATACAACAAGGCATTGGGTCACAAAAGAGATGGAATTCTCAGGAGAGACGGGATGTGAAGAGAATCATCACGCGCATTGATGAAAGGTTGTTTAGAAGGGACCGTTCGTAACTTTGGAGAGCCGTAGGTGGTCGTCCCGTGATTTCTCTCCCAGGCTATCAACGCCCAGTTCGTATTCCTGGAGTTATTGCTGGACTACCTAAATCTCCTGGTACCCCTTAAACTGTTTCATTTTCTATATTGATTTGGATGTGTGATTAATTAATTTATATGGCTTGTGCACACATAACAGTGTACAACCCGTTCTTGTAATGAAAGGACCATGTGGTACGCTTCAGTGCCACAATCCTTATAAAAGGAGCGAAAGCTTCTTACTTTTGAGTAAAACTTATCAAACCTTTCACTTTTAAAAGGTTTTGCTCAAAAGAACAAGTACTTCCCCTTATGATTTTCAAAACCTCAAAAGTTTATATCACTTGTTGAGGGGGAGTATTTGATTAAAAACTTTGTTCACAAATTGTTCTTCGTGGTAATCTTCCCACAAAAACTCGAAATGGTCCTATTCGATATCAAAATTTCGTCAAAAATAATATTTGATATGCCATTTTTGAGGGGGAGAAAAATTATGTGATAAGAAATATGTTGTGAGTTGTGAAAGAATCTTCGTGTGAATAGACTTAACCAACGAATTGACGAACTCTAAAATGTTAGTAACTCGAAAAGACTTGTCCGGGACGGGTAATAATTTCAAGCTAGTTCGCTAGTGATGTAAACGTGTCTAGCAAAGGACTTGTCCGAGTAGAATGTACCATTCGAGAAACTCTTGGTAGACATGAACTTTGACGGGTTTGACAACCTTTCGAGGTTGTCCACACCTTCAAGGTAGTTATTAGAGCTAGTTGTCACCTAAAAGCTGACAATGTATCTCTTTAACTATGCAACGTAACCGTTTCTCGCGGGGGATTGTCTATCATGAGTTGATCAATTCAAAAAGTGCGCGCTCTTCTCTCATCGTGCAGATTTCTGTCAAAACACTTAAGCACGTGTGGAGGGGGAGTATTTCTACAAAATCTTAAACTCTCGAAGTATTTCAAACTGTTTACTACTTATAAATACTTTGAGAGATTTTCAATGAAAATGGTTTTGTGGCAACATAGGTTAGTCATGGAGTTATAAGGTGACTAAGGTTAGGAATAACCGTCCTATGATCCGCCAGAGCCGGAGGGATCTACCCAAGGACACTACCAATAGTTAGAATTAGAAGTCCTTAGGTATGATTATAAAAAGGAGAAAATGAGAATCGGAGAAAGAAGGAGTTGAAGAATTAAAAAGAAAAAGCAAAGAAAAGGGTGAAAAGAAATAGCCCTCCAGATTATTCAACTTAGGGCAGACACCGAGTTCAATTCATATGCTACTGGTTGTCACTTGATGACACCAGTATTGAAGATCAAAGTCGCCATGGACCCAGGACGATGCACTAAACCTTCTTAGCCACTCAAGTTTCTCTCAACAGAAGCTTGTTTCATTCTCACAGGAACCCTACGTAAACTATCGGCTTTCTCTTAGAGATTGCTGGTATTGAAGAAGGAGACCCTCTCCCTAGTCTCTGCTCAGGAAAACCAAAGCGCACCATTGAGTCTAGAGCCACGAGATTCATCAAAAGATCTCTTAGGTACACTTGACAATTTATCTCTTGTCGTTCAACAATAAGGACGCAAGTGATACATTATCGTGTCCTTCACAGATCTTAGCAATATGTCGAGAACATTTATGAGAGGTTCACATTTGTGATTCTCAGTGATTGAATGGAAACTCCTGCCAGGGTCAACATTAAACAACCCCGACGAAAGAAGGTCACTTGTAACTCCCCGTGGATTACGCTTAGTGTGTCTCAAAGCAGTCTACAGTCAGAGGTGATGCTTCGTGTACCTCACGACTCATCTGAACTGTAGGTGTACTTCTATCGCGTTATCTCACTTGTGGACTCCATTCAGAACGGCCTTTGTGAGAATTAGAGTTGTGTTTTCACACTATGTTGTTAACACTCTCGAAGTTCAAACTTGTAAGTGCTGGAATATGTTTATCACTAACCACTCTTATGTTTTCTTCTTATGGAAGCTCGAGCGGGTGATCGCGTGCATATTCTCCACATACTCATACCACCAACATAAATAATGGAAGTTCTCTCAAAAGGTAACATAAAGTCAGAATGATTCTTCGTCAAAGTCAAAGAATCTACAAAGTTTAAAGACTAAGAGAACTACATCAGTATTGAAATCCAACATTAAAGAGCGTGTGAGCATGTTGGAGAAAGACGCGGAGACACTGGAGCAACGAAGCAGATCTGATGCAGACAACCACAACATACTATCACTACCATCATAAAGAACAAAGATCAAAGAAGAAAGTAAATCATGACGTCAAAAGTAGAATACTTCAAAGGAAACAATTTCTCTACACTGGGGAGATTGTTCGAATCAAGACATTTCCTCTCACAAGAAAGAAGAATGTCAGAAGACGTCAAAGCTACTATTACATCAGCACCTACAACGTTTATATTATCAATCACTAACACTTAGGGGGAGATTGTTGGAATCACTCCTAAACTAGAATTAAAGTGTTAGTAATCAACATGTAATAGTTAGCTTAATTATGGCCTTTATGTTTGTTATTAAGCTTAGGCTTATGTAGAAGGCCCATAAGCCTAAGCCCAAGCCTAATAAGGAAAGGATGGGAACTTGGTGTGTTGCTCTAGTTCCCTCCTATAAATACTCTTGTAAACGCTCACTTGAGGGTTGGTTGTTCACTTTCATTATTCACCTACGCATATCCTTTCTTCATATCTTATTCGTGTGTTTGTGTTTGTGTTCATCCGATCATCTCCTCCTTATTTCTTATATTAATGCTTGTGTTACTAATATGGGAACCTAACAGCCATGGTCTAGGTATTTCATAGGACATGCCTACAAATACCAATCCCATTCTCAAAATTTAGATATGATCTTACTCATCACTACTCTCCCTCTCTCTCTAAAACACACTTATCCATTATTCCGATGACTTATTCACACGTCGGATACGGGTCGCAAGATTTATCCCTATGTTGCGACTAACGTAGCATGTTTTATTTTTCTTTTTTTCAGGTCATAACTAGCCCTTCGAAGTATCCAATCTGCTGCACAAGTAGGCTATGATCATCGAGTGTGATCCGTTGCGCAATCAATGGCAGAGATAGGAAATGGGCAAAATGGACACCTGTCTTTGTAGCAAAAAAATTGTTACTATAAATTTCATAAACTTTGTATTCATCATAAAATTATCGTTCATAAATAAAGACACACTGTTTCAAAAAAATTACTCACACTCCTCAACCAATTAGTATCATTCCCACTTATTAAACTCTATTTTGATTGTCCATCTCAAAATGTTTACGTGAAAAAGAACTTTAGGGTGTGCTTGGTTCAAAATAGGAAATGAGAAAAGAAAGACAAAAGGAATGCTAAGGAAAGAAAAATGGTAAAGAAACCATTCCTTCCAGTTTATTGAGTAATGACCCATTACTCACTATTGGATAATGGATCATTGCATTAGAACCAACCAAGCACCATGTTTCATTTTCTTTCCCATTGATTATGCCTTATACCCCTAAACCAAACACCCCCTTAGCTATTTTTGCAACATCATTTATACTACCACAACTAGAAGTTTATTAGTACGAGTATAGCTTATGGTGTGTGTTACTGTGTTTGACTTGACATGTTTAGGGATAGGAGGGTCATTTGAACACAAAGTTGGAAGTGGCGGGCAAATCGTGCAGGGCACACACTTCCCAAATATTCTTCCTCTGAAAGCTTTTCATTTCAAATTAATTTAAAACCCCCAAAATAACTTTCTTCTTCAATTCATCCTCACCAATCATAACCATCAATGGCGAACAAGTTAAAAGTAGATGAACTCCGTGAGCAACTCTCCAAAAGAGGCCTGCCCACCACCGGTATTAAACCCACACTGGTCAGTTACTACTACTACTATATATAATATTTTTTATAAATCTCATTTGGGTTTTTTTATTCATTAAACATATTTCATTTGTTTTGTTCTAGTTAGTGTACTTTTTCCCATATCCCAATTAGGTCATTTTAGAAGAAAACCCTTTAGAAATTGACATTCAAATATGGCATTTATTATGCAAAAAGGCGAGGGATTTACCCGATAGTCTACGTGGTGGTGAGTTTAAACCCCGTGGATTAGTTAGCCAAAAGGTTGGAAACAATGGTTACCATTTTTTTCTTACCCGTTACCCCTTGGCAGATTAGCTAAAGTATGACGTCGAAGCGAAATTTGATGGTGGTATATTGATGTTATTTTGGGATACAGGTTACTAAACCCAAAATGTTAGTATATACTACTTGTTAAAATGGATGATCATTTAAAATGTATCCAACTTGACACAAAATTTATTAAGCGTGTTTAAATATTTATTATACTAGTACTTATGAATTATGATTAACTTTTTAATCTTCATATTCTATGGCTATGTTTGGCGAGGGCTTAAATGGGGCTTGGGCTTTTAAAATAAGCCGGCTAATAAAATACGTCTCGTTTGTCATAGGGCTTATCGAAGGGCTTATAAAATAAGTCGGCTAAAAACTTTAGCCTGAGGCTTTTGAAGAATAAATTACTTATTTACCCACAAAAATATATAACATATGCAAAAACTCATTTAATCATGTTCTTTTTAGTAATTTTGCAATAATAAGTCCCAGCCCCAACCCATTTGCCAAACAAGTTTATAAAAATACAAATTTTAATTTCGGCTGATAATATAAGTCCCAGCCCAGCTTGAGCCCCAGCCCAGCCCCATTTCGCCAAACATACCCTATGTATTGAATAAATTTCCTATCATATGTATCGAACTTTTAAGCAAATTGTGTATGGCTGGTTTGATGGCTAAGGCTCATCACTCTCAAACGCAAGGTCTCAAGTTCGAGTCATCATTTATCCAGACACTTTTTTACTTTACCAGGGTAAAAAAACCTTCACCCAAAAAAAACTTTTAAGCAAATAATGGTGAGAGTGATAGTGATTCTGAATAACTCGTGCCACTTCATCACTTTCCCCATAATCAAGTCATTTAATCCATATAATAGGAAAATTAGGAAGTTCAGTACATAGAATAGGAAGATTAAAAGGTTAATCATGAGTAATAAGATTGTACACGCAAATTTTGTTTGTGTCAAGTTGAATACTTATTTAAGTTTATCCCTTATCGTAATTGTGAAGACATATTTAAAGAATCCTCTCTAATTATGGGTTATAAAATGATCCAAACAAGTCACGGGACTATGTGTATATAACTCAGATGTAGTATAATGACTAAAACGCAAAAAATGAAAAAGCATGTTGGTATGTAATTCGAAAAACATATTATTTCCATGAAAAACTTTCAATAATTTTGAAATTTACACTTTTGTAGGTGAAAAGACTTGAATCTGCTATGCGAAAAGATTCCGTTCCTGCAGGTGATTCAAATACTATATTAGCAAAAAGAGCGAGGGATGAATCTCAGGATGAGGAGCTTAATAATGAGTCTAACAAAATAAGGGCTGTTTATGAGTTAAAGAATGTGAGTATCCAGGAGTTGCGAAAAGAAGCCGAAAATCGTGGCATTTCAACTAGTGGTACAAAGAAAGAACTCTTGGGGAGGTTGTGTAATGATATTGAAGTTAAACCTGTTAATGATTTGAAAAATGCGAGTATCAAGGAGTTGCGAAAACAGGCGGAAAATCGTGGCGTTTCGACTAGTGGTACAAAGAAAGAGCTCTTGGAGAGGTTGTGTAATGGTTCTGAAAAGAATACGAAGGACATTGTTAAAGGTAATTGCATTTTGCTGTTTTGTTGCTATTGTGGGACTATTAAATGAATAGACAGATACAAATAGGATAATATATGCGGAAGCCATCTAAGGGGGTGTATAGGGGTAGTGGGTGTCTGTGATTGCATAATAGCTTCACTTGTGCTTATTTAAAAGTGCTTTTATTATCAAAATGTAAGCAATAACACTATAAGCCATAAGCAATCCAAATATTTCACCAGTGCTTTTTTCTTTAAGAAAAATGCGATAAGCCAAGTAGCCTATCAGCACTTATAATATGCAATCCTGACACCCCATATACGAAGGATTTTGTAATGGGTGAAAGTGTATTCTGAAAAAGCTGGTTGGGAAGTTCTTTTTGTAAATTCGTAAGGCGTTACTAGTAAGCTTACCAAACACCCCTAAATAGCACCAAATATTGAAGGTACTTTATAAGCTGCACAACTATGTTAATGGTTTCATTTATACAATTTCATACAAAAAAAGCTTGTATTTTCAAAAAAGTCAAGGAAGTTTCTGTCATCTGGATATTTTGTCTGGAAACTGTATACTTTAAACAAGATACATATTACGTAGCATCCGGTTTTGCTCAAGTAAACCTTGGCGGGACATAGTTCATGATTTTTACTATTAAATGTTTTGGGATAATGTTATGATTACTTTAGAGACTAAAGAGGAGGATGATACAAATGAGCACAAGGAGAAGCTGGTTACAGCTACAAAGAAAGGTTCAGCTGTATTGGATCAATATATATCTGATCAAATCAAGTCTCAGTACCATGTACTCCAACAGGTAATCACCTTAGTCCAAAAGAACACGTTCTTTACAGGTTCGATCATATTTATATATTTTTACTATGTCATCAGGGTAGTGACATTTACGATGCCACATTGAATCAAACAAATGTTGGGGACAACAATAACAAGTTTTATATCATACAAGCTCTAGGTTACTTCCAAACTCTTTTTCTGCTGTTATTTGAAATCTTATATCCCATAAAATTAAGATACATAACTTTTTGTTATTGGACTATTCGCAGAATCTGATGACGGTTCTAGATATATGGTTTACAATAGATGGGGCAGGGTTGGTATAAAGGGTCAAGATAAGTTGCATGGTCCATACACAAGCGTACAGTCAGCGATAGATGAGTTTGAGCAAAAGTTTCTAGCCAAGACTAAGAACTATTGGTCAGATCGTAAACAATTCGTTTCTCATCATAAGTGTTATACTTGGTTGGAAATGGACTATAATGAAGCAGGAAAAGAAACTGATGTGAGTTGTTTTTCCAAGATTTTTTGCTGATCATGTTTAGTGGTCACTGTAAATCATTTCACGATTTACTTCTGAGGGGTGATAATTTTGAACAGGCACTGGAAAAGCTTAACAGTAAATTGGAGATTCAGCCTCGAGAAACTAAACTAGAGGCTCGTGTTGCTAAGTTTATCTCTCTTATTTGCAATGTCAGTATGATGAAGCAGCAAATGATGGAAATAGGTATATTTTTCATTCCTTTACTTTCAGTAATAGAAGAAAATCCTAAAAGCTTAAATCCAACTCCAAGTATATAGACTAACACTTTGGACCGATCAACATATGAATGAGTAAATTGGGTTATGCTTTATCTCTAGTGGGTCAAATGGGTTTCATCAAAATACTTAGCTAAAAAAACAAGTCAAGTGGGTCAAATGTGTTGAAAGTCGCCCAAAGTGCAATGTTTAGTGCATACAAACTCGTAAACCACTTTATTACAAAAGATATACTTTTTGTATTCAGCTAATATTTTCACATTAAGTATTCTGGTCATCATAACTTGACCCGTCCGATACAAAAAAAAAGTCTCTGCTGGACTGTTTTGCAACCTGCTCTTTCTGCCACCTGTATAGGCTTATTAAGTTATTAGTCATTTAAAAGATTTTCATTAATGTATTCTCGATTTCTTATTCACTTGTGTAAAGATGTATGTCATTTGTTCAATAGCTTGTTATATTATGCATCTCTATCTTTATATGACTGGACATTTGTATGATAGGTTACAATGCTGAAAAGTTGCCACTTGGCAAGCTTAGCAAAGTTACAATTTCAAAGGTTAGCTATCTCAATCTTGGGGGTTACTTTTGATTGCATAGTTCTTAATATTGGCTCTGTTATCATAATCATCGTGCTTGATTGAATTGTTATGCTGTGTATCTAAAATATATTAGTTCTCCCCTCGTGTCAAACTTAAGAGTATATGTGGGTTTCTTATAAATCAGTGAGCCTGAAACTAAATGTAAAATACAGAACTAGTAACTGATAACTTTCGAAACCAAGACTCTGTGTTACCACATCTCCAGTTTTTGTCTTGAGTTAAGATGCCAGTTTTCATATCTGGTTCTTTTTATCTGTGGATAATTTCCACTGTTTCTTTATCATTTTTGCACATTTAATTTTATAATTATGGTGTTTTTCATGTTGTTATTTGTTCTGATGATAAATTAAACTGTCATTATTTGGAAAATAGGGGTATGAGGTTCTGAAGAGAGTTGCTGATGTTATTGGCCAACATGATAGGAAAAAGCTTGAGCAATTAAGTGGGTATGTACTCGTTATATTAGTTATTATTCTTCTTGTAAAGTGTCGCGAATTCTGTATTATCATTCTGTCAGTAATTTAAGGTTATATGTATTCACTTGGCCAAAGTCTACTACCAGGATGTTCTTAATAATGGGACTTTCTTGATTGCAGAGAATTTTACACAATTATTCCTCATGATTTTGGTTTTAAAAAGATGCGTAAGTGTCTTTTTATATCTCTAACATCTGAAGCTATATTTGTGTATATGTGGTTTCACCAAGTCATTTTTTTAACAGGCGAGTTCGTAATTGATACCCCTCAAAAGCTAAAACGCAAGCTGGAAATGGTAATCTTTTGGTAGCTTAAATTAAGCAGCTGATCTCATATATCTAGTTTTGTTTGCACATTTGTGACGACCGGTATATGTTTGATTATTCAAGGTTGAAGCCCTCGGCGAAATTGAGGTTGCAACAAAGTTGCTAGAGGACAATGCCGGAATGCTGGTAATGTTTGTCCCACAACTTTTGGTTATATTCATAGCATGTGAAATATGAAACCAAAAAACTAAATCAGTTAAAATACATTGCAACAGGAGGACCCAATACTTGCACGCTTTGAAAGCCTTCAGTGTCAATTGACACCAGTAGACATCGGTTCCAAAGAATTTCACATGGTACATTTTGCGTAGAAGTTTATCCTTTTGTAGTTCATATCTTGTTACTTACATATAGACATTGTTGAACTGTTCACCATCATTAGATTGAGAAGTACATGAAGAACACTCATGCAAAGACACATACAAATTATAGAGTTGAAATCGTTCAGATTTTTAGAACTTCCAGGCATGGCGAAAACGATCGTTTTGGCAAGGTTGTGACAAACAAATCATATTGCTGTCCTAACCTTTTTTTGGAATGACAATATCGGCAATATTGATATCTTGCTTCATTATGGACAGTTTTCTAATACGAAAAATAGGATGCTTCTGTGGCATGGTTCACGGCTGTCAAATTGGACTGGAATCTTGTCTCAAGGTTAATTCTTTCCCTTTATCAACAAATTCATTTCATTCTCAACAATGGCAAATCAAATGACTAAATATTGTTTTAAAACAAAAAAATCAGGTTTGCGGATTGCTCCTCCAGAAGCACCCGTAACAGGCTACATGTTTGGGAAAGGTGTTTATTTTGCTGATATGTTCTCGAAAAGTGCAAACTATTGTTGTGCGTCTCAACAAGCTTCTGCTGGTGTGCTGCTTTTGTGTGAGGTTGTTCAAGTTTTTATTATATTTTTGGCTTTTTTTCCCCTTAAAATACCAGAATAGACTTCCACTTGTCTTTTTTAGTCATTGTACTTACTTTTGTACATCTGAGTCATCAAAAAATGGTTTTGTGCCTGTCTGGATCTTTCTCTAACCTGTATTCTTAACATTTTCATAAAAATGATCAATTTAAAAAGCAGATTTTCGAGAGGTTTTTGGCTGCAAAGTGACTCAAACAGGAAAGAATGGCATTTTTCAAGACTCAGATGTATAAAAAGAAGCACAATGACTAAAACGAGAGTAACAAAAACGTAGATTGCTATCTTATACGAAAAAAAACCCTATATTTTTTTTACTACTTAAGGTTCCTTTTGTGGAATAGCTATATGGAAAGAACCTTTTACCCATAAGCAATTCTCTTTAACTTGCTACAGATTTCCTTGTGAATTAACAAACAAATTTATTCTTGATTAGGTTGCACTTGGTGAAATGGCTGAGCTACTAAACGCTGACCATAATGCTGACAAGTTGCCACAAGGAAAGCTAAGGTACTATTTATTAATCTTTTCCATAATCTCTATACACCCGAAAATATCAGTGTAGATGAATTTACAAGATATAACTAAAAAACAAAAAGCATGAGCAGTAAACCCTTATTTTCACTTAATATAATATAATGGAAATGGAATTGCAGCACCAAAGGAGTTGGGGCGACTGCTCCAGACATGTCGAAGGTTGAGACTCTTGAAGACGGCGTTGTTGTTCCACTAGGACAGCCCAAACAGCAACTGAAGTCAAAGGTGAACTCCATATCAACTTTCTTATAGTGTTGGTGATCAAAATAGGCCAAGTTAGAGATGACTAATGTTCCAAATTTCAATGCTTTTTTTTGCAGACTAGTTTACTGTACAACGAGTATATTGCCTACAATGTGGACCAGATAAGGATGCGTTATGTTGTTCATGTTAATTTCAATTTTAAGTAATTCGAATGCACATTTCGTAGCTGGTAGTTCAGTTTTATGTTGTTACAGTTTCGGAAGGGTTGTTTCCACCATGAAAGTCCCATCATTTTGAGATTGTATAGCACCAACAATGGGTAAATCATTGTGGAATATGTAATCAATTTTGCTGTAATTTGTCTAGTGATTGTCTATTGCTCAGTTTTCTGGTTTTAGTCCATCATATGGTCTATATTTGATCCGTGTCATTGTTAGAACATATGCCTATTAAACATGAAAATGTTGATATATGAAAATCACAACATAGTTAAGGTGGTGCTTCCTATTAAAATTGGAGGAGCTTGTAAAGTGTTGATGTTACACTTTCTCAGCTCATGTTATTCTCGTGACTGAGTTGGTACGAGTGCAAAGCAGAGACGGTAAATAATTTACAACAGTTTCAGGAGGTGGAGGCAACGGGGGTTATATGGTGTGGCTTGTTCAGAGTAGTGGTTTTGTGCTCATTCAAGACGAGGACGGAGCTACTTGCAAGTTAGGGTGGTTACAGGACTCCACTGAGCATTTGACATGACTAGCATAATAGCATTATGCATTGTGATTTGATAATTTGTTTTATTAAAAACGTGAATGATCTCACTAAATTATTGTAGCAGGGGTGTAAATGAGCTCGAGCTACTCGTGAGTTAATCGAGTCCGGCTTGGTAAAAAGCTTGAAACGAGCTGAGCCTTATCGAGCTCGAGCTTAACATAAAGCTTTTTAAATTAACGAGCTCAAGCTCGAGCTATAATAATCGAGCTTGAGTAGGTTTGCGAGCCTAAACAAGCTTTTACAATCAATTATGATATGAATCAAATAATATTGTTCTCTTAAACGTATATTATTAAAAAAATCATCGTAAAAACACACGTCTTTTGGCTATTAAAAAGTAAAATGAGATTATACATGCTTATAAACGATCCAAGCTTGAGGTTTAGTACTAACTTACAAGCCAAGCTCGAGCCTTACAGACAAGGCTCGAAACGAGTCGAGCTTGAGCTTTACAAATAAGGCTTAAAACGAGCCGAGTTCGAGTTCAAGCTTCTTTAATCTTAAACGAGTCAAGCTCGAGCTTTGTCTTAGTTAAAAAGAAGGGAAAGGAAGTTAGAGATGGTATGTCTTTTATAGAACTTTTTTTATACGTCAAGAGAAGATAAGATAAGATAAGATAAGATATGAGTAGATAATATAAAAGATAAAAATAATATTATGTATGTACCTATAGTGTTTATTTGTGTATATTGAGTTCAATCCTAGTAATGAAGTATAACTAATTTGTTATGTATGTATTATAAGTTAATTAATTCACGTTACAAAAATGAAATATAACTAAAACTACTTTACAAACTCTTTGTTACAAAAGTACAGAAAATATATCTATGGGTAAATTACATTGTTGGTCCCCAAGGTCTGGGTAGATTTCGGATATGATATTCAGATCTGGGAAATTGCACTTGTAGTCCCTAACATCACGTTTTCACTCGCTCACTATTCAAAACTCTAACACTCGTTAAAAACCTCGTTACTCGTAAAGGTTTTTTCGTCTTTTCGTCATTTCATGTCCAAACACCGTATGTATTATAAGGCATATGGAACCTGCCTTGATAATGGATGCTAGTTTTTGCAAAAAAACATCAATAAAATAAAGAAATAAAATGAATTTTATAAATTGGTGAGAGGTAAAGTCATTAATTTTTTGCATTGCCGAAAGTATCGTACTGTATGGTCAAATTATAGTGGGACAAACATTAATGGCTCTCTATATCTAGTGCTAATAGTTTTTTTTTTCTTGTTGTTGTTGTTGGTATACCTAGGTTTTCGACTCGACATTGCGAGCTGACTAATCCCAAGGCGATTACCCTTTTGTATAGCCCGGAGTCGGCAAAGAGGAATTCCCAAAACAAATTTAAGTTAGATACCTATTTCATAATTATACATTTCTACAAATTCTTAGTCTTACATCCCTTAAATGTTGGATTTTATTTTATTTTTTATTTTTTTACAAAAGTTTGATATCAAAATTATGGTATGTATGTACGAGCCTTGGAGTATCCCTATGTCTGACCTTTGGTTCGAGCCATTTAGGCATCTTTAATAAGGTCAACGTCTAACCGAATAGTGTTGGTGTCATCTTTTGTCATTTTGTTACAAGGTTATGCGATATTGTCGTTGTTGAAGAGGACTTAATTTGATGACCAAACTTTTCTATAAGCAAACGACTAAATGAGTTTTTAATATTCCTTATTGGTTTTGGTATCATGAATTAGGCCAACTTTAGATTGAATCTTAAAAGCATGATATGAATGTTTTTTTTCAAGTTCCTCACATGTTATTTTGTATTCCTCATTTATTTACCTTTTTAGCCAAAAAGGTTTGGAATGAGTGGAACTTAAATTTAAATAGGTAACGTGGATAATATGATATTGTTTATTGAATAACTTCATAGAACAAGATGAACTAACAAAGATTAAGTAGCTCTTTTGTTGTTTTTTACATACTAGGTATAAAGAGGACAGTGGTGAGAAAATTGTATCAAAGTGAATGAAAACATAGTTAGCGATTTTGAAGAAAGATAGATTATTTTGATGTTATTGGCTGGTTTTGAAGTAGGGTGAGAATGGTGGTAGGCGGTGGTAGTGGTGTTGTGGCAACAATGGCGAAGAGGTTAAAGAAATATGTGTTTGGATTGATGTGTAGAAGTGTATGAATTATGAGGGCTATAAAGTGTTTGAACATGAATTGGCGAAAAGACAAAAAAACCCTTGTAGCTAACGAGGTTTTTAACGAGCATTAAGATTTTTTACCGTGAGAGAGAGAAAAACATGATGTTTGAGAGAGTGTTGTTGGGACTACGAGTGCACTTTCCGAGATCTGAGGACCATATCCGCAATCCACCTAGACTTTGAGAACCAACAATGTAATTTACCCAATATATAAAAATTGCATAATTAGCAACCAAAACTACAAATTGATAAAACCTACAAGGACTAATACTTATAAAAAAAAACCGTACAAAAACATCACTCTTTAATTTCATAAACCTGAAGAGCAAAACAAACATCAGTAACCTCGTAAGTCGTAACCCTGTCTTTGCGCCGCCGCCGTCACCACCACCACCACCACCACCAAACGTAAGAAAAAATCATGGCAGACACCAAACGTAAGAAAAACCAAAGTCCACATTCATCAAAAGACAAAAGAAAAGCAGGAAAAGACAAGAAAAAGTGGAAAAAGGGACCAAATTTACCAAAGTCATTAAAAAAAGAAATAGAATCCTTAAAACCTAAATACCACAGTGACATAAATTCCGATGAGGATGTTGGTATTGAAGAAGAATCCTTAAACCCTAAATCCGAGAGTGAGATAAATTCGGATGAGGAAATTCAAGATTTTTATGAGTACGATGAGCAGATTCCTCAAGAAGAGTTGATGAAGAATCGTAGGTATGATGCTGTTGATAATTTTGAGTATCAGCTGCCTGAAGACTTTGAGGTAATTACTTTTTTTTTTTTTTTTTAATAATTGTTTTTACATGTTTGGTTTATTTATTGTGAAGTTGATATAGATATGGGAGTTTATAACAATTAGGGTGATTGTTGCTGTAAATAAGTACTTGTAAGTAAGCACTTTAGTTTGGATTGTATTAGGTTATTTCGCCGGCTTATGGGATCATTAAAAAGCGAGTTTTAAGTCACTTTTGTTGCGCATGAGCTTATCTAGCTGGGCTTATGGCTTTTGTCAGTTAGTTGGTTCAATTAATAAGCTAATAAGTCCTAAAAAGTGAGTTTATAGGCCTTTCTAATATCAATTAAACCGACGAATTATGAAATTAAGTTAATTTTAAGGCCCCTTAATAAGCTCCTTAAAAGGAAGCACTTAAGGAATTAGTGTGTGGATTTGCGTATTTTGTAAAATGTGATTCGCCGAAGAAGATTAAAATGGTATCCATATATAATGGGTATTAGGTTAAATATGATGGTGAAATTGTAATTATTGTTTTATCCCAAATAAGCACTTTAAGCACGTTCCAACCTTATATTTCTCCTAAAATAGGCAGATAAGCCAACACAGTTTGGATGGTGCAGATAAGTAGTTCAGGAGATAAGCCAAACATATCAAACTGCTTTTTTGTGTAAAAATAGGCAGATAAGCAGCTCAGCAGAAAAACTAAGCAATACCAAACACTCTCTTAGTTTAGAAAATGTTTTAGTATAACAAAAACTCTAACTAGTATATTATAGTCGTCGATGTAATAGTATTTGATTATAAATGCTATGTATTGAATGGTGCCTGAACTCTATGGATTGAAAGGGCTATGATTTTTTTGTATAAATTTGAAAACTGAAAACAGGCATTAATACAGTTATATAGGCAAACTAGTGCAAGCAATGTTGCCATTAAATTTAGGTAGCTACTGATTTGATAGAAAGTGTAGGTTTAGTGCCGGCTTGTCTATGACCGACATAATTTGTGGTTGTAATCATTTTTTGTTTGTTTACAGGATGAAGATGTGGCATCTGATGATGAGGTTGTTAATGTGCGATCCAAGAAAGGAGACAGTGACGATGATAGTGATGAGGATGATGATGATAATGAGGCTTTTGATGATGAGAAGCATTCAAGGATGTTACAAGATATCACTAAATTGCCTGGTGAAGCTTTTGAGGGTAAGTTTTAGCTTCATAGTTGTATCCTTTTCCATTTACAATACAAGACCGTATCTTGAGGGTGCTTCCATTAGATATTTTTCCAGTAGGTTTACTATATATTGTTAGTTTTAATTAAAAATATAAAATCTCCCGGTTGGTATCCACAGCCTCCAGCTTTAGTTAAACCCCCGTTAACAATGCAATATTGTTTTTGGGCTAACATATGCTATTAATCTCCAGGCAAGAAGAAGAAAAATGATGTGGTAGTGTATGAGGCATACCCAGAGTCTGAATATAATCCGAGCCGTGATGTGTTGGATGGTGATGGCCGTATTACCATTGACGACCTTCTAAACCCTATTCATGGGAAACCAGGATTCAGCAAAATTAGAAAAGATGTACAACGTATGGGTAGAAAGTCGATGTCCATACAACCTCCTCTTCCAAAACCGCAACAAGAAAAATTAAATAGAATAACTACTTATAAATTTTCAAAGGAGAAACTTAGTGAATTTAACCCGCAAGTTAAGAAAAATCGAGAAGCAACAACTATGTATTTTAATGAAGATATTAATTTGGGATATAACACGGTTGGTGCAATAGCTGCGGAGTTTAAGCCAAGAACTGAATTTGAAAAGAAAATGGCTTCAATAATAAATGCTAAGGACATTACAGATGCTCATAAGGAAGATGGTGCCAAACTGTTGGAACTTAACAAGGTAATTGTTACGTTACATCTTCTTGATTATAGTTTTTCTTATTGAGTTTAAAGATTGAAACTTCATTCCATGTGGTGTTGGAACAGGTATCTGTAGAAGATGTGAAGGAACGACAAGACCGTCTTGCTAAGATGCGTAATCTTCTATTTCGCCATGAAGTTAAGGCGAAAAGGATTAAAAATATTAAGTCCAAAACATATAGACGTTTGTCAAAGAAAGATAGATTGAAAGCAACAGACAATGAGGCTGAAATGAACCCTGATGTTGCTAAAGAACTTGCTGAGAAAGAGGAGTTTAGGAGAGCTGAGGTAATGATCATCAACATTTTAGCGGGTTCTTCCCTAGCAAAAAGCAAATAAAGCGGTGAACTTTAACCTATTACTTTTCTGTTTTTCAGGAGCGTTTGACTTTAAAGCACAAGAACACTTCTAAATGGGCTAAACGTATCAAGAAACGTGGTTTTGATATTCAAGATGATGGAACACGAGCTGCTATATCAGAACAGCTTCAACAACATGCTCTTTTAACTCGAAAGAGAAATTCTATGCACGATGATGATAGTAGTGATGACAGCTCAGAGGACGATGATGAAGACATTTCAGAAGATGAGGACGATTCATCCAAGTTAAAATTGTTGGAGCGCGGAAAGAAGAGAACCCTTGAAGTGTTAGATGAAGAGGATGATGAGCCTAAATCAGGAGTCATGTCTTTACCTTTCATGGTAAGCTTTCAGCCATTTCAAGTTTGATATCATATTTATGTACCCTGTTTATCCGAAATTGTTGTCCATGTTACTGCTAGTTTTCTCATCTTAGTCTTAAACTAATTACGGTTATTGGTACTCTGCAAGTCAACGGTGTCTGAAATGCTGAGGGTAAAAAATTAAACTTAGACACCCTTTCAACCTTGAAAATGAATCAATTGCGTATATCTTAAACTGGGTTCATGTTGTTTGTGGACGTAATTTTTGGACAGAGGAAGTATGTTTTTTTTATATATGGTAAATTAATCTGTGGTTGATGTAATTGATAGGTTCGCGGGCAGAAGAAGAAGAAAGAGGCCGCTGATGAAGAAGCAAGGCTTGCTCTACAAGAGTTTGAGTCATCATTAAAGCAGTTAGAAGGTGATGATGATACTAAAGACCATACAAGTTCGGTGGGTGGTAGAAAAACATTCGGTGCTCAGAAGAAACAGGTTCCAAAGTCAAAGGTTAAAGCCGACAAAGATAATTACTTTGACAATACAGACAGTGAAGATGATGCTGACACCATACAAGACGATGTTAATGATAAACATGGAAGGCAGGCTTATGCACAGAAAGATGTCACTGTTGACACTAGTATTCTTCGAGAAGAGGCAGAGGTCGAGCATGATTCTTTGTTTAAGGTGATAAATATTTGATTTTCTTTTTCGAGGCATTTTATGAGATAGAAATTACTAAATTTTTTTACTGACATCTTTCTATATTGAATTGTGTGTGTTTGTTGTAATATAGAGCTTTGAAGATATTGCTAAAGATTCAGGCCCCAAGATCGAGTATGATGTCTCTTTGGCCACAACTAAGTCCTCAAAAAAGGTACTCTTAGTCAGCTGAAGTTGTAAGAAGATTCTTACGTTATTTCTGCATTAGGTTCATCTGTAGGGAAAATTACTAATCTTAACCCTTTTGTAGGGGGTATGTAACAAAATCTCCTGATTTTAGAATTTTTTAAGACTTTTTGTATATGTCACTAAGAATGGGTTAGATTTGTAAGTATTTTTTCTTATTATAGGAATTACGCCTTATGTTCTTAACAATGTCTCATGTATATGTAGAAGAAGAATAAGAAAGAATCTAAACAAGTAAAAAGCGAGAACAAATCAAAAGACAAGAAGCCACGAGCTGCAGTATTGGTCTCCAACAAAGATAACAACATAGAGGTAAAACATAAGAAATACTCTCTTTGGCTCTCGCTTCATGTATTCTTTCTTTGGAAAAGTTTCTTACATAAAAAAATGGTTTATATCATATTTAGCATGGAGATGATGATAACGACACAGATGATGAAGTACAAATGATTGATGGAGTTCTAACATCTGGGACCGATTATGAATTACCATCACAAGATGATCTCATAAGACGTGCGTTTGCTGGAGATGATGTGGAGGAAGATTTTGAGATGAGTAAACAAGAGATTCTAAATGAGGAAAATCCAGAACCTGAAGAGCCTACTTTGCTTCCTGGGTGGGGCCAATGGACCCGTACACAGAAAAAGAGGGGCCCGCCTGCTTGGATGTTGGCTGAATATGAAAGAGCCAAAAAGAAGAGGGACGAGGACCTTAAGAGAAGACCCGATGCACATCTTAAACATGTGATTATATCAGAAAAGGTGGATAAAAAGGTTAGTATTCATTAAAAAAGGCACTTATTTTTATTAGGGGTATCGTGTTGTTGTGCTGATATATTGTGTGGTTATATGAAAAACAATAATGGTGTCTGTGCAGGCTGAAAAGTTACAATTAAAGGTGTTACCGTTTCCATTTAAGGATAAGGAACACTTTGAAAGGAGCAACCGAATGCCTCTTGGCCCAGAGTTCAACCCTGCAACAACAGTCGGGTTACTTAATCGCCCTGAAGTAATGTCATATTTCCCTTTTACTTATTTGTATCTGAAAACACATGTCGGGAATAAAAAACACCAAGAAAAGCTATCTTATCTTGTTTGGATGTTATTTTGACTTTGGGTTGTTTGTGTTATCAATAGGTGGTGAAGAAACCTGGTGTGAGCATAAAACCAATTAAGCTAAGGAAGAAGTAAATGACACAAACAAAAACAACATAAACAGTTTGCAAGGTGATCTCTACTGAAGCGATAATTCCTTGCTGGTTCTCGTCATTCAGGACGCTCTGCTTTATTTCTCCCAGTAATGGCTTTGCGATATTCATATTTCTTAGCAGTTTCCGGGATTTTTGAAACCTCTCTAGAAAGGGAAAGATGTATTAGTCTACTTTTTGTTTTAAAGAAGGCATTTAATTTACTGAAAATTGAGTTGTATTTTTCCATTTGGGTATACTTCAGTTTATACTATGCAAAAGTTGATATTTAAAATCATTATGAAAATTGTTGTTCATAATAAACATTTGGGTAATGTACCTGCTGTTTTCAAAAAAAAAAAATAAATTAATAAAAATAAAAAATTGACGAAAACCGAACCGACCCGAGAACCGATTTCACAAAAAACATGAACCGAAACCGAACAGAATCGGTTCGGTTCGGTTTTGTGTTGGTTCGGCCCGGTTTACATGCTTTATGTGCGTGTTTGGTCGGTTTTGGGTCGGACCGAACCGAAAACCGACATCCGATAAGACATAAAACCAAAACCGAACCGAAAATGGTCGGTCCGGTTTGGTTTGGCCCGGTTCGGATTGGTTTTCCGGTTCGGCTCGGTTTGATCGGTTTTGTGCTCAGCCCTAAGTGAATTGTACTTGCTATTATGATTTCATATGCAAGACTTCAACTACTCTATGAGATCAGCTGAATCAAGGGTATGTAAGGTAATTTTTCTATTTATTGAAATTAAAACAAAGAATTTTGCTAGACCCACAAAGGATCTCCCACAAATACGCACACGCCATGAGATGTGGTGAGATTTGGTTTTATGGGATTCACATCACAAAATTAATCTTGACACCAGTAGCGTGAATTATTTTTGTGAAAGATCCTTTGTTAATGTATCATTGCTCTAAAACAAATGTGTGACTTTTAGTTGTGGATCAAGAGTCAAATGGTCAAATGGAGAGTTCATTTAGTGCTCTTTGCCTTCTTTTTTAATTTGGCTCTTTTTAACTGAAAAGTGCCTCTTATTTCAAATGAAAGATTCTAGAGGTTGGCTATTTATGAAATTGTAACAATATTTATGACTTGTTCTCTAACATAAAAAAGAATTCTAAATCCTTATTCTCTAACATCAAATGCCGTCACCTGCAACTCAAACTTTATAAGCCGTCACCTGCAACTCTCACCACCGCCGTCACCGCCGGCCACCACACCTCACCGCCACCACCATTCGAATCCTTACAACCTCCTCTCTCCGATCCACTACCACACGCGCCCAAAAAATCATAACCCTCACTCATCCGTTTTTCTCCCGTACACACCACCCGTTTTCATCTAAACATCAACCCAGACGCCACCCTTCAACTTGTTCAACCCAGCCACCCCCTCAACCATAATGAGCGGTATTCTGGATACCCCCTAAAATGTCGGGCGACTCAAGAAGCAAGGCACCAGGAGAATGGTAGGAGGTGCTAGCAAGGAAAGGTAGACAGGAATCACAATAGGACGAGGCTTCCAAGAAGGCAATAACGAAGTTTTTCGTGTCAAATTTACCACTAAAATGTTCTTCTTCGGATCTCAAGGAGGTTTTCAGAGGGTTTGGGGTGTATGAGGGGTCCTATATTGCTAGGAAGCTAGATAGGATGGGGAAAAGGTTTGCCTTTGTTTCATTTAGGGACATTGGTAATGCGAAAAGATTGGAAGGGGATATGGGTGATTTATGGATGGTTCCTACAAATTGTTTGTTACTTTGGCAAGATTTGTGGTTGGTCACACAGTTGATAATGATAAGTCTGTGAACAAAAGGAAGGACAAGACGGTGGAGTATGTGTCCACAGCAAAAACTTATTCAGGGGGAGCTTTTAATGGGGTGGACAAACAGGTTTCTCGAGGTCATGATAACACTGAAGTGGGAGGAGGGAGATCATTTCTTGATACGGTATTGAATAAGAACAAGGTGGACGTGATCAAAGTAGACGACAATATAGAGGGGTTTTCTGCGTGGTACGGTTTGTCTTTGGTGGGTAAGGTTATTGACGTCAAGACTCTCATTACTCTGAAGGCAATGTTGGGCAACAGAGGGTGGAGTTACGTGGCAATTAAGTACATTAGCGGTCTTAATGTTATGTTGGTCTTTAAGGGGTTGGATGACTGTGATCGTTTCCTGATGGATAAAGAGATGTGGTCGATGTTTTTCATTGAATTACAGAAGTGGGAGGGTAAAGGCAAGGTAGTGGATGAGAGAATAGCTTGGTTGCACGTGCGTGGAATTCCAGTTCAGCTAGCGATAGATCAAGTATTAGATGTGGTCGGCAGTCGGTATGGGGAGGTTGTGCAGCCGGCACGGAAGTCGGTTGAGGATAACAACTTCTCGTATGCTCGTATCGGGGTTTTATGTAAATCTCGTGGTAGGATTGTTGATCGGGTGGATATCAAGTGGAGAGAGGATACATATAAAGTTTGGATAGATGAAGACGTGGGTGAATGGAGTCCTGATTGTTTGAAGGACTTTGATGCGCGTGAGGAAGGAAGAAATGTTGAATCCTTTAATCAAATTCATGAGAATGGGGTTGATAGGGAGGATGAGTGGAAGGAGGACTCTGTGCATGGAGATGATTTGGAGATGGGTGAAATCCGGGGAGACGTTCGGTTGGATAACGAACCTAATACGGTTACCGGTACTCCTTTTGAAGTGAATGCCGAGTCTTCGGTCAATGGTTTCGCAGTTTCGAAGGAAGGTACGTCGGGGTTTCGTAAGAAGTATAGAAAGAAAAATGGGATCAAGAATAGGGGGGAGGCAAGTGGTTCTCAAGAAAGGCCAAAGAAACGTTCAAGGGACGATAATGACCCGTTTGGGTTAGATAGACTAATTGGTATTATGGCAACATCTACACCTCAGGGTACTAACGAAGAGAGGGAATTGCATGGTGTTTTTTGTACTCCAGATCTAAACATGGGTTCGGAGCTACACGTGCAGAATGATCAGGTGGTGGAACAAACGGTTGTCGAGGATTTGGTTCATGAAGCGGGAATACGAATTGATCGTAGCCCGTTGGACGTAGAAGCTGAAGAAACAGTTGCTATGGCTAGGGCTTTAGGGGTTGAGAATTTGCAGGATTTTATGCCAGAGCTTCATAAGATCTTGAGAAGTGAAGGTTATCAAGATGTCGGTAAATGATTGTGCTATCGTTAGGTTTTCCATAGGTTTTTAGTAGGGGTTTTTGGTTGGTAGTGTTGGGTTTTTCCTTGGTCCGTTGTATTCTCGTTTTCTGTAGGTTTTCGGCCTGCTTCTCCGCCTTGGAGATAGCTTGCCTTTGGTGTTTAATGAAAGTCAATTTTCAAAAAAAAAAAATTTATGACTTGGTAACCAATATGGTTTATTTTTTTGGGAAATCACAAAAGATACCCATTTTACCACAAAAAAGTCCGCGAGACTTGCAAATTCAAACATTGTTATTGAATATTGAAAGCGCTTTTCAGTTCTGATTAATAAGCCAATATTATTGTCATGTAGATCTACATAAAACTTGAATCCTACCTGAGTAATTGAAGTTGAACTTCATCTCCTCATGACCCATGTCGGTTCATACCTATTTTATCAAATGTCCTGTAATCCAATGTTTCATATGCTCACAAGTCAGCATGGACTTGTTTTTGCCAAGATTTGACTTGCATTTATCTAACTAATGTAACTGATTATGCTCTCAGCTAGCACAAGCAATCCAAACTGCAGAGCAGGAGACTTGCAGATATATTTAACGTGTATGATGTTCCCCCCTCCCCCCTAAAAATCTTAGAGCAGGAGACTTCTCTAAGAAAAACCATCAGTCACCAAGCTCAGGAATATCCATCCACATTCCAGTGTAAAGCAATCTCCATCATTTATTCATCTCACCAGTTTTCCATATCCATATCCTTCCGAATGAACTCATTAGTAACTCGAATCTCACACAAGGACTGGTATTTGTAAATCTCATGTATTAGAACACATAAGAGACTGAGATTGGTCACAAGGTGCAGTTTTAATCAAGCTTAAGTGTTTCTTTTGCGGCTTAGAATTCGGGCGTTGTAATAGTGCTGAGTAACACTTGTGGAAACCCAACTGTTATTAATTCATATGAACTTCCAATAGCCAAATAACCAACAAACAAGAACAACCAAAGAAGCCTAAGCATCAAACAAATAACTTGAGTATCCAAAAGGTATATTGATTCAAAGGACAAAACATTAATCCTAGCCAACAAACATCATTGAAGGTTGAACGACCCTTTTGGTATTGTCTGGGGACTGTTTGAGGACGAGGCCACCAGAAAGTGTAAAAAAGAAATGCTCATTTTAGTATAAACATATAGAACTATAACTACACAGAGGTTCATTAGTTTTGCTAAACCTTTGGTGCATCCAGAATTTCTATTTTGGCCTTTAGCTCTGCAGTAACTTCATCTTGCCTTTGTAATATTGCCACCTGCTCTGCAATAACTTCGTTTTGCCTTTGCATTTCCGCTTCCAACAATTTTTTCTCTTCATCTATAGTCTCTAGTTGCTTAGTTTCTGCATCCAACTTGTTCCTCTTTTGAGTTGTTGGTTCGTTATGTACCCACTGCTGTACTCTCTTAATCTCTTTTGTGCCACCTTCAATAAAAAAAACATATTGGTTACTCAAAAAATTCAGTACAACACATACTTGATTTTTCCATGGCTCATGCAAATACAAATATGTAAAATGAATTTCCAGAGGGGTCTCAGATGGGTGTGCAATAGGTGCCGTCGCACAGAACCTCCACTTAAAAGAGACCACATTTTTATTAGTTTTGCATGTAAATACTTATAATATTAAACATATATGAGTCATATAATTCAAGTTTATATGCAATTTCTCTTTGATTTACAAGCGTAATAGGGCCTCTTTGTTGTTATTCCCTAAGATCACCGAAAAACACGAGATGAGCCTGTGAATTTCCTAGTGTAAATATAGCTTTAGTTAGTAAAAAAAGATAAAACTTCACAAATAATGCTAAAAAATGCAGTAAGAGACCTTTTCGTAATTTCTTTCACACTTTAGGGACTAAATATAAAGCACTCAAAAAAAATTATTTTGGAATTTTGTAACAGGCTACTGTGTCATCTTTATCCCTCCTCACACACCAAACCACAAAAACAACACAACACAGCTTATCTTCTTCTACCTTAAACCAAAACATGGAACCATCATCAACAAAAAAATCACAAGACACCACCACAGAATCCAACCAAGATTCCGACCAAACCCAAAACCAACAAGAAGACCAACTAACCATAAACCCCATTCCCACTTTCACTTCCATCACACTTTCATTCCCATCTTTCATTCCCACCAAACATCTCACTCCCACACCCAAACACACTCCAAAACCCCTATTCAAACTCCCAAACATCACCTTATCATCCTTAAGCTACAACCTCACACTCATTTCCAGCTCCATTCCCACAAAACCGTTAATCAAACCCACCATTACCTTAAACCCTTTACAAAACCCTTTATCCTTAAACCCTCGTCGTCCTTCTGACCCTTTTAACTCTGCGGCTGCTCGTCGCACTACTATAGTTTTGTTTCGAAATGATCTTCGTTGTCATGACAATGAGGCTTTAGTTTCTGCTAATAATGAGTCCACTTCTGTATTGCCTGTTTATTGTTTTGACCCTAGGGACTACGGAAAGTCGAAAAGTGGTTTTGATAAAACTGGCCCTTATCGCGCTTCCTTTTTGATAGAGAGTGTTAGTAACTTAAGGAAAAACTTGCAAGCGCGTGGTTCGGATTTAGTAGTTAGGATAGGGAAGGTGGAGAGTGTTTTGAGTGAGTTAGTTAAGGCGGTTGGAGCGGAAGTTGTCTATGCGCAGAGGGAAGTGTCGCATGATGAGGTTAAAAGTGAGGAGAATATTGAGGCTAGGTTGAAAGATGAAGGCGTTGAGGTGAAATACTTTTGGGGGAGTACGCTGTATCATATTGATGATTTGCCGTTTAAGTTGGATGAAATGCCGACGAATTATGGAGGGTTTAGGGAGAAAGTTAAGGGGTTGAAGATTAGGAAGGTGGTTGAGGTTGTTGATCAGTTTAGAGGGTTGCCGGTTGCTGGTGATGTGGAAGTTGGTGAAATTCCGTCTTTGAGTGATTTGGGACTTACCCTGACTCCTACGATGAATCAGGTATGTGTTTGGAGTTTTTTTATGCATTTTGAATATAGGTCTGTTTGGTACTATTGTTTATGTTATCGTTAAATTGGTATTAGTAGTAGTAGCGTTAGGTTTTTGGCATTGTGTTATAAAAGTTGTGTGTGAGATAATGTTCGAGTGTTCTTGTAGCCACTTTTAAACTAATTGACCATGTGTGACTGAAAAACGTAATGCCAAACACCCCTTTTGATGTTGAATAATCAGAATGATATTACCTTATGTAACATAGTGTGGTGAATAAGATAGTGTTTGGACCTGCCAACAGAATTGAGTGTTTGGTATATTGTGATTTTAAAGAAGTAACTTACCTCGGAGTATATCATTTGATAACGGGTTTCGTTGCACCTAAAAAACTCAAATCGTGATGATCAAGTAATCACTTAAGTCACTCGTCCGATTCTTTATATGTTTGCCCTCCTACGGTTGTCGTAAAGTAAACAAGAATATGAAGCAGTGCGTGCGAACTCCTTTATCATGATTAGCCTTAGCTAAGACAATTTCATGTATTGTTTAGGCTAAAGCAACTGCTAATGCTTCAATCGTTGGAGGTGAAACCGAAGCATTAGAAAGGCTTAAAAAATTTGCAGCTGAATGTCAAGCCAAACCTCGTAAGGATGGAAGTAATGATACCAACTTATATGGTGCTAATTTCTCGTGCAAAATCTCACCATGGCTTGCAATGGGATGCCTTTCTCCTCGTTCCATGTTTGATGAACTAAAGAAGTCTGCTTCTAGGTAAGTTTTGCCATGCTTAAATAGTGGGTTTTGGCATAAGATACCAATGTAATTTACTAATTTTCCATTCCTCCCTTTTGTAATCATTTTGTTCTGTTTAAGTCGGTCGTTTTGTAAACAATTAATACTAAAAATCGGGTTTTAGGAATGATTAGTTTTGTTTTTTATAAAAAGACCCATAAGGTACACAATGGAGACCCAAATTTTTACAAAATGACAAAAACGAATAAGTGAAAAGGTATTTTGATAACATGATATTGTAAGTAAACAAAACCTGAAGTATTTGTTACTTGCTTTTGTTTTATGATCTTCTTTATTCACAAGAAATTGTAAAAAAACTGTAGGACTATTTCTGCTGCATCAAACCAGAAAGATGGTGGTGATACCGGAATGAACTGGCTGATGTATGAGCTCCTATGGAGGGATTTCTTCAGGCAAGCAAGCTACTTAAATTGGTTTTAGTTTTTGCTTATTAATGTTTCTATTATCTTTGTGTTGTAAGCTTTTTATGTGCTGATAAAATTGCAGATTCATCACCAAGAAATACAGCTCGGCGAAATAAAATAATGCTGCTCCAGTTACAGCTTGTACAGGTGCAGCCGCATGAGGAGTGTGCTTCAAGAGCGTGAACGCTTGAGCCGCCAACTCAACGTTGCTGCTCTCATGTCTCTACTTTGTTCAACCAGTTTCCATAGCGAGAAATTATTTGATCAAAACATGTTTTTGTGTTTTGTTTCTATAGAATGTAGTTTCAGTCTTCCGCCATTCCATTTGAGCATATATTTTCTGTGTAGCTGCTTCGTGTAAACATTATTACTGAACGAGCAATTCGATCTTGTGTTGCATTCACTGTTTCTTGATCTGTATGCATCTTTCAGCTATGGGGTTGTTTGGATTGCTTATTTTTTATCTGTTTATCTAGTTAATTAATAAGCTGTTACCGACCTGTTTATTTTTTAGTAAACGGATACATAAGCACCTAAATAAGCAATTCTAAATGTTTCTCATATCATTCTAAGTTGCTAGTATCGGATGAAGCATCCGCATGTGATCCCTATGTGGGACGAGTAAATCATTTGAACAAAATTTCAAGTGCATGGTGTTGTTTTTACTTCCACTCATATAAGTAGCACAACGGCTAGTATACATAAAAAGCAGTCCTGGTAAAGGTCTTACAAATAAGCTTTATGTCTAAAATTCCATTTATCCTCTTCCAGTACTAAATAATTACAGCAACAAATAACTGGAGTGCAAAATCCCAGTGAGAAGAATTGTGGGGCAAAAACCAATTGAGGTCAAAAGAATCGATCATATGATGCCAGAAACTTTAAGGGACGATAGTACAACAAATATCAACCAAAGCAGCATAAAGTACGCACAAGTAATCCAAGCCCAAACTCTCGGTCCTCCAAGCTCAGCACCAAACACAATTCGTCTAAGTACTAAAATTGAAATGCAGCCGACTGATGTTGAGAAGAAAACCAGCAAAGAGAAACTTAGCCCACGTGCATTCTCGATATGCAGAGGTTCTCCATATGCTATTAAGTTGTAAGCTGTGTCAATCAACCAGGGAACTCCAATTCCCACATAAATGTTCACTGAATTGCTACACAAACCAAAATGTAATAGTGTCAAGGCTGTGTCTCAGTTTCTTTCGGTGTCTAGTAATACGGTAAGATTGCCAAAAGAAAGTATGAAATACCAGAATTGTCAATGTGACGTATTTACTACTTCCTCGCTTATTAAAAGGACTAAAAAGTCCAGTTTTGTGACCAAAAAAAAAAAAAAAGAAGAAACAACTGATAAATTAAATGACAAATAAACAAGTGAAAGTTAAATTTTTGACCCAACTTTTTTCACAATTGTTAGACTTTGACAAAATCCGGTTTTTGTTACATACTGGATTTCATTGTTACCTTTTATGGCAATTTACCCTAATAATATTTTTGTTGCTTGGAAATGACTGTTAACCTGCAAGTAATGTTTGCAATGGCGGAGTCTGCAGTTGTTTGCCGTTCAGCAGCGATCTTACTTGCCACTAAATCAGGCCACGAGGTTCCAGCTGCCAATGCAGTGAATGCTATGACATACGCATTGATTCCTACATGGATGAACGATAGCTTTGACTTTACATGATAAGATAAACAAAAATGGAAGATTCAGAAGTAAAAAAATATGAACCTGTAACACAGCTTATTAGGTCTGTGAACCTTGTGACAATGTAAGCTATTCCGCTGATGAACATCAGAGAACAGATAAAAGCAATCCACCCATGAGCAATCTGATATGGAGGCACAAATGCAAATAACAGTCTCCATGGCGCCACAACAAAATGCCACAAAACCCGTCCGAAACTTATATTTTCTTCTCTCAATTTTGAGTTTCTTAACTGTTCGAAGTTAAAAAAAATTGTTAACAGATAGTGATAAGTGTGTAATTTTATTACTATTATTATTATTATTATTATGAACAAGTACCATGAGAGCATCCACAAATTGCTGCTTCCAGACTGAGATAATACCGGGTTCTGCATACATATCTGTTCCATCAAAATTCTTATCATTTGACGACTCTGGATCATGTAAAGGCAGATGCTGATACGATGAGCCTGCAAGTTACATGTTCACATTCACATTCTCAGTTTATGCTGAAACGTTGATTGCATCAAGACTTTCAGAAGAGAGAAAAAGTTATTGCAGAAAGCCAGATAACCTGACTCATTTTCTTCGTGGATAGAGAATATATCCACGATCCCTTTATCTCGATCATCACCAAAACAAGGAGAGACATTATCATTTCCATTTTTGTGAGGAGAGGCCTCTGCTGGCACCCATTCTTCTGGTCTTACAGTTCGCTCACTAAAACATAGATGAAATAAGATGACATACAATATATTTGCAAGTGGCGTCTCAATTCTTGTGTCTTAAAGTAGTAAACTTCCTAAAATCATACAAATGATTAGTATTAGAAGATGGAAAACATCGTCATACAAAGGTAGAGATATAAAAGGCCAACGCTTGTCTTGAGCGTAAGCGTGTAGAAGCAAAAGCCCAAATTGAAGCACTGTTAATAAGGCCTCCCAGAAAGTGATAACATTTGGACTCCATACCTGTAAGTTCAGACACTTTTAGACCAATACGTAATAGATAAATGACATAGATTAGTATGAATGAGTTAATAATTGACCTCCAAAATTATGTAGAGCCAAATATATGCCCAGAAGGACCAAAACAGCTCAACAATCCAAACGCCCAAATCTGAAATCTTTTTCAGTTCTCCAGCTTTTGGAACGACCACACAAACCGCGTGAATGGGAAAGAGATCAAATGCAGCAGAACCAACAAGTGTTCCAGGGCCTAAACCTATTAGTTTTAACAAGATATCAGAAATTGAAATGATATCATTCATTTAAGCAGTATACAAATTAAATGCGCAGATGCTTATGTGAGGGGGTGCTTGGCATTACATTTTGAAAGTGTCTAATTATGGACTTTCAAGCCACAAGTAATCAGTTTCTGCTGTTTGTGTTTGGTAAAACTGATTCTAGCTATCTGATTATTAGGGGATCAAATACTCAGATTTGGATCATCAAAGATAAGCAATCCCAAAACACCCTCTTGACTGGTCATTTTACATGTAAATCCTTAGATAATCAAAACCCGCCAAACACTAATATAACAAACACTTTCAATGAAAGTGGCAAGCACAATCACCCCTCATAGTCTAAACTAAATCGCCGAAAAGAAAATACTAATCAAGCATCTAAAATTCTAAAAAAAAAACAAACCTCCAGCATATCGCTGTCCCATATTCCTTATCGCATCAATAGTAGCCAAAGAAATCTGAGAAAAACTAGTACCAAAAGCCAACAAAGTAATATCCGCAATGGTATAATTCCAAACCTTAACATATCTAACACTTTTCAAATCATCATCATCAACAATCATCCTAGTTTGTTGCACAACATGTTCCATAGACTTAAAAAACCTCGCAGTTATAGCCGATAACCCGAAAAAACAATAAGCAAGTCCTAAACAATACAAAAAGACACGAAAACCGTATCCTAGTGATGTTTCACCATGGAACATGAAATACAGGTCACATGTTTCCGACATAATGTTGTTATTGTTGTTGTTGTCGTGTCTGACCAGTTCTGTTAACATGTTTTTAAGGTCATGGAAAATGTTTTTGATTTCCAGTTACGTTGGAGAGGGTTGTCACATTGATCAGAGATCTGTGAAGGATCGATAGATGACGTCCACGCATTTATCATATCAACCAATGATTTAGTAGGTACTCGTACTATTTTTGAGATATTTTTAGGAGTATTTTAATTATTTTAAAATATAATTAAACATATGTTTTTGCCTAATCAAAATTGTGATAATAAAGTTTGGATTTGCTATATAATAGCACTAGGTGTTATAATATACCAAAGTTTGGATTTGCTATATAATATAGCACAAGGTGTTTTCATACGTTTTCATATGTTTTCGTCTGTTTTCATACATTTTCGTTCGTTTTTTGCGTTTACTGCTTTACGCTCGTCTTTTTAAATACGTTTTCGTCAGTTTTCATACGTTTTGTTCGTTTTCATACATTTTCAGTCATACTTTTTCATCCGTTTCTTTTGTATTATTCGTACATTTTTCATACGTTTTTTCGTCCGTTTTCATACGTGTTTTTACGCTTTCATACGTTTTCGTCCGTTTTCTTACTTTTTCGCCCATTTTTGTCCATTTTCATACGTTTTCGTCCGTTTTCTTATGTTTTTGTTCGTTTTCATCCGTTTTCTTTCGGTTTCATCCATTTTTCATACATTTTCGTCCGTTTTCAGACGTGTTTTTACACTTTCACCCTACATTTTGCGTTTCATACGTGTCGTCGGATTTTCTTATGTTTTTCTCTAATATCACATATCTACGTTTTCATGTTTTAAAACATTTTGATGTTGAAAATCACTTGTGATTTTTCGAATATCTATCACTTGTGATTTTCTGAATATCACTTGTGATATTCTGAATGTCACATGTGATTTTCATGTTACAAAACATCGGTTGAAAATCACTTGTGATATTCATATTATCACTCGTGATATTCAAAAACGTATGAAAACATATGAAAATGGTCGAAACTAAAACAGGATGAAAACTTAAGAAAATAGACAAAAATGTACGGACAACGTATAATAACGTAAAAGCGTAAACGGAAAACGAAACATTATGAAAAATGGGAAACGTGAAAACATATGAAAACGAACAAAAGCGTACGACGAAAGCGTAGGCGAAAACGTAAAAACGGAAAAAACGAACAAAAACGTATGAAAATGTAAAACACGCTCAAAACGGACGAAAGGTATGAAAATGGACGAAAATGAAAGAAAAACTGTAGAAAACGGACGAAAACGTATAAAACGAACAACGTAAGAAAACACGAAAACGAATGAAAAACGGCTAAAGCACGTAAGAAAACGGAACGAAAACGCAACGTGAACAGAAAAAACATATGAAAACGATCAAAAGACAACAAACGCATGAAGGCAAAGAAAAAAAACGTGAAAAGAAAAAAAACAAAAAAACTTGAATTGAAATAAAAAAAACCATGAATTTAAAAAAAAAATGTGAATAAATAAGAAAGATAAAGAAAAAGGGAAAAAAAGACGTAGACTTAGGTTTACATATTAAATCTTAGGTTAATTCCCACTATTAGATCAAATTAGATGGATAGTGGGGATTTGTCTCTTCGTTAGCTCCAAAATAATGGTATCCAAAATAAAGCAACCTTAAGTAATTATCTATATCTATACTTACTATATTATAATGCATTCTCTAACCAAAAATTAAGATAAATAGCTATAATCATAGGGTGACATGTGTCACTTTTTAACAAACTTCAAACCTAACTTTTAACAAAAGATTAATATAATGAGTTCCAATCATTGGGTGACATGTGTCACTTCTTAACAAAAAATGTGTCACTTCTTAACAAAAAATTCACCTTTATTTTCAAACTGAAATATCTGTTTATCTATTTTTTTTATAATCTAATTTTACCATATTTTTTAAAATTTTGTGCTCATTAATTTAACATCATTTTGATATATTTTTATAAGTTTTTAGATTTTAAATTTTTAGTGGGTTTATTTTATTTTGATTCAAAATTTTACAACTTTAATGTTTATTTCAATCAATACAATTTTGATTCGTCAAAATCATATACTTTTGAGGGAGTGTTTGACAGGTAAGAAATTGCGAGGGTCTTTTTATATGCGGGAATAATGATGTCACGAGAAAGCTACGGGAAACCCAAGAAAACACATACAACTAATAAATATACATTCGGAGTGTTGTGAAACGAATTCATTAAGCGGGTAAGCACACACACATAACTATACTTATCGCCCCCGCTATGCGCGAGTATCCAACTAGTATATTTAATGTATAATAAATGAACATACAAATTACTTTGAATATATGTGATTTTTTATTTAATAAAGTCCAAGTTTTTTTTTTTATATTTATTTTAACCATTGCTCAGTGGACATTATATAGCAAATCCCATAAATGAAAAACCGGACTTTATGAAACCTGGCCCACCCTATTTTGTCGTCCGCCCCTCGCCCATTCTTTTTAAAGTACAACACAATTTTTATCAGTTTTTGTTTCATATTTTCTGTCGGTTTTATACTTTAAACTTATTAAACTTTATATTTTATGTTCTGTACTTGCAGTTTTATAATTTTTTAATATAAAAAAAATTACAAAATAATAAAGAAAATAAAAATAAAAAATAAAAAATGTGAAGGGGGGTGCCACTTGTAATTTTGGGGTACATATAACATTCCCCTATGAAAAATAGTAATCAATATTGTAACATCGGTTAAAATTTAAAGGGCAAATATAAAAAAAAAGTATTATACTTGCCACCCTTTCCTCTTCAGGGTAGCGAACAAAATTTTTTGCTTCTGCGGGTAATATACTTTCAAATTCATCATCTTTAGGGTATTTTCATGAACAGTTGGACAATTTTGCCCTATTAGAAGAGGAAATGGAAAGTATGATACTTTTTTTTATCATTTGCCCTAGTTTTTTATTATGTTAAATTTTGGATATGTATTAAGATAAATTATTTAATGATTTATAATTGTGTTAAATCTATGATAAAATGTTTTGTTTTAAGTTTACACTATTTACTTATTAAGATAATTTAGTTCCACCAACCACTTCCATTTGCAAAGGACATGAGTTTAAATAAGTATAACGCGTGCATGGCGCGTGTGGGGTTCAAATAAGCAGTTTTAACCCTTACCATTTTGGCGGAAAAGCGTTACACCATTTCATCATTTCATTTGTATATAACACAATTCATTTCACATTTGTAAGCGGTTTTGATTTTGTAATTCTCTCTTGTAATAAACTTCTACAAGTCAGTAAGCCATAACAAATCCCATTAACTAATTCTTGAGCTCAATTCTTATTTGAATCTCGTTGATTCCTGTAAGAGTGTATCAACTGGTATCAAAGCAGTCAATTCCGGCATCTTAACCCATAAACCTATTGAGTTTGATCGTCGCCGATCAAATTCTGGCCAAAATACATTCGTTTCCCTACCACAAATACGTTACCCTTGTTAATTCTTATTCCGTTTTCTTAGCCAAAACACGTTTTCCGTACGGCTAGTACATTATTTATTATTTAAAAAAAAAAGTATCATACTTTCCATTTCCTCTTCTGGGTAATAGGGGCAAAATTGTCCAACTGTTCATGAAAATACCCTAAAGAGGATAAATTTGAAAGTATATTACCCGCAGAAGCAAAAAATTTTGTTCGCTACCCTGAAGAGGAAAGGGTGGCAAGTATAGTACTTTTTTTTTTATATTTGCCCAAATTTAAACACAACATAAGAGCATTACTATATCTTCCTATAATTTTCCATACTTATACTCTGATGACGTTTAGTCTATATCCGGGTCACGAACCCGATTAAAGTCCAACACTAACTTAGCCCGGTACGAACTGGGCTCCGCTGATTAGATGTTTGGGCTCATGAAAGCCCAAACCCAAATCTATTTACGGAATAGATATCGGATATCTCCTAAATATGGAGATAATCATTCCCAACCGATTTAGGCGGGATACGCCGAAGGTTGAGGAACACGGAACCAACAAGGATTCCGTGTGTATATAAAGGGAATCCCATCCCTCGTTTAAGGTACGATCTACAAACCCTAACTCTCCTTAAACCCTAAACCGATTACTTACTCTCACGGCGTAGGATAATCGTGGGAGACAATCCCACGGTAAGCCTAGCGGTGTTTTACTGTCTCTTAGTGTGCAGGTCTCAAGCAACGATTCTCAATTGGTACGAGGCCGAGAGCTCCAAACAAGGAACGTAACTTTTGTATCAACAAGTTGGCCATCCGTGGGACCATTCACTAAGAACCAAGAACTAGAATGACGAAGCATGGAAATCAGCGGCCGCAACCAGACCTTATGGGAAAAAAGACGCACAGTGGATCAACTCCTAAGCAGACTTTGGGACAACCGGCCGCTAAAATCGGGATCGAGGCAGACATGGTCCTCCCTAGTGGAACCGCTCTCGGGGACAACCAGGGCCACTACAACCACCACCACGGTGCCAGAGATCCATCTTGCGCACTCCTTTTACTCCTCTCCATTCGGTGCTAGAAACTAACTTCACAAAAGCACGACTAGCGCCCGATAAGAACAAAGGCATACTTGGTGGAAACGGACACCTGTTCTAGAGAGTCGTGCCGGAACTAGAGCCAAGTAGTTTTGTCTCTCAAAACTACGGCCTGCTACCTCATGGAAGAGGAAGCAAAGAAAAGGTCGGGGCCGAGTGCATGCTCGACTCAACTTTGGACCAGAGTTTGAGCGTCTCCACCGCGCCGACACGAAGAAAAGCGGAGGGATAGTCGCCCGACCCAGAGATTCAACGAATTGGGAGGAGAGTAGAGGGTGAAGAGACACCTAACTCACATCATTCGGAAGAAAGTGAGGAAGATGGACGGCGCAACAACGTCCACGCCAGACTGGGTAGCCGCAGAATCCGGGATAGACTTGGCGGCGATACTCCCCCAGTGAGAGTCCCTCGTACAAATTCGAGGACAGCGGCCCAAGCGCCAAAGGAGGGAAGATTCGTCCTCTGATAATTCCTCGGACAACGAGGATAGCGAGACTGGACACTAGAAGTCCGAGAAGAAATACCGTGACCAAGAGGAGGAAGACATGTCTCTCCCATGGCGTGGCCGTCGAAGGTGGATGCGTTCACTAGACGCATCGTGATTTCTCGAAAACAAGAAAGAGCATGCCCGCTAATGTCAAAACCTATGACGAACAGGTGACCCTGCGATCACCTAAAATTTTTTGAATCAACTTGCAACTATTGGCCTGGGGGTGGTGCCACATGTTTAATTTCACACTAGTGAAGCGGCGTAACTGGTTCAACAAGCTTCCACGTAGAAGCATCAATGGTTTTGAAGAATTGAGAAAGGCGTTCCGCCTAAATTTCACTCAACGAAAAAAGTGGGCGAAAAACCCCATCGAACTTCGCTAGGTCAAAACGCGCCAAGGGGAATCCACGAGCGCTTTTATGGAGCGCTTCAAGGTCGAATGTATGCAAGTTAAAGCATGTCCTGAAATACTCAAAATTCAGGGGTTTATGAATGGGATCAGCAACCCAGAACTTATCAAAAGATTGAATGACAAGATTCCCCAATATTTTGATGAAGTCATGAAACGCACACGGTCCTTTGTCCAAGGAGAAGCTGCTCTGGAGATAGCAAGAAAAAGCTATTCAAACTACGAACCGCAGGAACAACACGGGAGACAATCCACGGACGGAATAGTAACCGTAATGGAACTATCGCAACCAAGGGAGTGGGCGACAATGACAAGTACACCCGCTGACAAAACGCCGAAGGAAATACTCGCAAGTAGGCAAACTTTCCAAGACCGCCACAAATGCGCACTCCGAAGATCGGCGGAGTGGGGAGTGGCTACTGTGACTACCGCGCAGAAGGGCCACACTAATGAATGTGTCCAACCGCGCTCATTGAGAAACTGGTTAAAGAAGCGATTGGACCATTTGGTCAAAAACATTAGGAGGGAAGGATAGGCGAGAAAAGCGGAAACAAGAAGGAGACACCCGAGGAAAAGGCCGACACCATCTACATGATACAATCATGGCAGCGGGTCACTAGACAGAAGGTTAGCGGGAGTTTTCCGAGGAAAGCGAAATTTCTTTCCCCGCTTAACTGCGGACAACGCAGTGGTTGAGCCACTCACCATTGAGATTAGTGCGGGGGTCATGACATCCATCGCATGTATGTTGATGGTGGAGCATCGGCGGATATCATGTATGAGCAACCTTGCTTCAAGCGCCTGCGGCCTCGAAATACTATCGCTTAAGCCCGGTCAACGGCGTTGGCCGGTTTTCTGGGTGAAAAGATATGGCCTATGGGAACGAAAAACACTCTGCGGCGGATTGGATGGAATTTATGGTGATCAAATCTCCTCGCCATACAATGGCATTATCGGGGCACTGGATATCCGCTATGCGCGATGCCATCAACGGCGCACGGATGCTTAAATTTCCAGTGGAAGGGGCATTGTTACACTTTACAATGCCATGTACGCATAGAGAATGTAACACGATTACATGCGAAAGCGGCACCAATCCCAGCAGCGGCGCAACCAAAGTTCCAAATCGAAGGTTGCAATTCACCGAACTACCCCGGAACAGGAAATATCCATTGGAGGGTCACTATCGGACAAGGCAAAACGCTGTGTGCGCGCTCTTGCAAAGAACTTGGACATTTTGCATGGGAGCCAAAACACATGACCCGGGTACCGCGCTCAATCACGAAGCATAGGCGAGAATCCGACAAGGGTACTCACCAATACGCGTAGAAGCCCGAAAGGAAGCCCCAGGCCGGCATAAGCAATTTTGGCGAGGTACACAACTGGTGGATCGCGGGAATTATGCGTGAAGTCTACTACCACGATGGCTTTCTAACCCATAATGGTCAAGAACGGCGAGCTGGCGAATGTGTGTGGACTTCAGCGATCTTAACAAAGCGTGTCCAGCAGGACTACCCATTACCGAATATAGACTGGAAAATAGAGTCTCTGTGTAGGTACCCATTGAAGTGTTTCCTCGATCGTTACAAGGATACCATCAAATCCGGATGGCAAAGGAGGATGAGAAGCGGCTTTTCACACAAAGCCAAGGCGTCATCGTTACACAAAAATGCCTTTTGGCTTGAAGAATGCATCGCCACCTACCGGCGGTTAGTAGACAATGCTTTCGAAAAGCAGGTGGCCGCAACCGGAGGTCTATGTTGATGACACGGTCATAAAAGCCATACATCGGCGAAGACGAGTTAGTGCTTGGCGATATTGAGGAAGCGTTAGAAATCTCGAGAGATCAATATGAAGCTAAATCCCAAAAATAACTACCTTGGTAGCCCGAAGAGCATGTTCTAATAGAACCCGGCGGTATAAAACCATGCCCGGAAAAAGACAAAAGCTGTTATTGAACTTCCTTCACCGCATTGAAGGAGGTCCAATCCCTCAATGGAAAGCGGGCCGGTCTTAATGGTTCTTGTCTAAGTCGAGCAGATAAGTCTCTACTCTCTTCAAAACACTCACAAAGTGTATCAAAAGGAGATTTTCTATGGACTACGGAGGCGTATGTACTTCGCACAACTTAAACAACACTGGCAACGCCCCCACACTTGTCGCACCCCACTGGGAAGAGTTAATAATGTACCTATCCAAGAATCGATGGAGCGTCATAGCGTTACTAATGATAGGGATTCAAGCACAAACCCCGCCTACTTTGTGCAAGGCGCTCAAGAAGACGGAGATGAACTATAGCCATGGAGAAATTAGTTCGCTGGTGGTGTCACGCTAAACGCTACGCTGTACTTCCAAGCGCATCCAATAGCAGAATCACGCACCAACCAATCAAGCACGACGCCGACCGCAGAAGTGGAGTGTATTGCTGGTGAGCACAACATATCTACGTGCCACGCACCGCAATCAAAGGACGATTCTCGCGCACTTCCTCGTCGGAAGCCGGCATTAACGATGAGTACCGCACCAAAGTAGGACGGAACCGCATGACCCATGGATCTTATTTACGATGGATCCTCATGCGGATGGCTCAGAGCAGCCTCATGCTTACAAACCCGAGGGAATGGAATTCACCACGCGACCGCGCTTTTGAATACGCGACAAACAATGAGGCGAATATGAAGCTCTAATCGGCCGCTACGACAAGCTGGATGGGTGTACGTGAACCTAGAAGCTAATGGACTCCCGACTAGTAGCCAACCACGTATGGGCGTAATACGTGCTAAAGAAGAAAATATGATTCAAGATTCTCGACAAGACCAAGACACGATCAAAGGCTTTACAGGTTCACCATCAAGCAAGTTCCTAGAGGAGAAAATCAGTAAAGCGTATGCACTAAGCAAGATCGCCTCGACAAGTTTCGCGCACACCTATCAAAGCAAGTGCCGGTGGAAACACGAAAAGCAAGTGCATATCGGATGGAAGTCTCCACAATAATAACGGAGGAAGGTCCTACCGATGACACCGATAACTAATTCCTAAGCAAAGGAACGCACCCCAAGAGCGCCAGAAGCTCGCAGGATACGCCGCAAGCACGTAGATTTGAACTCGAGACAACATATTGTACCACGCCCTTCCTCCAACCATGGCTCGCTGTTGGCCCCTACAAGCAAATTACGCGGTCGCGAGAAATCCATGAAGGTTCATGCAAAGATGCACTCGTGACCACGGTCCGCGTGGCACGCCGCCATGAGATCGATACTCATCACAACCATGCACCGCGATGCGAGATTTAAGGAAGTGAAACGATTGCCAAGTTCATAGACCCGCTCCGCCAACCACAACATGAGCTAACGCCAATTACATCACCATGGCCATTCTACAAGTGGGGTATCGACATTGCAGACCTTTCCCAACCGCATCGAGGGTTAAAGTTCCTCATCGTAGCTATCGACTACTTACCTAAGTGGATCGGAGCAAAGGCAGAAAGCAACAATCACGGGCAACCGTGTCAAGCGCTTTGTCGAAAGTATAGTATGCCGCTCGGACCGCCTGGGGAAATCATCTCGACAACGGAAACAATTCTCGCGACAACCCTTTCAAATACGGTGCGAAGTTGAACATCACACAAAGACTCGCTAGTTAAACACCCACAAACCAACGGCTTAGTCGAACGTGCGAATCGAAGCTTAGGTGAAGGACTTAAGGCACGCCTAGAAAAGCACAAAGGAAGGCGTGGAAGAGCTATCACATGTCTTATGGGCGATCGAACCTCAATCAAAACTAGCACCGAGACACTAATTCCCTTCTCTCAGTTCACGACGCGGCCATCATACCGACCGGAGATCGCATGCCAACTAACCGCACCGCTGGAAATCAATGCGCAACCAATGACGGCGAGACGGGTCGACTTAGACCGCTAGAAGAAAGCGCCAACACGCACTATACGGAGGCAAAATCAAAGTCAAGGATGAAAGGGTACTATGACGCTAAAGGCGCTAATGTTTCATTCAAAACCGTGACTTCGCTTGTCACCAATGACGCGAGCCATGCAGAAGACACCGGCAAGTTCTAACCGCCGTGAAGGACCCTATGAGGTTATCGACGACTAGGAACAGCGCCGTATAAGCCGCAAGGCTTGATGGTCGAACCGCCAAGACATGGAATATCCGCAACCTCAAACGATGCTACCTATGGGAATGGCTAAGGCCCAACAAGACAAGCGCCAGCACTTTACTAAAGTACCCAATAAACACCTATGTATTTAATTTTTAATGTAATGTCTTATTCGTTTCTCATAAACACTTACAAGTATTAATAAAACGCCACGGTTTCAAGCTAACTCTGTGTCACTTTTAATTTGTTATTTCCATATACTGTATGTCTTAACAATTTTTTATTTCTTGCTTACATGGCGTGCATGCACCTAATTAACCCATGATGGTGGTAAAAGGATAAGTTAACCTACTAAACAACTTGTTGAGTAAGAGGGTTGCAAACCCATCAACACCGGATCACGTATCCTTGTTAAACACCTTGTTCTCAAGACTTTGGAATAAGTTTGTGCGATCTCACGATGGTACTTAACTTCGATATGGTGCACGCTTAACAACTTAGAAACCAAGACACTTGATTTCTTAATGTGATATTTACAGCATTAATCGCATATCATAACATACACGACTATGATAAAAAATACTTAGTATTTATTTTATGCTCTCCATACATGATCACGAATTAGTTATATTATCTGCTTGTATAATGCAAAGATTTGACTTATAGACACACAAATGCCCTTTAGGAAAAGACTAAATAGTTAAGTACGCATGTTACAAATGGCAACAATATCCACACGAACTCAACAAGAGATGATTTTATTCAATAACTACAAGTTATTACAAAAGGATTGTCACTTTACAACATATAAACCTACCAACTATTACAACGCCAATACTTGCTACCCACGCGGTTTGAGGCATCTTTGGCCTCGCTAAACTTCTTCAACAAATCTTGAATCTGCAGACACAAGAGCAACACTTACCTAAGACCCCATCGACCTCTCTACTGGTGAGTCGCACTAACCCCACAAAATCGCCTTTAATACCCTTCTTTTGCAAGTCCGGCCGCATGCTGCTCAAAGCACTCCTTCAAAGGCACTTCTTTCTAAGGCTAAAGGATTCGTAATATCCCCTGGACGATGTAATATAGGCACTTGAAGCCGTGGAGTCATGGGGTTTCAAAAAGTAGTCCGGCTATGCTTCTCACACTCTAAGATGACGACGCTAGAGTCAACCCATGCATGATAACATTTATAGGATAATCTTGATCGCTACCAATTCACCAATCATGGGAGCTCTAAATCCTTCATCCTTTTTCATAGCAATACCAGTGATCATAAGTCTTAGCATCATAATTCGCACCTTGTCAAGGCACCTTTAGCGCCTCCTCATGTAGTTTCTCCACGCTCATTTGCCATGCCCAGAGCGCACTTAACTACCTCCCCAAAGGCATTCACCACTTCAGAGATTCCGTGGTACTAAGTGCAAAGCAAGACGAAGGCCATGTCCTATGAGCCATCTCTGGGCCAGGCTATGGTAGACATCATGAGATACAACTCCTCGTCGACTATCAAGCCGAGTTTGCGCAGCTTTGCTCTCTGCACCTCCAACGCGATCACCTACGTAGCGCCAAGATCTTCTAATCCAAGAACCAACTCCTTCTTACCCCGCCAAGATACTTGAGGGCCTACTCACGACGCCCTATACCTGACCGCCAACACGCCCCTGATTTATTTGGGATAGCAAATATATCTTCTCCTAAAGTTTTCAACATACGATTTGTCAGCTTCTACCTCGTACCGCTATAGCTAATCATGCTTTCAAGATCGCACTTCCTGATCCTTCCGAGCTACTTGGTTCTCTCACAAGAAATTCAAGCCCTTAGCTTTTCCACCAACGGTTGATGCGCATACTTGCGCCAACTTCTACCAAATAGCCTTAATCGACGCATCCCCACTGCATATCCGATCCTTTCGGTTGCGCGTTCAGAGGAGCAGAAATGCAGGAATGCGATGACTATTATGAGGGGGCTTCCTCAAGACCTCGCTCAAACCTCAAGGCACAAGCATTGAATTATCGGGCCCGAGCATACGCAGCCTAAAAAAAAAGAAAAACAAAAAGCAAAAGCAAAGTAGGAAACAAGTATTCTCAAGATTACTAATGAGGGCCGATACGTCGCCGATGGGTGCGCAGGACGCACCCCACTCAGCAAATGACTCATTTCAGATCGACCACCGGCTTCCTCGAGGTGCTCACGCCATCACTTCCAAGCGCCCTACGCTTTAGCCCCACTCTTGCTCCTCCACTTACTCATCCATAGCCGCTGCGCACCGCCGGTGGTGAATGCGCTATCGGGAAGGCACCAGGGTTGGCACGCTTTGTAGCGCGCCGCTCCACAAAGAACGAAGAACTTTGTCCCTCGCCTCTCCCACATTCAACTCCAGTATGTTTCCGCGGTAGCATCTAGATATCGCTCTTCATCATCCTTCACGGGCCGCACTCGGTTTTACCTCCACGGGCTTTGCTAGTCGCACAACGTGAATAGATCCATCTCTGCAAGAATACAAGACAACAAATACACATAAGTTATAATGCACGCGCCGATTTATGTAATAAAGCTCTTACATTAATTGCGCGGTGCGCAAGAATGAGTACCCACCTCGCCATTGGCGCTCAAGAAGACTGGCATCTCATCCGGCATACCAAAGAAATTATGGTCGATGCCCATATGCACCAAAAATTCTGGTAGGAACTAATGGGGATGCAGTTAGCATTTATCGCCCGCATCCTCACGACATATGATCCGCGTGCGGGCACTCATCCTCTCTAAGGTACCCCGTATAAGTCATAATGCCATGTATCATCCACCCTGAAAAAGAACTCTCCACTTGTTTAGCTAACTTCTCGTTGTAACATTGAAGTCTACCCGCGCTTAGCAAAGGATACCCACCCATGCTCGTGTTGTGTGATAAAAGGCTATCAAGTGGATGGTTGTTAATTGCCAAGAATCACAACCACTTGAAATTGGTTATTTTAGCCACTCGATGCAATGCAACTGATATGTGCGTATTGTAGTAGTTTAATACATCGCATAGAAGCGGGACAAAGGGCACACGTTGATTTGCGTAATTCAAAACCATGTATATACCCCACCTTCTCTCGAACCATGAGTCGAGCGTTCACAAGATCCGGAACAACCTGATGCACGCCAAGGGGTATATAGTAATCCAGGTGAACTCTAAGAGATCGCTTCCTGAAGCGTGGGAGGTGAAGTCGCACACAATTGTTTAACCATGGTGTTGTTATTTTTACGCCAAGCGCACGCTACGCTACCTTTGACATATGTTTGTTTCTCAATTGCAACTACAAGTGTTCTTGAACAATGGCGATTGTGTTTTCTTTTACTATGGGAAGGAATGGTGAAAATGAAGCGATAGGTTATATAACCTCCCTCATCCACGCCATGAGTGACACGTGACCCCACCAACCCTAAATATGTGGTTGATATGGCTTCGATGGGACACCGGCGTAACTTTCCTAATTTCACGAGGCACCCATTTTTGGATTTTTTATCCAATGTCTCGATACAAAGTACCCGGTTGGCATATTTTTATAGCTTCTTGGCTACGCCGTAGTTTTTGATGACTACGGTTATTAGTCTAGCATCCGCAGCTAGTTACTACATACTAGACCTGGGACATGATGACGTGATAGTCTATATCCGTCACGAACCCGATTAAAGTCCAACACTAACTTAGCCCGGCATTTAATCGGCTCGCTGATAGATGTTTGGGCTCATGAAAGCCCAAACCCAAATCTATTTACGGAATAGATATCGGATATCCCCTAAATATGGAGATAATCATTCAACCGATGAAGGGATACTGAAGGTTGAGGAACACGGAACCAACAAGGATTCCGTGTGTATATAAAGGGAATCCCATCCCTCGCTTAAGGTACGATCTACAAACCCTAACTCTCCTTAAACCCTAAACCGATTACTTACTCACGCCGAGGATAATCGTGGGAGACAATCCCACTAAGCCTAATGGTGTGTTTTCTGCCTCTTAGTGTGTGTGTCTCAAGAAACGATTCTCAATTGGTACGAGAGCCGGTGCTCCAAACAAGGAACGCCCAACTTTTGTATCAACATACTCTAATTACTTGAGTAGGATGATATATTAGAAAAAAGTGTAGAAAGATATATCATTTCCCTTAAAATTGAGCATATCTAGGAATAAAAGTTAGGACCATGTATCATTTTCAAGAAAGTTATAATACGATACGACTGAATCATTATACTTGCCACATGTATGTATGAATTCTTTTATACAATTTATGTGGATGTAACATTTTTTTTTTGTCTTTTTGGTAACAAACTTTATACCTTCACGTATTTAACTTTCGGATAAATGTGTGACTGTTTACTAGCTATCTTATCCCTAATTTATTGTAACGATATTGGGTAACGTTATTGTTAGGATTTAGAAAATCCGGTTGTTAAAGAGTCGGTCACCTCAAGTATATGTATTCGTTAGAAAGCTCGTAGTCGTAGTCTAGTTATGTTAGTAAGTAAAGCTAAGCAAGAATAATCGCGGAGGACGGACGGTCTTTACCCACCGTGATGCCTGATCCACAGCCCGTAGGAGGCGGGTCTTGTAAGAAACTATAAATACCCTCTACCTCCCAAGGTAGAGGGTTGGAGCTTCATAATATCATTTTTATTTGTCTCACTAAGTTCCCTAAACTCTTCCACTTTCTCTCTCTAAAACCTATATTATACGCCCCACATTTAATATATGTGATGTGTTTATGAAATCCAATATGCTACAAATGGTATCAAGAGCCATGGTTTGATCATTCATCTTTCATGTACTTGGATTTCTAGTGGTTTTCATAAGGTTTTTGAGTTTGAATGAGTTTAGAGTAGTTTGCATCATTTGGATCATCTCTAGTGTTAAAGTTTGGATTTTGATAGTACTTTTATGTTTAGAATCATTATAAGTGTTTAGGTTTTGATTTGGAAGGCTTGAATCAGTGTGGTTGGGTTGTTTTTGGATTGAAAAGTGGTGTTTTAGTAAGTTTCTAGTAAGCGATCAGGTGTCTCGGATAAGTTTTCTAGTATGCGATTTGTCCCTCGCTTATGCGATTTGTCTCTCAAAGGATTGCTTTTTAGTCAGACACTATGCGCATTTGTCTATTGAGACAAAACGACAAGAAAGGACAAAGTAGTGGTTGTACTTGTGCGATTTGTAAGGTTGCGATTTGTCCGCTTGCGAGTTGTCTATTTGCGATTTGTCCAGTTAGTTTAATTTGTATGTTTGGGTTTGTCAGGGTTCTGGCGACTTTTCAAATTAAGCGATTTGTCGCTTAAAGCGATTTGGGAACCAGTGTGACTTGTCAAGTGAGCGATTTGTCTTTTGAGACTTATTGTTTCTTCGTGTTATGTTTTACGGTTTTCTCTTGATTTAGTAAAATCCCATGAAAGAATCTATTTCCCGGTTTAATCAAAGAGTTGTGAAATCCCCGAAGGTGTAATCATGTCTACAATCACCCTTCCGTCGATGATGTACAAGCTGCAAGATCTGACACTCATCCTCTCATGTGGGAGAACTGACTATGATTCTTTGCTCAAAGAAGAATCACTATTTTGCTTAGAAAAGAAAACGGGTTAACATACTTAAGTCAATTGATGAAGGACCTTATCAAGTGAGACTACCGGAGACATTCTTGAAACCGCCGATGGTTCAGTGATTTTAGGATTGATAGACCAAAGACGATGATGAACTTACTCGATAGGAGAAGAAGAGATAATGGCGCATATCGTGGCTTCAAACATCATACTTCAGGTTTACCTAAGGACATTTACAAGTGATCAATCAACACCGGTTAAGGCGCATGGGGACAATGTTAAGATGCTCTCTCGTTCAATTGACTAAAGAGACTGGAGTCTCCGCTGTATGATGACTTTGAGAATTTTAAGATGAATCCAAGGGAAAGTGTTACTGAATATCATGTAAGATTCCACAAGCTTGTGAATGACATGAGGAATATCAAAATGACAATGCCAAATATTCAGCTCAATTCAAAGTCTGTGAACAACATGAATCCCGAATGGCACAAATTTGTCACTGCAAGTAAGCTAAACAAAGGTTTGAGGAACACCAATTATGAGCAATTGTATGCTTATTTGCTCAAAAATGGAATATGTCGTGTTTGAACGGATGATCCTGAAAAGTTTAACAACAATGCCGGAAATGCTAGCTCGCCAAATGATTCAACTCAAGATTCTACACTAATGTAGGAATAACTACCAAGGCATCTCAAGTCATACCATCGGAAATGGTAATTACAAACTCATTCCGATCCAGGTATAAGCCTCCAGAATCGACACATTCATGGAACAACTTGTCAATAAACGGCTTTAATGGTCAAGCGTACTTGAACTTTAGCCCACACACCAACAATCACCTCAAAACTGCATCCAATCTTCACAATCATGCTACGGTTAAAGACGGAAGGGTAGTGGTGCAAATGTGCAAGGAAGACATGCATACCTTCCACATAGTAAGGCAATGTTGGTGCCGGATATGGAATGTGCTGGCGTCGGGGGTGGTGGATATGCGGCAATCGAATTGTGAAAGGAACATGGCTCGGGTCAAGTAAAGCCAATCAAGTGTTACAACCGTGGTGGGAGAAGGTCACATCGTGAGGAATTGCACTCTTCCAAAACGCCCACAAAATGCGAGTACCTCAGGACAAGATGTCGCCATGCAAGCTCAAGACAGTGAGTCAGTTGAATGAGGAAGAATTACTATTCCTTGCTTAGGGAAATGCCGAACTTATGATGCCGATGTGATGAACGCCCAAAGGGTATGGGTCAAAACAATCCCAAAGTGCTTCAAGTTGCATCGCGGATGCATTTGATTCGATGTTGATGATGAACCAACCGCCTGCACCATCTTCATGGCTAGTATCTCACCAATGGTAACTCCAAGGGCTTCTACACTAAAACAGGCCAATCCTTCCAGGGAATCTACCATTTCAGAGGTATTAAAACTATACGATGAGGTTGATGTGCAAAAGATGCATGGCAAAGTACAACCAATTGAAATTATTGAATCAGATATTGAAAATATCAAAGTTGTCCCATATGATCAATATGTGAAGCAAGATGGAAGTGAATATGTATCAAGTGATGCATCTTCTGCAGTCAATGATGACTATGTTTTTTATGAATACACTGCATGTGCCCCTGATGATTCCATAACCTCTGAACTTAATGCATATAAGGAACAAGTTGCCATTTATGAACAACGTTCTAAGTTTGAATTGACCACTCGTGAGCAGGAGATGGATAATCAAATGCGTACAGTCATTAGAAAAAGTAACTTTAGGGAAGAAATGTTAAAACAAGAGTTAAACTCCTTACAAGAAAAGCTTACTAAAACTGTTAAGCAAAAGCAAGAACTTCAAGAAAATGTAAAAGTACTTAAACAGGAATTTAATGCTAAGGAATCTGTTAGGATCTTAATAATATTGTGTTTGATGATTCGGGTGGCCTTGGATGATGATGATACAAGTATGCCATGTTTTAGAGAGAGAAAGAGTGAGAGGGTGTTTTCTTGGTAGAGACTTGCTTAACAAATGTAAGGTTAGATTATGAGAAAAGCACCACCCCTTCCATGGATGGAAGGGGTATTTATAGTTACAAAGTAAACGACCTCCTGACGGCCTGTGGATCAGTTATACAGTGGGTAAAGACCCGTCCTTCCTCCACGGTGTTACACTAAACTATTCTACGCTATAAACTAACTAAATAACTACTAAATAACGTAACAAACGACATGTCTACGAGCTAACTAATGCTAGACCATAATTGGGGTGACCGACACTTTAACATGGAATTTCCAATTCCTAACAATCTCCCCCTAAGGGAGGTCACCCCATGAAATACATTTTGCATCCTAGCATTCTATCTTTGTCTTTAGTTCTAAGCTCGTAGACTTCTATTCTTCAAGTTCCGCAATCTTTGTGCTTTTGTAGCGATTCTTCAAAGTCCGATTATTTTGTACTTTCAGTGGAGGTCTTTAACTGATCCACATCTTGATGATCTTCGAGCTTTCATTGAGATCATCACCATGCGAAATCGGATCACCCTTTATTGTGTTGCCATCATGTGAAGTTGTGACTTTCGGACCGACATGCTCACACTTTGAATCATGACATCTTTCCATCGAGTAGCGGAAGCCATCGGTTCATGATATTTGCGCCAGCAGTAAGCGTAAGCATAGTATAAAAATATCGAACCGCTTATGTAGATATGCACCAGCTTCATGATTTCTTCATTAAGTGTAGATGCTGTGAGCATGCGCTTTGGATTGACTTCTCAATTCATCACCGCAACCGCCCAAATGTACCGCAAACAACAGCTAGCAATAAAGCACACCTAAAGTGTCTTTGATTTTCGCTGAATTGAGGTCCACACCCACCA
>OU343221.1:72824489-72869288 GCA_910596185.1 Chrysanthemum makinoi
GGTCCCAGATGTTAGAACTCCATCAATCATTTGTACTTCATCATCTGTAGTCGTTATCATCATCTCATCTGCTAAATATAGATATAAACCATTTTTTATGTAAGAAACTTTTCCAAAGAAAGAATACATGAAGCGAGAGCCAAAGAGAGTATTTCTTATGTTTTACCTCTATGTTGTTATCTTTGTTGGAGACCAATACTGCAGCTCGTGGCTTCTTGTCTTTTGATTTGTTCTCGCTTTTTACTTGTTTAGATTCTTTCTTATTCTTCTTCTACATATACATGAGACATTGTTAAGAACATAAGGCGTAATTCCTATAATAAGAAAAAATACTTACAAATCTAACCCATTCTTAGTGACATATACAAAAAGTCTTAAAAAATTCTAAAATCAGGAGATTTTGTTACATACCCCCTACAAAAGGGTTAAGATTAGTAATTTTCCCTACAGATGAACCTAATGCAGAAATAACGTAAGAATCTTCTTAGAACTTCAGCTGACTAAGAGTACCTTTTTTGAGGACTTAGTTGTGGCCAAAGAGACATCATACTCGATCTTGGGGCCTGAATCTTTAGCAATATCTTCAAAGCTCTATGTTACAACAAACACACACAATTCAATATAGAAAGATGTCAGTAAAAAAATTTAGTAATTTCTATCTCATAAAATGCCTCGAAAAAGAAAATCAAATATTTATCACCTTAAACAAAGAATCATGCTCGACCTCTGCCTCTTCTCGAAGAATACTAGTGTCAACAGTGACATCTTTCTGTGCATAAGCCTGCCTTCCATGTTTATCATTAACATCGTCTTGTATGGTGTCAGCATCATCTTCACTGTCTGTATTGTCAAAGTAATTATCTTTGTCGGCTTTAACCTTTGACTTTGGAACCTGTTTCTTCTGAGCACCGAATGTTTTTCTACCACCCACCGAACTTGTATGGTCTTTAGTATCATCATCACCTTCTAACTGCTTTAATGATGACTCAAACTCTTGTAGAGCAAGCCTTGCTTCTTCATCAGCGGCCTCTTTCTTCTTCTTCTGCCCATGAACCTATCAATTGCATCAACCACAGATTAATTTACCATATATAAAAAAAACATACTTCCTCTGTCCAAAAATTACGTCCACAAACAACATGAACCCAGTTTAAGATATGCATATTGATTCATTTTCAAGGTTGAAAGGGTGTCTAAGTTTAATTTTTTACCCTCAGCATTTCAGACACCGTTGACTTGCAAAGTACCAATAACCGTAATTAGTTTAAGACTAAGATGAGAAAACTAGCAGTAACATGGACAACAATTTCGGATAAACAGGGTACATAAATATGATATCAAACTTGAAATGGCTGAAAGCTTACCATGAAAGGTAAAGACATGACTCCTGATTTAGGCTCATCATCCTCTTCATCTAACACTTCAAGGGTTCTCTTCTTTCCGCGCTCCAATAATTTTAACTTGGATGAATCGTCCTCATCTTCTGAAATGTCTTCATCATCGTCCTCTGAGCTGTCATCACTACTATCATCATCGTGCATAGAATTTCTCTTTCGAGTTAAAAGAGCATGTTGTTGAAGCTGTTCTGATATAGCAGCTCGTGTTCCATCATCTTGAATATCAAAACCACGTTTCTTGATACGTTTAGCCCATTTAGAAGTGTTCTTGTGCTTTAAAGTCAAACGCTCCTGAAAAACAGAAAAGTAATAGGTTAAAGTTCACCGCTTTATTTGCTTTTTGCTAGGGAAGAACCCGCTAAAATGTTGATGATCATTACCTCAGCTCTCCTAAACTCCTCTTTCTCAGCAAGTTCTTTAGCAACATCAGGGTTCATTTCAGCCTCATTGTCTGTTGCTTTCAATCTATCTTTCTTTGACAAACGTCTATATGTTTTGGACTTAATATTTTTAATCCTTTTTAAGCCTAACTTCATGAAATAGAAGATACGCATCTTAGCAAGACGGTCTTGTCGTTCCTTCACATCTTCTACAGATACCTGTTCCAACACCACATGGAATGAAGTTTCAATCTTTAAACTCAATAAGAAAAACTATAATCAAGAAGATGTAACGTAACAATTACCTTGTTAAGTTCCAACAGTTTGGCACCATCTTCCTTATGAGCATCTGTAATGTCCTTAGCATTTATTATTGAAGCCATTTTCTTTTCAAATTCAGTTCTTGGCTTAAACTCCGCAGCTATTGCACCAACCGTGTTATATCCCAAATTAATATCTTCATTAAAATACATAGTTGTTGCTTCTCGATTTTTCTTAACTTGCGGGTTAAATTCACTAAGTTTCTCCTTTGAAAATTTATAAGTAGTTATTCTATTTAATTTTTCTTGTTGCGGTTTTGGAAGAGGAGGTTGTATGGACATCGACTTTCTACCCATACGTTGTACATCTTTTCTAATTTTGCTGAATCCTGGTTTCCCATGAATAGGGTTTAGAAGGTCGTCAATGGTATCTGCCATCACCATCCAACACATCACGGCTCGGATTATATTCAGACTCTGGGTATGCCTCATACACTACCACATCATTTTTCTTCTTCTTGCCTGGAGATTAATAGCATATGTTAGCCCAAAAACAATATTGCATTGTTAACGGGGGTTTAACTAAAGCTGGAGGCTGTGGATACCAACCGGGAGATTTTATATTTTTAATTAAAACTAACAATATATAGTAAACCTACTGGAAAAATATCTAATGGAAGCACCCTCAAGATACGGTCTTGTATTGTAAATGGAAAAGGATACGATGAAGCTAAAACTTACCCTCAAAAGCTTCACCAGGCAATTTCGTGATATCTTGTAACATCCTTGAATGCTTCTCATCATCAAAAGCCTCATTATCATCATCATCCTCATCGCTATCATCATCACTGTCTCCTTTCTTGGATCGCACATTAACAACCTCATCATCAGATGCCACATCTTCATCCTGTAAAGAAACAAAAAATGATTACAACCACAAATTATGTCGGTCATAGACAAGCCGGCACTAAACCTACACTTTCTATCAAATCAGTAGCTACCTAAATTTAATGGCAACATTGCTTGCACTAGTTTGCCTATATAACTGTATTAATGCCTGTTTTCAGTTTTCAAATTTATACAAAAAAATCATAGCCCTTTCAATCCATAGAGTTCAGGCACCATTCAATACATAGCATTTATAATCAAATACTATTACATCGACGTCTATAATATACTAGTTAGAGTTTTTGTTATACTAAAACATTTTCTAAACTAAGAGAGTGTTTGGCATTGCTTAGTTTTTCTGCTGAGCTGCTTATCTGCCTATTTTTACACAAAAAAGCAGTTTGATACGTTTGGCTTATCTCCTGAACTACTTATCTGCACCATCCAAACTGTGTTGGCTTATCTGCCTATTTTAGGAGAAATATAAGAAGGTTGGAACGTGCTTAAAGTGCTTATTTGGGATAAAACAATAATTACAATTTCACCATCATATTTAACCTAATACCCATTATATATGGATACCATTTTAATCTTCTTCGGCGAATCACATTTTACAAAATACGCAAATCCACACACTAATTCCTTAAGTGCTTCCTTTTAAGGAGCTTATTAAGGGGCCTTAAAATTAACTTAATTTCATAATTCGTCGGTTTAATTGATATTAGAAAGGCCTATAAACTCACTTTTTAGGACTTATTAGCTTATTAATTGAACCGACTAACTGACAAAAGCCATAAGCCCAGCTAGATAAAAGTGTAAAATTCGCTTTTTAATAATCCCATAAGCCGGCGAGATAACCTAATACAAAAAACCCCTTAGCCGTATTGCATTTTACAAAGTACGTAAATTCAAACTAATTGTTATAAACTCCAATATACATATCAACTTCATAATAAATAAACCAAACATGTAAAAAAACAATTATACATATTTACAAAAAAAAAAAAAGTAATTACCTCAAAATCTTCAGGCAGCTGATACTCAAAATTATCAACAGCATCATACCTACGATTCTTCATCAACTCTTCTTGAGGAATCTGCTCATCGTACTCATAAAAATCTTGAATTTCCTCATCCGAATTTATCTCACTCTCGGATTTAGGGTTTAAGGATTCTTCTTCAATACCAACATCTTCATCGGAATTTATGCCACTGTGGTATTTAGGTTTTAAGGATTCTATTTCTTTTTTTAATGACTTTGGTAAATTTGGTCCCTTTTTCCACTTTTTCTTGTCTTTTCCTGCTTTTCTTTTGTCTTTTGATGAGTGTGGACTTTGGTTTTTCTTACGTTTGGTGTCTGCCATGATTTTTTCTTACGTTTGGTGGTGGTGGTGGTGGTGGTGACGGCGGCGGCGCAAAGACAGGGTTACGACTTACGAGGTTACTGATGTTTGTTTTGCTCTTCAGGTTTATGAAATTAAAGAGTGATGTTTTTGTACGGTTTTTTTTTTATAAGTATTAGTCCTTGTAGTTTTTATCAATTTGTAGTTTTGGTTGCTAATTATGCAATTTTTATATATTGGGTAAATTACATTGTTGGTTCTCAAAGTCTAGGTGGATTGCGGATATGGTCCTCAGATCTCGGAAAGTGCACTCGTAGTCCCAACAACACTCTCTCAAACATCGGCTATGTTTGGCGCAGAGCTTTTTGAAGCTTTTTAGGGCAATGAGCGGTGAGGAGTGAGCTTTTTTATTTTTAGTGTTCGTTTGGCAAAGGAGCGGTGAGCTTTCTTTATTTTTAGGAATCGTTTTCAAATCTTCTTTAAGAAGCTGTGGCTGATGGAGTGAGTTGTGGCTACAATTTCATTTCTAAGCAATTCAGCTGCTTCTTCTTCGAGTACTTTTCCAACATAGCCATCATGTTTTTCTCTCTCTCACGGTAAAAAATCTTAATGCTCGTTAAAAACCTCGTTAGCAACAGTTTTTTGTCTTTTCGCCAATTCATGTTCAAACACTTTATAGCCCTCATAATTCATACACTTCTACACATCAATCAAACATATTTCTTTAACCTCTTACCATTGTTGCCACAACACCACTACCACCGCCTACCACCATTCTCACCCTACTTCAAAACCAGCCAATAACATCAAAATAATCCATCTTTCTTCGAAATCGCTAACTATGTTTTCATTCACTTTGATACAATTTTCTAACCACTTTCCTTTTTATACCCAGTATGTAAAAAACAACAAAAGAACTACTTAATGCTGTTAGTTCATCTTGTTCTATGAAGTTATTCAATAAACAATATGATATTATCCACGTTACCTATTTAAATTTAAGTTCCACTCATTCCAAACTTTTTTGGCTAAAAAGGTAAATAAATGAGGAATACAAAATAACAGGTGAGGAACTTGAAAAAAAACATTCATATCATGCTTTTAAGATGGGATTGTCTAACAGGTCGCGGAGGCTGGTTAAGAATTGAGGCCACAAAAGTCTTGAAAAATAATTTTTATTGAAAAAGTGTGAGTCCTGGGTTTTAAATTATTTTTGATACCTTTTTGTGGTCGCCATTGCTTGCTTAGGTCTTGGCAGGGCAACTGGTAAACAATCTCAAGATTCAATCTAAAGTTGGCCTAATTCATGATACCAAAACCAATAAGGAATATTAAAAACTCATTTAGTCGTTTGCTTATAGAAAAGTTTGGTCATCAAATTAAGTCCTCTTCAACAACGACAATATCGCATAACCTTGTAACAAAATGACAAAAGATGACACCAACACTATTCGGTTAGACGTTGACCTTATTAAAGATGTCTAAATGGCTCGAACCAAAGGTCAGACATAGGGATACTCCAAGGCTCGTACATACATACCATAATTTTGATATCAAACTTTTGTAAAAAAATAAAAAATAAAATAAAATCCAACATTTAAAGGATGTAAGACTAAGAATTTGTAGAAATGTATAATTATGAAATAGGTATCTAACTTAAATTTGTTTTGGGAATTCCTCTTGCACTTCCGGCTATATCAAAAGGGTAATAGCGCTGGGATTAGTCATTTCATGATGTCGAATCGAAAACAGGTATCCAAACAACAACAACAAGAAAAAAAAACTATTAGCACTAGATATAGAGAGCCATTAATGTTTGTCCCACTATAATTTGACCATACAGTACGATACTTTCGGCAATGCAAAAAATTAATGACTTTACCTCTCACCAATTTATAAAATTCATTTTATTTCTTTATTTTATTGATGTTTTTTTGCAAAAACTAGCATCCATTATCAAGGCAGGTTCCATATGCCTTATAATACATACGGTATTTGGACATAAAATGACGAAAAGACGAAAAAACCTTTACGAGTAACGAGGTTTTTAACGAGTGTTAGAGTTTTGAATAGTGAGCGAGTGAAAACGTGATGTTAGGGACTACAAGTGCAATTTCCCAGATCTGAAGATCATATCCGAAATCTACCCAGACCTTGGGGACCAACAATGTAATTTACCCATAGATATATTTTCTGTACTTTTGTAACAAAGAGTTTGTAAAGTAGTTAGTTATATTTCATTTTTGTAACGTGAATTAATTAACTTACAATACATATACATAACAAATTAGTTATACTTCATTACTAGGATTGAACTCAATATACACAAATAAACACTATAGGTACATACATAATATTATTTTTATCTTTTATATTTCATATCTTTATCTTATCTTATCTTCTCTGGCGTATAAAAAAGTTCTATAAAAGACATACCATCTCTAACTTCCTTTCCCTTCTTTTTAACTAAGACAAAGCTCGAGCTTGACTCGTTTAAGATTAAAGAAGCGAACTCGCTACTTCGGCTCGTTTCAAGCCTTATTTGTAAAGCTCAAGCTCGACTCGTTTTGAGCCTTGTCTGTAAGGCTCGAGCTTGGCTTGTAAGTTAGTACTAAACCTCAAGCTTGGATCGTTTATAAGCATGTATAATCTCATTTTACTTTTTAATAGCCAAAAGACGAGTGTTTTTACGATGATTTTTAATAATATCGTTTAAGAGAACAATATTATTTGATTCATATCATAATTGATTGTAAAAGCTTGTTTAGGCTCGCAAACCTACTCAACCGATTATTATAGCTCGAGCTTGAGCTCGTTAATTTAAAAAGCTTTATGTTAAGCTCGAGCTCGATAAGGCTCAGCTCGTTTCAAGCTTTTACCAAGCGGACTCGATTAACTCACGAGTAGCTCGAGCTCATTTACACCCCTGCTACAATAATTTAGTGAGATCATTCACGTTTTTAATAAAACAAATTATCAAATCACAATGCATAATGCTATTATGCTAGTCATGTCAAATGCTCAGTGGAGTCCTGTAACCACCCTAACTTGCAAGTAGCTCCGTCCTCGTCTTGAATGAGCACAAAACCACTACTCTGAACAAGCCACACCATATAACCCCCGTTGCCTCCACCTCCTGAAACTGTTGTAAATTATTTACCGTCTCTGCTTTGCACTCGTACCAACTCAGTCACGAGAATAACATGAGCTGAGCAAGTGTAACATCAACACTTTACAAGCTCTCAATATGACTAGACTCCAATTTTAATAGGAAGCACCACCTTAACTATGTTGTGATTTTCATATATCAACATTTTCATGTTTAATAGGCATATGTTCTAACAATGACACGGATCAAATATAGACCATATGATGGACTAAAACCAGAAAACTGAGCAATAGACAATCACTAGACAAATTACAGCAAAATTGATTACATATTCCACAATGATTTACCCATTGTTGGTGCTATACAATCTCAAAATGATGGGACTTTCATGGTGGAAACAACCCTTCCGAAACTGTAACAACATAAAACTGAACTACCAGCTACGAAATGTGCATTCGAATTACTTAAAATTGAAATTAACATGAACAACATAACGCATCCTTATCTGGTCCACATTGTAGGCAATATACTCGTTGTACAGTAAACTAGTCTGCAAAAAAAAGCATTGAAATTTGGAACATTAGTCATCTCTAACTTGGCCTATTTTGATCACCAACACTATAAGAAAGTTGATATGGAGTTCACCTTTGACTTCAGTTGCTGTTTGGGCTGTCCTAGTGGAACAACAACGCCGTCTTCAAGAGTCTCAACCTCCGACATGTCTGGAGCAGTCGCCCCAACTCCTTTGGTGCTGCAATTCCATTTCCATTATATTATATTAAGTGAAAATAAGGGTTTACTGCTCATGCTTTTTGTTTTTTAGTTATATCTTGTAAATTCATCTACACTGATATTTTCGGGTGTATAGAGATTATGGAAAAGATTAATAAATAGTACCTTAGCTTTCCTTGTGGCAACTTGTCAGCATTATGGTCAGCGTTTAGTAGCTCAGCCATTTCACCAAGTGCAACCTAATCAAGAATAAATTTGTTTGTTAATTCACAAGGAAATCTGTAGCAAGTTAAAGAGAATTGCTTATGGGTAAAAGGTTCTTTCCATATAGCTATTCCACAAAAGGAACCTTAAGTAGTAAAAAAAATATAGGGTTTTTTTTCGTATAAGATAGCAATCTACGTTTTTGTTACTCTCGTTTTAGTCATTGTGCTTCTTTTTATACATCTGAGTCTTCAAAAATGCCATTCTTTCCTGTTTGAGTCACTTTGCAGCCAAAAACCTCTCGAAAATCTGCTTTTTAAATTGATCATTTTTATGAAAATATTAAGAATACAGGTTAGAGAAAGATCCAGACAGGCACAAAAACCATTTTTGATGACTCAGATGTACAAAAGTAAGTACAATGACTAAAAAAGACAAGTGGAAGTCTATTCTGGTATTTTAAGGGGAAAAAAAGCCAAAAATATAATAAAAACTTGAACAACCTCACACAAAAGCAGCACACCAGCAGAAGCTTGTTGAGCAGCACAACAATAGTTTGCACTTTTCGAGAACATATCAGCAAAATAAACACCTTTCCCAAACATGTAGCCTGTTACGGGTGCTTCTGGAGGAGCAATCATAAACCTGATTTTTGTTTTAAAACAATATTTAGTCATTTGATTTGCCATTGTTGAGAATGAAATGAATTTGTTGATAAAGGGAAAGAATTAACCTTGAGACAAGATTCCAGTCCAATTTGACAGCCGTGAACCATGCCACAGAAGCATCCTATTTTTAAATATTAGAAAACTGTCCATAATGAAGCAAGATATCAATATTGCCGATATTGTCATTCCAAAAAAAGGTTAGGACAGCAATATGATTTGTTTGTCACAACCTTGCCAAAACGATCGTTTTAAGCCATGCCTGGAAGTTCTAAAAATCTGAACGATTTCAACTCTATAATTTGTATGTGTCTTTGCATGAGTGTTCTTCATGTACTTCTCAATCTAATGATGGTGAACAGTTCAACAATGTCTATATGTAAGTAACAAGATATGAACTACAAAAGGATAAACTTCTACATAAAATGTACCATGTGAAATTCTTTGGAACCGATGTCTACTGGTGTCAATTGACACTGAAGGCTTTCAAAGCGTGCAAGTATTGGGTCCTCCTGTTGCAATGTATTTTAACTGATTTAGTTTTTTGGTTTCATATTTCACATGCTATGAATATAACCAAAAGTTGTGGGACAAACATTACCAGCATTCCGGCATTGTCCTCTAGCAACTTTGTTGCAACCTCAATTTCGCCGAGGGCTTCAACCTTGAATAATCAAACATATACCGGTCGTCACAAATGTGCAAACAAAACTAGATATATGAGATCAGCTGCTTAATTTAAGCTACCAAAAGATTACCATTTCCAGCTTGCGTTTTAGCTTTTGAGGGGTATCAATTACGAACTCGCCTGTTAAAAAAATGACTTGGTGAAACCACATATACACAAATATAGCTTCAGATGTTAGAGATATAAAAAGACACTTACGCATCTTTTTAAAACCAAAATCATGAGGAATAATTGTGTAAAATTCTCTGCAATCAAGAAAGTCCCATTATTAAGAACATCCTGGTAGTAGACTTTGGCCAAGTGAATACATATAACCTTAAATTACTGACAGAATGATAATACAGAATTCGCGACACTTTACAAGAAGAATAATAACTAATATAACGAGTACATACCCACTTAATTGCTCAAGCTTTTTCCTATCATGTTGGCCAATAACATCAGCAACTCTCTTCAGAACCTCATACCCCTATTTTCCAAATAATGACAGTTTAATTTATCATCAGAACAAATAACAACATGAAAAACACCATAATTATAAAATTAAATGTGCAAAAATGATAAAGAAACAGTGGAAATTATCCACAGATAAAAAGAACCAGATATGAAAACTGGCATCTTAACTCAAGACAAAAACTGGAGATGTGGTAACACAGAGTCTTGGTTTCGAAAGTTATCAGTTACTAGTTCTGTATTTTACATTTAGTTTCAGGCTCACTGATTTATAAGAAACCCACATATACTCTTAAGTTTGACACGAGGGGAGAACTAATATATTTTAGATACACAGCATAACAATTCAATCAAGCACGATGATTATGATAACAGAGCCAATATTAAGAACTATGCAATCAAAAGTAACCCCCAAGATTGAGATAGCTAACCTTTGAAATTGTAACTTTGCTAAGCTTGCCAAGTGGCAACTTTTCAGCATTGTAACCTATCATACAAATGTCCAGTCATATAAAGATAGAGATGCATAATATAACAAGCTATTGAACAAATGACATACATCTTTACACAAGTGAATAAGAAATCGAGAATACATTAATGAAAATCTTTTAAATGACTAATAACTTAATAAGCCTATACAGGTGGCAGAAAGAGCAGGTTGCAAAACAGTCCAGCAGAGACTTTTTTTTTGTATCGGACGGGTCAAGTTATGATGACCAGAATACTTAATGTGAAAATATTAGCTGAATACAAAAAGTATATCTTTTGTAATAAAGTTGGTTTCGAGTTTGTATGCGCTAAACATTGCACTTTGGGCGACTTTCAACACATTCACTTGACTTGTTTTTTTAGCTAAGTATTTTGATGAAACCCATTTGACCCACTAGAGATAAAGCATAACCCAATTTACTCATTCATATGTTGATCGGTCCAAAGTGTTAGTCTATATACTTGGAGTTGGATTTAAGCTTTTAGGATTTTCTTCTATTACTGAAAGTAAAGGAATGAAAAATATACCTATTTCCATCATTTGCTGCTTCATCATACTGACATTGCAAATAAGAGAGATAAACTTAGCAACACGAGCCTCTAGTTTAGTTTCTCGAGGCTGAATCTCCAATTTACTGTTAAGCTTTTCCAGTGCCTGTTCAAAATTATCACCCCTCAGAAGTACATCGTGTGACTGATTTACAGTGACCACTAAACATGATCAGCAAAAAATCTTGGAAAAACAACTCACATCAGTTTCTTTTCCTGCTTCATTATAGTCCATTTCCAACCAAGTATAACACTTATGATGAGAAACGAATTGTTTACGATCTGACCAATAGTTCTTAGTCTTGGCTAGAAACTTTTGCTCAAACTCATCTATCGCTGACTGTGCGGCTTGTGTATGGACCATGCAACTTATCTTGACCCTTTATACCAACCCTGCCCCATCTATTGTAAACCATATATCTAGAACCGTCATCAGATTCTGCAAATAGTCCAATAACAAAAAGTTATGTATCTTAATTTTATGAGATATAAGATTTCAAATAACAGCAGAAAAAGAGTTTGGAAGTAACCTAGAGCTTGTATGATATAAAACTTGTTATTGTTGTCCCCAACATTTGTTTGATTCAATGTGGCATCGTAAATGTCACTACCCTGATGACATAGTAAAAATATATAAATATGATCGAACCTGTAAAGAACGTGTTCTTTTGGACTAAGGTGATTACCTGTTGGAGTACATGGTACTGAGACTTGATTTGATCAGATATATATTGATCCAATACAGCTGAACCTTTCTTTGTAGCTGTAACCAGCTTCTCCTTCTTGTGCTCATTTGTATCATCCTCCTCTTTAGTCTCTAAAGTAATCATAACATTATCCCAAAACATTTAATAGTAAAAATCATGAACTATGTCCCGCCAAGGTTTACTTGAGCAAAACCGGATGCTACGTAATATGTATCTTGTTTAAAGTATACAGTTTCCAGACAAAATATCCAGATGACAGAAACTTCCTTGACTTTTTTGAAAATACAAGCTTTTTTTGTATGAAATTGTATAAATGAAACCATTAACATAGTTGTGCAGCTTATAAAGTACCTTCAATATTTGGTGCTATTTAGGGGTGTTTGGTAAGCTTACTAGTAACGCCTTACGAATTTACAAAAAGAACTTCCCAACCAGCTTTTTCAGAATACACTTTCACCCATTACAAAATCCTTCGTATATGGGGTGTCAGGATTGCATATTATAAGTGCTGATAGGCTACTTGGCTTATCGCATTTTTCTTAAAGAAAAAAGCACTGGTGAAATATTTGGATTGCTTATGGCTTATAGTTATTTATTTTGCAATACATTTGATAATAAAAGCACTTTTAGAAATACAGCACAAGTGAAGCTATTATGTCAATCCCACAGACACCCACTACCCTATACACATTAGATGAGCTTTTCGCATATATTATCCCTTGCTATCTTGTCTATTCTTTTAACCAGGTCCCCAGCCATGTGAAATTAACTCATAACTATTTGTTCTGTTGACTCAAGCTTCAAATATATGGCTCTTTAACGTACAATCATAGGAATCTTTTAAGCATAGCAGATTCAAGTCTTTTCACCTACAAAAGTGTAAATTTCAAAATTATTGAAAGTTTTTCATGGAAATAATATGTTTTTCGAATTACATACCAACATGCTTTTTCATTTTTTGCGTTTTAGTCATTATACTACATCTGAGTTATATACACATAGTCCCGTGACTTGTTTGGATCATTTTATAACCCATAATTAGAGAGGATTCTTTAAATATGTCTTCACAATTACGATAAGGGATAAACTTAAATAAGTATTCAACTTGACACAAACAAAATTTGCGTGTACAATCTTATTACTCATGATTAACCTTTTAATCTTCCTATTCTATGTACTGACCTTCCTAATTTTCCTATTATATGGATTAAATGACTTGATTATGGGGAAAGTGATGAAGTGGCACGAGTTATTCAGAATCACTATCACTCTCACCATTATTTGCTTAAAAGTTTTTTTTGGGTGAAGGTTTTTTTACCCTGGTAAAGTAAAAAAGTGTCTGGATAAATGATGACTCGAACTTGAGACCTTGCGTTTGAGAGTGATGAGCCTTAGCCATCAAACCAGCCATACACAATTTGCTTAAAAGTTCGATACATATGATAGGAAATTTATTCAATACATAGGGTATGTTTGGCGAAATGGGGCTGGGCTGGGGCTCAAGCTGGGCTGGGACTTATATTATCAGCCGAAATTAAAATTTGTATTTTTATAAACTTGTTTGGCAAATGGGTTGGGGCTGGGACTTATTATTGCAAAATTACTAAAAAGAACATGATTAAATGAGTTTTTGCATATGTTATATATTTTTGTGGGTAAATAAGTAATTTATTCTTCAAAAGCCTCGGGCTAAAGTTTTTAGCCGACTTATTTTATAAGCCCCTCCATAAGCCCTATGACAAAGCAGGACTTATTTTATTAGCGGCTTATTTTAAAGCCCAAGCCCCATTTAAGCCCTCGCCAAACATAGCCATAGAATATGAAGATTAAAAAGTTAATCATAATTCATAAGTACTAGTATAATAAAATTTTACGCTTAATAAATTTTGTGTCAAGTTGGATACATTTTAAATTTCGCTTCGACGTCATACTTTAGCTAATCTGCCAAGGGGTAACGGGTAAGAAAAAAATGGTAACCATTGTTTCCGACCTTTTGGCTAACTAATCCACGGGGTTTAAACTCACCACCACGTAGACTATCGGGTAAATCCCTCGCCTTTTTGCATAATAAATGCCATATTTGAATGTCAATTTCTAAAGGGTTTTCTTCTAAAATGACCTAATTGGGATATGGGAAAAAGTACACTAACTAGAACAAAACAAATGAAATATGTTTAATGAATAAAAAAACCCAAATGAGATTTATAAAAAATATTATATATAGTAGTAGTAGTAACTGACCAGTGTGGGTTTAATACCGGTGGTGGGCAGGCCTCTTTTGGAGAGTTGCTCACGGAGTTCATCTGCTTTTAACTTGTTCGCCATTGATGGTTATGATTGGTGAGGATGAATTGAAGAAGAAAGTTATTTTGGGGGTTTTAAATTAATTTGAAATGAAAAGCTTTCAGAGGAAGAATATTTGGGAAGTGTGTGCCCTGCACGATTTGCCCGCCACTTCCAACTTTGTGTTCAAATGACCCTCCTATCCCTAAACATGTCAAGTCAAACACACACCATAAGCTATACTCGTAATAAACTTCTAGTTGTGGTAGTATAAATGATGTTGCAAAAATAGCTAAGGGGGTGTTTGGTTTAGGGGTATAAGGCATAATCAATGGGAAAGAAAATGAAACATGGTGCTTGGTTGGTTTACAATGCAATGATCCATTAATCGATAGTGGGTAATGGGTTAATTCTCAATAAATTGAAAGGAATGGTTTATTTACATTTTTCTTTCCTTAGCATTCTTTTGCCTTTCTTTTTCATTTTACATTTTTGAACCAAGCCACCACTAAGTTCTTTTTCACGTAAACATTTTGAGATGGACAATCAAAATAGAGTTTAATAAGTGGGAATGATACTAATTGGTTGAGGAGTGTGAGTAATTTTTTGAAGCGGTGTGTCTTTATTTATGAACGATAATTTTATGATGAATACAAAGTTTATGAAATTTATAGTAACAATTTTTTGCTACTGAGACCAGATGTCCATTTTGCCCTTTACCAGCCATTGATTGCTCAGCGGATCACACTTCGATGATGAGAGCCTACAGGCGGCAGTTGGATACTTGAGGAGCTAGTTATGACCTAAAGAAAAAGAAAACATGCTACGTTAGTCGCAACATAGGGGTAAATCTTGCGACCCGGATCCGACGTGAGAATAAGTCATCGGAATAATGGATAAGTGTGTTTTAGAGAGAGAGGAAGAGTAGTGATGAGTGAGATCATACCTGAATTTTGAGAATGGGGTTGGTATTTATAGGCATGTCCTATGAAAGACCTAGACCATGGCCATGTCTCAGCCTGATTGGTTGAAACAGAACACATTCGCACTAGCCAATAGGAAGGCTCCGAGAATAAGCTGACATCCTTCCCTTGTATGAATTGTGCAATGGCGGTTATGTCACGGGAATATAGAAAACTTGTAGCCTATGGTAAGGTCCACAAAATATTCCTTATTTTGTCTTTTAGTATGAAGCCTATATCTCCTCGTGTTACCGTTTCAGGATACAAATAGGCTCCACCCTAGATGAAATTGACTAAGGACATTAATGTGATTGACTAGTCAAACCATATAGTCAACCTTATAGTTAACGAATGTGTGATAACAAATGTGTTATATGGCTATGAAAGTATTATGTGACACAACTAGAATGAAAGAAGACTTAAGGGGTTTAAGTTGTCATATGCTTAAAGTGTTATAAGTTTATATGTGGCTAAAGTAGAAGAAAATAGACTTAAGGGGTTAAGTGTGCCAAATGACCAAACTTGTGACTAACTACTAATATCTAGGAAATCCTAGAGATTTCCTTAGGAGGGAGGGAGTGGTTACCTACTACCCAACACTACCCAAATTGTCACGTCACCTCTATCCAATAAAAATCCTCCAACTCAAAACTACTCAATTCTACCCTAACACTACCCAAATTGGTGGGAGTGGTACCCAAACTACCAGATCGGTTTCACAAGCAATATTAAATGCAGGTAGGCCTCTTGCATGTTATTTTTCAACCGGTATTCAATCGGTTTCACAAGCCGAATCCATTACCGATTTCACATACGTCGGCAAGGGTTATTGTGAAGCCGAAGCCGTCGAAACGCAGAGCCCTACGATGCCACTCCCACTCCCTCTTATCATTCTAGGGGTGTTTGTGATCCGGTTTATGAGGGAGAAAAGGGAGGGAGAATAGAGCTTGGATGGTGAAGAAATTAAGGAGATGAGTTCCTTGTCAAGGGTTAAGTCATAACTATGATCTCTTCCCAAGTAAGTACTTCCCATCTTTGATTCAAATAAGGTTATAATCTCGAGTAAGAGGGATTTCATCATATGATCAAGGTATGATCATATGATGAATTAGAAAGGAAAGTGAGTATGTTTGATGGGTTATGTAAACCCTTGACCATGATGTATTATGTTAATAGTCTTGATATTGATGGATATGGGTTAAGAAGTATGATGATGATGGTGAAATAATGAATGTTAGCTTAGCTTGGAATCAAGGTAAGTAAACCAGTTATAATGTAAAGTTACAATGAATTCTAAGCATTATGTGTTATGTGATTTGTTATGTTAAGGATAATGAATGGCTTGGAATATGGTGTTTATGTGATAGACAAGAGTGGATTAAGGAAAAAGAAAGGTTAAGGCTTTAAGTAGTTAAGGTATGTGTTTATGGTTAATGTTGTATTGGATTAATGATTGTTATCATGTGTAATGTGTGAATGAATTATGATGTTAAGTTATATCCGCTTTACTTACTAAGCATTCATGCTTACGGTTTAAGTGTTTAATGTTTTGTAGGTTATGTACTAAGAAGGTAATGGATGAATTATGGCCTAATGATGGAAGTGCAAGTTTAGAAGGTTTTGGTAAGGAAATAGGAGCTTAGGAAGATACCGAGCTCAATGTCGATGTTGTACCCTCGTTGGTCCTTCAATGGTTTGTAAATGGAAATCGAGTGTCAAAATGTATGTCAAGCTTGTCTTAATGAATCGGTAGTCAAATGGTGTGTCAAGTATGATTTAAGTGTTAATAGTCAAAGTTAAAGGGGTGTTTGAATTAAGTGTATATACACCCATTTTGGGTTGTAACGTATTATGTTATCCTAATGGTTTTGGTAAATTTTGGTGTGCAATTGAAGTGGTAAAGGTTGTTTGTGGTGAAAATGGGTCAAAACGGGTTTTGCACGAAACCCGTAATTTTGTAAAGTACTATTCCAAAGTGTCAATTGTGTAATGTTATTGAATGGAAATGATATTTAAAATGTATAAATGATTTTTGGAAAGTTTGAAGTAATACGAAAGTGGTATAAGTTGTATGACCTGAAATCGGGTCAAAATGGAAGAAAAAGGGCATGCACCCCTTTAACAAGCGGTTGGAATCCTGTCGGGTGAATGGTTGGCTATGCATTGAGGATAGAAGACTCAACCGGCGGTTGGGAGGTATTCTTAGGTTTTGTCGTTTTGTAAATTCGTTATCTTTTAAGCGTAAAGTAGATCATGGGTCGTGCCACTTGTCATTTGAAGGTAGTTGAGTCTAGTTTCATCTAAAAATAGTCTCAAGGTCTAAAAGTTTTTGGATTTTTGTCAATGGTCAAATGAGTAACATAAGGTCGCGTAAAGTTGGGTCATTTCAAAGTAAAAGTTTCAAAATTTGAGTATTTATGACGTATCGTTCACGGGGTGTTACAAATTGGTATTAGAGCTTCGGTTTAAGTGAATTAGGTTTTCACGTTAGGTTGCCTAGACTTAAACCACTCATAGAAGCGTCGAACATAAGTGTAAGAAATGCGGAATGTAAATGTTTAAGTTAGAAGAAGAAATATGTGATACGTTATGTGAACTTAAGTTGACAAGTGTGGTATGTGTTTTATGGTATTAGCGTGTATGTAATGAGAGTCCGTGGAGGACTTGAGGTGCTTAAGTGATTGGTTAGCCGTGCACTTCGGTTAGTGTCAGTGATTGTATTGTGATTATGTGAATGTTCGCTAGAGTAGCGATAATGGAATATGAGTAGGAATGATAAGTGGTATTAGAGATGGGATAACGAGTAGGGGGTGGTGATTCAGGAACCTCATGGCAGGCAGGAACCATGAAGCAGAGACAGAAATACTCATAATTTAGGAGCAAGGAACCGGACCGAGTAAAACATGTTTGATTCGGTTTGGCTCCGTTCGGTTGAATTATTTCGGTTCTACCCGATTAGAACCGCAAAAAAACTAAATATGTAATCTTGAACTTAAAATACTACACGTCCCATAAAAACCCAAATGATTAAAAATCCTATCAATAAAGGTTGCTTATGAAAGAACCCATATACTTGTGAGCACCTTCATACTACTTAATAGAGTTTGCTGTTAATAGAGTTTGCTGAGGGTTTTTCTTTTTTTCTTGTAAAGGCTCATGGTTATCATCTTCTTATACATGTTCATTGTTTTGTGTATATGATATATCCGCATCAAATGTTTTGGTTTGACTTTTGATTATTAAACCCAGTGGCTCCTAAACACAACCAAAATAGATTTTCGCATATGAGAACATCAACTGTATATTAGCGGTTCTCAAATTTCGGGAAGTGGCTGTCATATTTTGTATCAAACGTTAATAAACGCATCTATTCCAAAGAATAAAAAAGTGACATGTCTCTTAAATGAAACGTGTTCTCAGTTTTTTAAATGGTGAAAGCTAAAGATAAGCAACATAGTTTTTAAAGCAGACGATATGCCTTGATAGGCTTTGAAAATTACCGTTATACGCCAAAATATTTTCAAATTTGGAACAATGCGTAATATGACCGGTAGCTAATAGGTTCTTAGGGTCGAAAAGTTTGAAAAATAGACATAAATGGTCACTTGTGAACTGCGTTGACTTCCTTGCGTCATCTATTACTTTATTTTAGGTTAAAAAGTTTGATAATAGTCTTTATGGTCATTAGCTTTTAGATTTGAGCATTTTTTCACGTTTTCATCAGGTTTTGTCCAGTTTTCCTTCACGTTTTGTAGTTTTTCTGCGTTTTTATCGGTTTCATGGTTTTTCTTACATTTTTCTTAGATCTTTGTCCGTTTTTCTTACGTTTTGTCTATTTTCTTTCGTTTTTGCTCCGTTTAATCCGTTTTTGTCCAGATTGTTACTACGTTTTATAGGTTTTCATAGTTTTCTTACATTTTATCCAGTTTTTTTTCGTTTTTGTACTATTTAAACATATTGAAAAAAATTTCCAAAAAAAAAATTGAATTTTTTCTCAAATTTGAAAAAAAAAATTCCAAAAAAAATTTGAAAAAAAAATTTTCAAAAAAATATTTCCGAAAAAAAATAAAAAATTTTCAAAAAAATTGAATAAAAAAAATATTTTTCAAATATTTTCTTTTTTTTTTAATCTTATAAAATAACTTTTTTGAAATTTTTTTTCTTCAAAATTTTTAATTTCGACATATTGAAAATTTTGAAAAATTTTCAATTTCGACATATTGAAAAAAAAAATTCCAAATTTTCAATTTCGAATAAAAAAATTATTTTTTCAAAAATTTTTTTTGGAAAAAAATTTCCAATTTCAACATATTGAAAATTTTGAAAAAAAAAAATCAAGATTTTTTAAAAAATTTGAAAAATATTTTTAAGATTTTTTAATAAATTTGAAAATTTCCAATTTTTTTATGATTTAAAAAAAAAAAAAAAAAAATTATATTTTTTGAAGATTTTTTATAAAATTTGAAAAATATTTTTGAAGATTTTTTAAAAATTTTGAAAATTTCCAATTTTTTTAAGATTTAAAAAAAAAATATTTTTTTATTCAATTTTTTTGAAATTTTTATTCAATTTTTTTTTTTTTTTTTTGGATTTTTTTTTTTCCAATTTTTTTTTTCAATTTTTTCAAATTTTTTGGGTTTTTCCAAATTTGGGAAAAAATTCAATTCAATTTTCAATTTTTCTTTTTGAAAAAAATTTTCAATATATTTAAATGATGCAACAACGCTGGGAAAAATGTAAATCGGACAAAATAGATGAAAACTAATAAAAACATAAGAAGCGGACAAAACAATAACAATGAAAAGCGGATGAATGACAAAATAGAGAGCGTAAGAAAAGCGGACAAAATTTAGAAAAATGTAAGAAAAGCGGATGAAAACGATAAGCGTTAGAAAAGCGGACAGCGTAAGAAAAAGCGGATGAAAGCGGTAAAAAAGGACTAAATCGAAAATAATGACCATAGGACTACTCACTCCGTCCCAAAATTATTGTCCCATATTGTTTTTAGTCTTTCTTTTAACTTTGTAATTGTTTTTTGTTTGTGTTATATAATACTTGATGAAAAATATATGAATGTATTGGGTTTTAAATGTATTTTCATTTGGTATAATTTTCATCAAGTATTATATAACACAAATAAATATATTAATGGTCAAATTTGAAAAGAAATCTTGGTGTCAAAGTGAATGATAAAAAATGAGACGGGTATATATCTGAAACTTTTTAACCAAAATCGATGGATGGCACTGTGAGAAGTCAGCATGAAGCCCGCAATTTATATCCTTTTCAAACTTTTTGACTTTAATGCTTATTAGTTACCGATGTAAATACGTTATTAGTGAAAAAGTATTTCAATGTGGTACAAGTTTTTGCGTCATCATCTGAAAACAAATATTCTTGTATTTTTAAACACTTCACTAAATGTCAAATATTGTCTTAGACCTATTGAATGGATTGGCCTTCACCAATTCAGTATGAGGATTATTTGTGTTTAGTTTTTTTATGATTGAGTCTCATTTGATACCTATAAAGATAGTTAACTAGAGCTTAGATGGGTGATCTTACAGACTAATATATGCCCACTTGCTTACTTGTTGCATGGTGCTTATGGTTATATTTACCTTTTTTAATGTCTTCAGGTATCTTGCTTCATCTACCTTTAAATCGAAACCCCTAGAAGAATTGACATACATGCTTACTGATGGATCTTAAAAGGCAATACTTTATTTTTAATCTTTCCACTAGTGCTTGCTAAAGTTCCACATGTTGGACGTTTTGATAATATTTTCTTCACTGGAACTAAACATTTACATGTTGGAAGGTTTTTTTGGAAATGATGTTGGACTCTATATATATGATAAAAAAAAAAACTAATTAAATGATGACATTTTGAAATCGTGCGGTTCTTCGGTTCCGGAACCGATACTCCGGATTTGGGAGTTTCAAACCAGAAGCGAAACTTGCAATATCTAAGAACCGAGAATCGGACCGCGGTTCTAAAATGCGGTTCGGGTTGGGTCGGTTCTCTGTTCTGGTTCATTTCTCAGTCCATTTGCTCACCCCTAATAACGAGTGAGCTTAATGTATTGACGTTTAAAGTTTGGAACATTAAGGGGGTGTTTGATTGACTCTTAATTGAATGGTTCAGCGCTGATTGCTGAAGCGGGCAACATACAGTGTGTTTGATTGGAGAAAAAAGCTACCTCTTAAATTGCAAAATCGCTCTGACCGATTCTACCATATATACTCCCTCAACCATTCAGCGCCTAAATTCTAAGCAAATACTCTGTTGTTTTTTTTTTTCACGTGTCTCCTTTAATCAATATTATATTCTCATGTTCTTATTTTCATTTATTTATTTTTGTGTTGTCGTGTCCATTTATCAATGGAATGGCTGCTGACACATATATTTTCAAAACAGGTCATGATCTATTGATTTAAATGTGTATACTCGTTTACATATTTTAACTAATATAACCTTTTACTTGAATATGTGGTTCTTGCATTTTTTTTTTATTTTATATATTTGGTTCTTTTGTTGTATAAGTGATCACAAATATTTTTGATTGTGTTATATAATATTTGATGCAAAATTTATGAATAGATTGAGTTTTAAATGTAATATTTTCACTTATTTTTATCTAATACTATATAACACAAACAAAATTATTTGAAGTGTAAAGGAGTTGAAAGACTTAGGGGCGTTTGGTTGGTAGGAATCCAGGATTACGGTGGAATTAATTCATTCAATTTCATACGTGTTTGGTTGAAAAATTTTAAAATTTGGAATCTAAATTCAATTCCTTCTGCTACGTGTTTGGTTGGTAGCGGAATGGAATGAAATTCCTAATCAAAATATATATGGAATTCACGTTAGTGGCTATGAGAGGGATTGTTTCTGATTAGTGAAATTAATATTATCTTTATAATTTCATTGATTTATCATTATTATTATTATTATTATTATTATTATTATTATTATTTTATTTTTATTATTATTATTTTTATTATAAAAGATCATTTTATTATTATTATTATTATTATTATTAATATTATTATTTATATTTATATTTTATTTTTATTATTATTATTTTTATTATAAAAGATCATTTAATTATTATTGTTATTATTATTATTATTTTTTATAAACAACCACGTTATTAAGATTTAAAAATTACTATTTATTTAAAATTGAATATAAATTATTATTTATTTAAAAAAAATTATTATTATTATTATATTTATAAATTATTATTTATTTAAAATTAAATATAATTTATTTATAGCTTATTTTATTAATTTATACTTTAAAAAATACAATTGTATTTTATATAAAAAAAATATTTATTTTATATATTAGTTTATATAATATCATTTAAAAAATTATTATTATAATTTGATAAGTAATTTATTTACAAAATATTATTTAGTTTATTAATCTTAAACTAAAATTAAGTTTTAAATATTTTAATATAATTGTTTTTTTTCATTTCATTTTAGCAACGGCAATGCATTTAGTATTTGCAAATGTCAATTAAAGTGCGATTTTAAATCCTAAGGATTTTAATTTCTAACATTCCATTCCTTCACATTCCAATTCCTTAAATAGATTCCAATTAGTCAAAAATATGCAGACCAAAGGCCCTTAAAAAGTCAAACCTGGACATTTAATATGGGACGGAGGGAGTATATGATTTCCTTCAAAGATTAAATCGTAATTTTAGTCATTCAGAATATTGAATCATACAAGCTATCAAACAGTCAAAACAAAATCATACAGAGCTTTTGAATCATTCAGAGAACTAAATTATTCAGTGCTAAATCATTATGTTTTATCAAACACCCCCTAAGTGTGCTAAGGTATAACATGTGAAGTGAAGATGGAATTGACATACTAATGGTTAAGTATTTATAGACAGGAGGTTATGGAATAAGCTTAAGGAATGATAATATGAAATGATGTATCCTTGTAAATTATTAACGACCAACATATGGTGCTTATTATGATTAATAGGCTGTGATCTCGTTAATGTGATATAGGGGCGGGTTAATGGTAAGCTAAGGTATAAGAGGTTTTAAGTATGAGCGTGAATGTGTAATAATGATACTTGATGATATGGAATGTGGTAATGAAAGTAAGATTGGATTGACATATTGATTGCTAAATGTCTAATAATACAAAGTTATAAAATGGGATTAAAGTAAGATGCTATAATAAAGAACGGTATTGCTCTAAATGCATAGATACTTAAGAAGATGAATTAAGGTATGAGAATGAGAATGCGATAAGTCAAGTGTGTAGAAACGTAATGATGTGTCGTGAAAACTAAAACATGATGAGAATGTGTAAATAACTTGAAATGTGAAAACATGATGAATGATGCTAATGAATGTAAATTAACCTATGCAAGGTTTAAATGTGAAAAGATTCGAGTAGACTAAAGGGTGATGTAAAAAGGTGAGAATAATTAACGCGGGTTAAGAATGTAAGATGCAATGAAAAGCAAAAACATGAAATGTGTAAATATAATAGCGGGTTTTGTATACCTATGATGCTTATGTAAACTAAATAAAAGAATGAAATAATGTGTGTATGTTAAATGTTAACTTGGATCATGGTGAAATGTGGAAGGTTAAAGATGGCATCCTTAGGGATGGTAGAGTTAATGATGATGAATGGTGGTATCCCGGGGTGGTGAGCTAATGAATGTTAAAAAGAATCCTTGGGATGTGTAAAAGATCCCGAGGATAAAATGTATTGCCTTCATTGGCAAGGGTTACCTACATCTTTGGCATATAAAATATCCCCAAAGTGAATGTGGTAATGGTATGGATCCAAGTCTAAAAAGTTAAAAGATAATGTAAAGAATAAAAAGAATGAAAAGATTTAAAAGCTAAACGTGTAATGAATAAGTACGAGTGTTATGTCGGAAGTATGTAAGTAGGATAATTTATGATTTGTCTATTCAAATGGAGGACGCCTTTTCATTTTAATGGATAAGTTGTGAATCGCCGAACCACGAGTTTATGTTTCTTGATTTACATTGATTGGGACGCCTCTCCATGTAAATAAGGAAGTGTAAATGAGTGGGCTTATGTGTTCCCAACATGGCATGAGCAGGTTGAAGGGGTAGAAACATGAGTCAAGGAATAACTAGAAGTCTTAAGAACTAAGATAGGTGGATAGAGAAAGAGTTGTATATTGACCTTAGGTGTGAGACGTCATGTGAACCTATGATTTAGGTGTCTAAATTATGAGTTGAAACGATTAAAGAAATGCAACCAATGTTATAAATGGATTTATGGCTTGTTGTAATATGAGAATTCCTGTGGTGGTCATAATGTGACTAGAAAATATTGAGAAAGAAGTAGAGATAACGAAACGTTATAGTAAAATGTTAACGGGGTAATGAAAGGACTATGGTAGAAATAGAAGTATTAGTAATGTGACTCCCTTATGTAAAGCTAATATGGTAATTGTCCGAGTGACAAATAGTCCTTGATGGAAAATTTAAAATGGAACGTGTTAGTAAGTCATATGATAGACATAGAAATGGGTTAATGGTATACATAAGTGGTATGAATTATGTCTCGGATGACATAATGACTAAGAAGAAACGGAAGGTAAAAGAAGTTAAGCAATAAATGGATGGGATCAAGGATGTAAAGTGTGTTATATAGTAGCTAGATTGCAAGATCACTTAGATCGTTGCAACTAAATAAACGAAGAACGGGAAATGTTAAGGACGAGGAGTGTTATGAGATTAAGTTTTAGTAAGAAATAGACGAGAGATTTTGATAACATCAAATAGTCCTGAATATTAAGTGTCAATTTCCCCCGATAATGCTCATATTTTATATCATTTATATGGATTTACGCTTGTTTTTCTCTATATTTCACTTTCGGAGTAAATTCGAGCATTGGAGCTAATGAGGCAGCGGTTGGAGTTTATTGAAGATATATGATAGTATGTTCATTTTGAAGATGTTCTGGTACGTAACTCTCCTCTCCATACTCAGTAACAAAAGAGTGACTGAAAATCAACTGGTGAAGTTTCTGGCGTAACTCCATCCTAAAAGATGCAGTAACTAATTAGGTTAAATGAGGTTCCTTTTGGCTGCAAACTCGGCGTAACTAATTCCACATTACGGCGTAATCACGATTTATTGAAGATACGCGTAACTCATTCTGATGTTCTGCTGTAACCAACTTTTCGAGCAAATTACGAAGAAATGTATGTTCTGGCGTAACTCTCAACAAGTGCAGTAACGGTCGGCCTATAAATACCCCAAATTCCATCATTTCTAATCATCCTTCACACACCAATTGAGAGAACATGGGTAGAAGGTTGAAGGATCTTAGGGAGCATACGGGCCATCTCAAGGGAGAAATCACTCCCCTTCGATAAGCATTAGCATTTTATCATTTCTTTACTTTCAATTCATGTATTTTGATATGTTAAACATTGAATCGATTGTTTCAGTTAATATGAGCGGCTAAGCACCTCTGGTGCTAGCTGATTATGATTCCTTAATTATTTTGTTTATGTTTACATTGCTTAGTTATAATTGTTTCTAGTGTATGCATGCATAGTTTGTTGGTAGCTACCCTTGTTTGGTAGTTTTGGTCCTTGGTAGTGGCTAGTTACTTAGGACATATGACCAATGACCTAAGTAGGTAAGAGTGGTAAGGGTAAATTGACCAAGTAGCGACCCTTCTTTGCTTGTGCGATTTGACCAGCTGATCACTACCGTTTGGATGAACTTGAGAAGTTAGGGATGAGTGTTTAAGATGCTAAGCGCCCGAACTCATTGTTACAAATCTTGCATGTAAGGAACTTAATGACTTGCAGGGGACTAAAACAAGCTGGACTTTCAAGGGGTCGCAGATCAGTGGAAACCTTCTTTGATAGGTTAGGACGAACTAACCAAATCTTTGTCTAGCGACCTTTACCCCCACTTAAAGCAATTAGAAGTAATTAAACATGAACTTAACTTGATAGGATGAATAACTAGGTTAGCACATTTCTCATCTATTGATCACAACCTTCGCCCTATTTGCTTTCTTTGTCTTTAATTATTAATTAATCATTTCAACATTAAAATCTGTGACACCTAGACTTAGTTAAAATCCACACACATAGCTCTTGGGACGACCTCGGTTTTACGAATACTACACTACACACGGCCAGAATAAGCGCTTTTGTTAATGCATTAGGGTGAACATAGGTATAACGAGACTTTATAAATATTAAAACATGGTGATAAAACACGCATCAAGTTTTTGGCGCCGCTTGCGGGGATTATATTAGGATTTTTTATTAAGTCTTTCATTTTTATTTTGTTTTAAATTTTCTCAATTTCTCCACGATCTCTTTCTAGTTTAGGGCCATGGAAGTTGTTAACATTGATGACCTCACTCTTGAGGAATATTTGGCATTGAAGAACAAGGTCGGGCTCGTGGGGCGGCAATTGGAGCTAATGTCGTTTAGAGATTAAAGATCAATTTATAGAGGAGCCGTCTTAGCCCTTTTAGGGAAATAGGGGCGAAGATACTCGTATGGCCCGTTGAGAATGTCTTGTACATATAAGCCTTTCAACATTCTGGTGTGTCTCATGGCCAATTTGTTATCTTAAAGTGTTCCCATGACTCTTCTTGGGGAGCAAAAGATGGATCGAAAAGATTGCCATGGGGTGCAATTGATACATAGGCTCTACTAAAAAGCATTTCATCAAAGATATTGTCTCCGTCGAAGATATCTAATGACTCATGGAGATTCATAATTTCAAACATGTTAGGTCACTAGTTTTACCACACAAGCTTAATAGAAAGATAGAGAAGCGATTGAACAAGATTCCAAACACACACACACGATAATATGGAACGGTTAGGCGTAGAGGTGAGTGAAAGAATAACTTGAACAACCAACCTTCAAATGAAGGTTTACAAGGGGTATTTATAGGAGGGAAGCTAGGGCAACACTCCTAGTTCCCTTCCTTTCCTTATTGGGCTAGGCCAAGGCTTATGGGCCTTCTACATAAGCCTAAGGCTAATAACAAACATAAAGGCCATAATAAGCTAACTATTACATATGAGTAACTAACACTTGAATAAGGTTTAGGAGTGATTCCAACAATCTCCCCTCAAGTGTTATTACATATGAGTAACAAACACTCAAGTGTTGGTGATGAAAAGCGGTGAAGGCGTTGATGTAATAGTAGCTTTGGCGTCTTCGACATTCTTCTTTCTTGTGAGAAGAATTGCCTTGATTTAAACAATCTCCCGGTGTAGAGATAGTTTACTTTGAGCGGTTATGCTTTGACGTCATCATTAACTTTGTTCTTTGATCATTGTTCTTTGTGGTGAAAGTGATAGTATGTTGTTGTTATGCGCATCAAGTGCGCCTCAGTGCGCCCATTTCTACGGTGTCTCCCGTCGTTCTTCAACATGCTCACGCTCTTTGGCGTTGGAATTGATCTTGATGGAGTTCTTTAAGTCTTTAACTTTGTAGATTCTCTGTATTATTGACGAAGAATCATTACATTTGTTGTGTTGCTTTTGGATAGAACTTCCATTAGTGATGATGTTGGCGTGAGCATGAGAAGAATATGCGCGATCATTCCGCTCCAGAGCTTCCATAAGAAGAAAACATTTAAGCGGTTAGTAATAAGCGGATTCCGGCACTTACAAGTTTGAACTTCGAGAGTGTTAACGGCATAGTGTGAAAACACTACTCTAATTCTTACAAAGGCGTTCTGAATCGAGTCCCACAAGTGAGATAACACGATGTACGAAGTACACCTCGATTGAGATGAGTGTTGAGGTACACGAAGCATCACCTCTGGCTGTAGACCGTTTGAGACCACTAAAGCGCAATCCACGGGGAGTTGCGAAGCGACCTTTGTCGTGTTTGATGTTGACCACTGGCGGGGAGTTTCCATTCAATCGCGAGGATCACAAATGTGAACCTCTCATAAATGTTCTCGACAGATTGCTAAGATCTGTGAAGGACTCGATATGAACCACTGATAACCTTATTGTTGATCATCAAGTGATTAAATGTCAAGTGTACCTAAGAGATCTTTTGATGAATCTCGTGGCTCTAGACTCAATAGTGCGTTTTGGTTTTCTGGAGCGGAGACTAGGGAGAGGGTCTCCTTCTTCAATACCGGCAATCTCTAAGAGAAAGCCGATAGTTTACGTAGGGTTCCCTGTGAGAATGAAACAAGCTTACGTTAAGAGAAACTTGAGTGGATAAGAAGGTTTAGTGCATCGTCCTTTGGGTCCATGGCGACTTTTAATCTTCAATACCGGCGTCACTAAGTGACAACCAGTAGCATATGAATTGAACCGATTATGCGCCTAAGTTGAATAATGCGGAGGGCTATTTCTTTTCACCCTTTTCTTTACATTTCTTTTTAATTCTTCCAACTCCTTCTTTCTCGATTCTCATTTTCTCCTTTTTACAATCATACCTAAGGACTTCTAAATACTAACTATTTGTGGTGTCCTGGGTAGATCCCTCCGGCTCTGGCGGATCATAGGCAGTTATTCTAACCTTAGTCACCTTATAACTCCATGACTAACCTATGTTGCCATAAAACCATTGTTGTGAAAAATCTCTCAAGTGTTTATGAATGAAAAACATTTTAGTACCTTTGTTGAGATAAGATTTTGCATAAATACTCCCCCTCCACATGTGCTTAAAAGTTTTAGCGGTTAAAATGCCGAGTGAGGAAAGAAGCACATTTTGAATTGATTCACTCAAGATAGACAATCCCCGAGACAGGTTACGTGGCATAGTTAAAGAGTTGCATTGTCGGCTTTTAGGTGACAACTAGCTCTAATAACTACCTTGAAGGTGTAGACAATCCTCGAAGGTTGTCAAACCCGTCAGAGTTCATGTTTATCAAGAGTTTCTCGAATGGTACATTCTACTCGGACAAGTCCTTTTCGAGACACGTTTACATCACTAGCGAACTAGTTTGAAATTATTACCCATCCGGGACAAGTCTTTTCGAGTTACTAACGGTTAAGCATCGTCAATTCGTTGGTTAAGTCCGAATCACACAAATTCATTTGCATTTTACACAACATATTTCTTATCACATATTTTCTCCCCCTCAAAATGGCATATTAAAGTGTTATTTTTGAAGCGTTTGAGAATAAATATGACCATTTCGAGTGTTGCGGGAAGAATGACCATTGAGAACAATTTTTGAACAAAGTTTTGATTCAAGTACTCCCCCTCAACGAGTGATATAAGCGGTTGAGGTTTTGAAAATCATAAGGGAAAGTACTTGTTCTTTTGAGCAAAACCTTGAAAAGTGAAAGGTTTGATAGGTTTTACTCAAAAGTAAGAAGCTTTAGCTTCTTTCATAAGGATTGTGGCAGGCGTACCACGGGGTCCTTTATTTACAAGTGCGGGTTGTACACTGTAATGTGTGCACAAGCCATTGACATAATTAATCAAACATCCAAAAATGATATGAAGAAAACAATTCAAGGGGTACCGGGAAGTGCGGTGATGTTCCCGAGTGTGTGCAGGCGTTGAAATCGGTTATGTTTCTCTGGGTGGACCACCGACATAACTCTCAATGCGTGCAGGCGATCCCTTGAAACAACCGTTCATCAATCATTGTGATGATCCGTCTCACATCCCTCCTTTCACGAGAATTCCGTAGCTTAGGAGACCCAATTTTACGGCGTATATCCTTCAACGTATGCCAATCCATCCTAACCGGCTTCAAAGTATGATCCCGAACTTGTGGAGTTAAGCTACATTAGCGGTTTCTTTGAAGTTCACTACGGTAAACAACGCCGAAAGGTTTCTTTGATGAGTGTATATTGAGATAGCTTGGTTGATATCGGGAAGATCAAGCTTTGGAGGAGTGAAGTTGACAGCGTCGATAAGATTCAACGGCCGGTGGAGATCTTCTACGTTCCTTGATGACAATCCGTCTTATGAAGATGAGAAGTGACTTGATAAATTCACGTTATGCTTGCGATTGAGAATTGTCTCATGCGACCACGTACCTTGGCAAGGTACATGTCTTGATGTCATTGAGAGACAAATTCTCAAAGTCGACCTCGAGAGAAAGCATAGTCCGTTCATCTTGTCGTTTGACTACGATCTTCTTTAGGAATGTGTAGTCCCACTTAGGCGAAAGTTCAAGCGTGTATGATGGCAGCGATATCTTTAGAACTATGCGGCATGTTGAGACTTACGAACGGCGGCTTCTATAGTAGATTCGTCGGCGTTACGGCGTGATGAATCCCATACAATGCATCTGGTATGCCTCCAGCGTGTTGGAGAACAAGTGATTGTACGTTCCTCAATGGCTATGCGGTTTGAGTAGGCAGTGCTTTGGGAATGGAAGTGTCAACGGCGTAGCATATTTTCTTGAATCATCGTCACCGTGTAGAAGAAAATCCAGGTCTTTGTTGAAGAAGTATCTGAAAGGAATCCTTGGTTCAACTGGTTGTCCAAGTGTTGGTAGAGGTTTGGTCCAATCGATGTAGTATGGAGGGTTGTCCCTTTGTGTGAAGTCAATGTTTGCTTTCGGGTTGAGCCAATCCATGTTGTTAGACATAGCTCGAGCAATGTTTTCAAGGTGATATTCGTCCTCGAGGGCACTTTAAGTCTTTTAGAAGTTGAAATGCTTCATTCTTGATTAAACCCATTTCAGATTTCGTCATTTTCTTCACATGGAACTTTTCTTGCAAAATTTTTGCATGCTCCAATGTAGAACCGTCTACCAAATTCTGACCTTCTTGAGGGTAGGGAGTGTTGTTAACAAGATTAGAAAACCATTCAAATTCCTCTGTTTTATCATCATCTAGCCATGATCGGCGTCGGTTTGGCGTCTTCTTCTTCTTCTTTTTGAAGGCCTAGATGATGATTACGGTTTCGAACTTGTTTGGGAGAGGTGGGTTGTTGTAGGGGCTCAAGGACCTCTTCATCGTCACCACCCGTATACTCAAAGTGATCATCGGTTTTATGAGTGGGGGTGGTAACTTCGGAATCGATCACGAGGTTTTTGGTAGAAGAGCGAGGAGGAGATTTTTGTTGAGCGAGGAGCCCGTTGTGGAGGAGGTTGCATCAAAGAAGATTCACCGGGCCTTACGGCGTTTAGGTCGCGAGTCTTTATCCTTATCCTTGTCTTCATCGTCTCTAGGGCGTTTAGACTTTTCGACTTCAAATCTACAAGCTTCTTGAAGTTGGTAGTCGGCAATGCTTGAAACAACTTTCCTTCATCGAGTAAATGTCCCGGTCGTGCGGACATTTGTGTAACAAGCTTGGCCACCAATTCATTATCAGAGAAAACTATCGGATCGGTTGGATTGATTGTGACGGTTAAGGGCGTTGATCGAATAGTTTGCTTGGCGGTCTGCATAAGATTTGGATAAAGTTGTTTGGTGAACAACTCCTTTGTGACTTTAGGGCATTACTCGAAGGTACTTTTAGTGTAGCCTTGATCATTTAGTTCAGTTCCTCTTGGCGGTGATTTTTCATGAATTTCTGAACAAACTTCCTTTCTCCTTTGATCTTTTCATGCTCGTCATACATATCTTTGTATGTGATCGACAAAGAAATTTAGCTTTTGTTGAGCACGTTTTTCTTTCGACTTGTTTGGCGGCTTTGGTAATCCGTTCATGAGCTTGAAATCCAAGATTTAGATGGTTTCTTCCGCGGTTTGGATGATGATTTGGTTGACTTCTTTGATGGTGGTGGCGAGGTGAGAAGGCGAATCGATGATGAAGAGATATGAGGAGACTCGGATCCTTGGAGGTTGAGAGGTTTCTTCCTTTGATCGCTTGGGACTATCTAGAAGAAGCGTATCATAATCAACATCTTGATCTTTTTGGACTTCTCGGTTTCGGTTCCTCAAACTCATATTTGATAGTATCCTCCACAAGCTTTTGTTGTTGCATAAGAGTGGTGGCACCAGCTCCCTTATCGGGTTGATTAACCGCATCGGGAGATGGTTGAGTGAGCGACACCACTTGATCCTCGGGACCACCCATTTGGTCTTTAGCAAATTCTTCAGCTTTGTGAAGGTGTCTAACGATATTAAACTTATTCCTGTATGATATATCCGGTTGCTCTTCTTCTTGATCGAGCTTTCATCATACGGTACAAATGAGTCTTTCCTTTTCCTTTGTCGGTGGTGGACTTGGAGGTTTAGGCTGCTGAAGGAGGTGTTCGGTTCTTGGATTCGAGTAGGTAATCTCTTCATCGTGTGTACCTTGAGCTTTAGATCCACAAGCTTTCTTTGCGGTTGAGATGTGGGAATAGGTTGACTTCCTTCACGGGAACAATCCTTTTACGAGGAGGATTCCTTTTGGGAAGCTTCCTATAAAAATCTGTACTTGTAACACTTCGGCACTTCCTCTTACGGTTCTCCTTACGGGTGTTCGAGAAGATTTTTCATCGAGATGACCAACTTTGCCTTGTCTAGCGCTTCGGATACCTTTTATGCGTTTGAAGCTTTTCGACATCTTGGTTAGAAGGAAATCGGCAACCACACCTTGTTTCTTTGTAGGCGATTCCTTGATTACGCCGATAGAATAGGTTCGTCAACATATCGTGATTATCGGGTCATTGAGCCTCTTGGGAATATCGGGATGAAGTCCAAGTGCTCTGGATCAACGATTTAGTATATCGATGTAGGGAATCTTTGAGCCAAGTTTGTTGAGAAATGACATCATGTCATCCCAAATCGAGCCGATAGCGATGTGTTTCTTGTTGACCAATGCCCAAAATATTTGCAGTTCCATGAGCTTAGGATGCTCATAGCCCTTTATCCGCGACGAAGCAGACTTGGTGATGATCATGTAGAGTGTTCTCCATGGTTGAGGAATACTCTTAAGCTCTACGTGAGAATGCTTGGTGATTACTACTGTAGCCTCGTCATAACCGATATTGATTAAGAATTGGAGAGTGAGCTCTTGGCGGGTGTGGCATAAAGTTTGGTTGGTTCGACTTGAGGAATTAGGAGAACGACCCTTAAGTCTGCGAGTGTAATGGTGACTTGTTTGTGATTGAGTCACCGTCAGTCAGATCCTTTGACCCTTTCCATAGTGTTCGGAAGCTGTTGGATGTAGATCTGGGAGCGATTGCGAGTGAGTGAGCATATTACGATAGGGATGAGTCCTCGAGAATATCAATAGCAATTAAACACGAAGATTACGAGCAAGTGAGGGTGTCAAAGTCAACACGGAGATTATTCTTTCCTATCTTCATTGGATAGCCATGAGGGTAGATATCGGCAATGGAAGAACTTGGTGCATCCATATTCATTTGTTGACCATGTCTTGATCGAAATAACATTAGCCAAAAGAACCAACATATCGAAAGACATAATGTTAGTCAACTGAAGGTCTTATTGTCTAGTTATTGAATGTATGCGGTGTCAATGATTATTCTGAGTCCTAAGTCACTTGTTTGTTCAATAGTCTCAATGGCGTCGTGAAATGTTTAGTGAGTTAGTTAACTTTAAGTTTTAAAGTTTATGTTATCACTTATTGTTCACAACATATCAAGCGATTAAGTTTATTAGTGACATTATTGGATTAGTGACGTTATGATTAGTTTATTTACAAGTTTGTACACGTAACAATTCATCATGAAGGTCAATCCAGGGTTAAGCGTAGTAGTGGCAAAGTTAAGCGTAAGCGGATAGTTATATATGCGTGAGCGAAAGCTTCGCGTAGGATCTAACTACGGCGTAAGAAATGTTGCAGCGTAGGAAAAGGGACCTTATGCGTGGAGCTTCAGCGTGGCGTATATATACCTTCAGCGTAAGGCTTACTCGTAAGAGTAGACCTTATCGCGTAGAGGTCCTTTGTTCACGCATATCCTTCACGAGGATCTGGCGTAGTCCATTGTAGAACCTTACGGCGTAAGCGTTATGCGTGGGATTATTCTTCGCGTAACAAGACTACGGCGTAGGGTAATCCTTATCGCGTAGGGTTGCAAATGACCTTGATTACGAATATTAAGCGTAGCAAAGCACGAAATAAGTTCATCAAGTCATCAACATTAACACAAAACTTCATTTTAACAACATTTTATGGCATGAACATTCATAGGAAGATTCTGCGTAAAAGTCATGCAGCGTAGGTCAAAACCCTAAGGGTTGAGAATTCAGCGTATGATTTTTAGCCATAGGATTTGCACCAAATTAATTACGGTAGGTCTAAGAGTGTTGTTAGAGTCTTTAGGCCAAGTATTAACATCTAATTAATGTGAATCAAAATTACCCAAAGTTATGAACATTAAACCCTAACTTCAAATTGTTGATCAATTAGTGTTTCCGGGTGGTTAACAACCATGGAAATCATCAATTCATCAACATATGACCATAACCCAACAATCTTTTTGACCAAAACACTTCACATTTGGAAAAACCCAAATCGACTCATAAACCATAATTTTCAAAATCATTCAATTGAGTTTTACGGGTTTGTTTTGAGGATAGAAAGCATATCATTGATGTTATTAAAACATTTTGACATAATTCTTATAACTACAAACACCCTTTAATGATTGTGTGTTCATGCGCTTACGCGTAAGACACAAATGACTATATCATGAGATTAAGCCGTTGGATTTTGAAGATTCAAAACCATTGCTTAAAAACATGTTGTAAAACGAAATCACTTACAAATTGATGATCAAAACTTCGGATTTGTCAAGCGATTTTGGTTAGTAGATGATATTAGGTGAAGTAATTAAATGTGAAGAAGTAAATGAGGTGGGTGGGTATTTTATTTAAAATAACTTTAAATTTTGGCAGTTTTGGTCCCTCCACCTTTTCCTTTTTCAAACAAAGCCATTTAACTTCCATTTTGGTTACCAAACAAAGATTTTTAGGAAAGAAACTTTGGCGACACTCCCCCTCGACTTGAGAAATAATGAAAGGTTATAAATTTAGTCAGGGTGTCATTGTACGAGAAAATTTACCACCATTTGTTAAAAGAAACAACCGAGATATGATAACATGCAAGTACACGAGATGTTTTGAAGCGGTTAAAGTTTATTTTCTCCCCTCAACACTTGATCGGAAAAATACTGAATTTTGAAAGATTAGAGTGTTGATGGAAAAAATGTACTTGCCATGTTGAAAGAAAAATAGATTAGAAGAATATTTTTGTTGTTTTATCGGGTTTTATAATTTTGTATTTTGTTTTTGAAAAATTATTTACAAAATAGATTTTGGTGTTTGTGAGGTTTTAAAACTGTTTTAGGAGGTCATCAATTCCTCTTGAGTCAAACACCTCATACCAATCCGGTGGACCAACTCATTAAACCTAGCGGGAGGCAAGGCTTTTGGTGAGAAGATCAATTGGTATTACGTACCCACAAAATATAATTCAACGGTACCTGTTCCGCGTGATCCTTGATGAAATGATATCGAAGATCGATGTGCTTTGATTTGAGTCTTTGGCGGAGTTGCGAGATTGCAATGGCACTCCGATTGTCGCGATACATCGGGATTACGTCAAATCACGTAACCATAGTCTTTGAGTTGTGTTCTCATCCATATGACTTGAGCACAACATGGTGACATGGCTACATATTACCGGTTGAGGGCGGCGATGTACAATCCTGCTTCTTCTATTGCCAAGATACCAGTTTATCACCAAGAAATTGTAAAGCTCACGAAGTGCTTTTCGTGAGTCTAAGCATCTGCGTGGTCGGCGTCTGAAAAAGCGATTAGTTCAAAACCGAGAATCGCCGGATACGGATCCCCAAGTTAATGGTTCCCTTGATGTATAGGAGGATTCTTTTATCCTCAGAGAGGTGGGTTTGATTGGTCGCGGCCGATAGCGAGAGCATAGATATCGGCAAAGACAATATCGAGTACGCTGTTAGATACATGAGAGACCCAATAATACTACGGTATTTTGTAGGGTCCACCAATTTCCCATGTAAATCGGCGTCTAGCTTCTTGGTATGAGCCATTGGTGTGGCATAGGTGTCCTGAGGTTTTCATTCCAAATTTGTTTAACAATTCAAGGGCATATTGGACTGACTCAAGAAAATACCACGGGGTGATTGATGAACTTGCGGTCAGAAAGAATGTAAGTTCACCCATCATGGACATTTCAAAATTTTTCTTCATTAGTTTTGCAAAGCGATTGAAAACTTTTTATGTGTAGACCCAAAATGATGTCATCCACGTAAATTTGAACAATTAAGATATGTGTCCCGTGATATTGTATAAAAGAGTTGGGTCAACCGAACCTTTGGTGAAATTATTAGCAATGAGGAAGGATGATAGCTTATCGTACCATGCTCGAGGATCTTGTTTGAGACCATCTGAGCTTTGTTAGGTTTGTAGGCGTGATTGAGCTTCGGGATCAAGCGAATCCATCGGTTGGTGACATAAACCGTTTCTTTAAGTTGTCCATTGAGAAGCGGTTTTGACATCCATCGATAGACCGTCATATTCATATGAGCGCGCTAGAAATATCGAGCGACCTCAAGGCGAGCAGCGGAGCAAAAGATTCTTCAAAGTCAATACCCTCTTCACGGCGATAACCCTTAGCCACGGGCGTGACTTATTTACGATAACATTTCCTTGACATCAATTTGTTTTCCAAATCCATTTTGAGACCAATGGCGTAGACCCTGTTGGTCTTTCAACCCGTTCCCATACTTCAAGACGTTTGAATTGGTTGAGTTCTTCTTGCATGGATTCAATCCATGTGTCTTTTGTCATTGCGTCTTTGATGTTTTAGGTTGATTGGCGGGCGGTGAGTGCATAAATGCAATGTTCACCGTCACGTGTGAAGGCGTTGTCTCGTAACGACTGGTTGATTCGGGTTGCCAATAATGTTTTCCAGAGGATGGTCTTTAGTCCATCTATGTGTGGAGGGTTTATGTTGGTATACATTGTGCGGTCGAGGATTCAAATGGTTTGTTGAAGATTCGCGACATCACAGTGCGGCGATCTCATTAGCAAGCGGGTTGAAGAAGCATTTGGATCAAAATCTGCGGTGGGGGTACTACATTGAGAATATCATCGGCCTTCATCATTGTTGGAAGCGGTTTGTTCAAGCTGTTGTGGTGGAGTCAAGCTGGTGTAGGTGCATCTGCTTGATAGTTGTTGTAGCGGTGTATCGGGTAAAGAGTATTATCGGGTTGGCGGCGGAAGCTTGGCGGATACACACGAGCACGTTCATCAATATCGTCAGCGAGCAGTGAAGCAAATAACCTTTCCATTTGTTGGCGAGTAAGCCGGGGCTTTGTTGGTGATGATGGGGTTTGGGGAAGTTTAGCGGTTGTGACGGGTTCTAAGTTGTTATACTCGAAGCCATTTCCGTAAGTTCATCGAAATGAGCATGAATCGTTTCCATCACTGTTTTGTCACGGCGATTCGGTTCGGAAACCTTTGGAATTATCACGATTATCGATAAAGACTCCAATGTCAGCTTTGGCTTTGAGCTTTCCAAAGTCATCACGATCATTATTAGGATAGCAAAGAGATCCAAATACATGAAAGTGTTTTAGATTCGGTTTTCTGTTATGGGCGAGCTCGAAAGGTGTTTTGTTGTGGCGTTTTGTAATCATAGAACGATTTTGAGTATAGCATCGCGATGAATCGACTTACGCCCATAAGTAATCTGGAAGTTTAGCATTGATTAACATTGTTCTTGCGGCTTCCACTAGCGTTAGGTTTAGATCTTTCGACAACTCCGTTTTGTTACGGTATGCGTGCAATAGATGTCGATCTTTGAATTCCCACTTTCTCATAGAATTCACGAAGAGTTTGATTAACAAATTGATTGCCTTTATACGATTACGATTAGTGAGCGGTGTTTAGTAGCTGAACTTGTATTTTCGTGAGAAAGGTGATGATCATTTGTGGAGCTTGGTCTTTGCTTGAAGAAAGTAGACCCAAGTCCAGCGTGAATAGTCATCAACAATTACTAAGATGTAGCGTTTGCCATTGATCGTTTGCACGCATCGGGCCACACAAATCCATGTGAAGAAGATGAAGCACATCTTTGAGAGTTGTGTTCCACCTTTGAAGGAAAATGAGCACGAGTGCTTTTGCCTTGTTCACAAGGTGAGCAAAGATGATCTTTAGAATAACGAAACCGTGGAAGTCCTTCAACTAGTTTGTGTCGAGCAAGGTTGGTGATGGTTTGAAAGTTTAGATGTGAGAGACGACGGTGCCATAGCGAGGATTTTGTTGATGTTGCCTTTGAAAGTAAACATATGGGAGATGAAGCAACCATGTCTTTCATAGAGATAGAATAGAGACTAGAATTAGCGATCGGACATAAGGTCATTTCCTTGTAGATCACGAATGAAACAAGTTTTCTCCCGGAAAGCAACCTCCAAATCTATATCACAAAACTGACCTCTTGAAAGCAGATTATGACCGAGGCCTTCCGCATAGTAAACCCCGCTAATTTCGATGTTCCCATTGACATAGTCTCCATAGCCCATGATAGCTGCGAAGTGATCATTCGAACTGGCGGTGCCAATGAACTTTGCAATAAAGTTTGATAACGATTTAAGATTGCTGTCATGTCGGGAACATCCGCATATCAACAATCGAGAGAATGATCGTATCACGCATTACACCTGACGGGCGACGGATGGAATAGAAGTAGATTTGGAACCCGAAATGTTAGAGGGTTCCGTAGCAGATATAGTAGATATACACACATCAATAGCTTTAGGTATCCACTTAAATCCTAGTGTGTTATATATCCATTTCCGCCATCTATAACTACTCTTTGCTTTAGTCTTAGTGAATGCACTAGGTGGTACTACATTCTTAGTAGGTGAAAATGGAGCTCTGAGGGGACAGCAATGCGTTTCTTAGAATCTAAAGATGGCGGTCTACCAAGCACAGACTTAGAAAGATTAGTGGGCCTAGAGGTATTCGGTTCTTAGGATTCCTTAAACGAGAGATGATAGCTTTAGCAACACATTTATCATGACAATAATTCATACTTTTACGACAAATATCACAAGGTGCATCGGTGAATATCAAAAGTACTTAGCGGTTTAGCATTAGTTACATCACTATTTCTATTACATTTGCGGGCCTTAATATCTATAGTGGAGCAGCGTGAGTCTTATTCATAGTCCTAGGGTGTTCTTCTACTTTAGCATTCTTGATTGATCTTTTCTTAGGTCGCAACTTCCTATTCATCGATTGAGTGCTCCTAGAACGTGAAGTGCGGACGTTTGGAAAAGGCTCAACTATTCTGTTTGGATAGAAGGAAGCACGTTAGCTACTTGTGATTTGGCAGTAGAGATTCTAGGTGCATGAGTACTAAGTGTTATTGGGGCTAATCTCTTAATGATGGTTGGCGGAAGTTGTTCATACTTTCCTAACATTTCTCTTAACTTGATGATAGTGTGAATCAGATCTTGATTTTCGGACCGAACATTTCGGACAAAATGCATAACTTCTTTAGTGTGTGCAAGATAATGATCAAGTTCATTTGATGCTTCATCACGAGTCTTTTGAGTAAATCAAATATGACACCATATTCCTTTTTAACTTTTAAAAGTTCTTGTTCATATTTTGAGATTTGACACTTAAAAGACACGTTTTGATCATCTAGGTTCTCAATTTTAGGATCGAGAAGATTTTGCTATGCAGCTGGGCGATTTTGTGTTGAAAAGCAAGTTGTTGATCGTGAATATCTTTTTGACACCAATTAAGGCGACGTATTGCATTTGAAAGTTAGTTTGACAATCGTTTGTTTTCAACTTTTAAGGACTCGATCTGAAGCACATTATCGGTGTTCTCAACATTTATCACAGAATCAACGATGTCGTGAGGTATGATCAAATGCATATGACAAAGAATTCAATAGCACAACATTATGGACATCGGCCGGATGACATCTTCCAAGAGTCGATCAACATCTTTTCTCAACAGTTTCTTTTTCGTTTAGTGTTAGAAATAGATGTTTACGTTTTCTCAGCGACCTTCATCACTCAAGTTCCTTATGAAAATCCTTTTCCGAGGCTAATGCACAATTTTTCAAATTTTTAACATTAGGTAAAAGATTTTTCTGAAAAATGTCTCTTTGTTCTCGCGCTAGAGGCGATTGAAAATGATCAATTTTGATTTCAGAGCGATATTCTATCTCATGTTGTAAAATTTTGAGGTCAACCATGAAGATGTCAAAATATCTAAGAATTTTTCGATTTTCAGGTTTTGAATTTACTTCACTGATGGAAGGTAAAGGACCATAAATTTGTGCATAATCTGGTTTGGGATTAACATTAGAAGACTCCGGTGTTTTGATGATAACCCTTGGTGTGTTAGAAGAATCCGTTGGTGTGACGAAAGTGACGCTTTTGAATAGTTAAAAGGTTTGTTGTAAACAACTTTTTCTAATTTTGATCGACTCTCGTCTTCTGCATCTAATTCCTCTTGGCGATGATATTCAACAACATTCATAACAGAATTATCAACTTTATATTACGCCTTTGGAAACTTGGGATTTGGTTTGAATGCTTTTGTTGAAAGCTTAGGTTTATGTCGGCAAGATTAGGTCCATATCCATTTGGATTGGGTTTTAAAGTAAACTTTTCAATGGCTGTGACCGATTCGCCATGTTTGTAAACAACAATTTTAAACTCTTTAAGTTTGTTTTGCAAGCCGATGATTTCTTCAAGATGATCATCTATTCGTTTCGTCGAATGCTTTTTGTATCGAGAACTGTTTTTGACAAGTTAACAACTTCGGCCTTAGCTTTTTGATTTTCCAAGGTGAGGCGTTAATTTGCTTTTTATGTTCATGTTTGATTGTTCTATTTGGACAACAAAGCATTCTTGAGCGGCTAGATCGCATCTGTCTTTCTAAATATTTTTAGTTTTGATAAGATTTGGCAAAGGCTGCTTCAAAACCGTTTTCACGTTTTCTTGAGTTTTGAAAAAGTTGAGTTGCTTTTGTAAACATTCAAAATCCTTGGTTAACAGTGCATTTTGCATTTCAAGTCCTGATTAATGGCATGACATTCTTCCACTATGGTTTGTTGGTCTTGTATTAAGCGAGCAAAATGCGGATGAGGCAAAAGTTAGGCGTGTTCAGCGTGAGTCTCAACATGATCATTCTGAGATCCTCAAGTATGACCCGCGAGTCAATTTGATTATCAAGGGAAACGGTTGGTCATCTTGATGCGTCAAATATAACTCACGGGGTCTAGTTGAAAATCGTCGGAATGAGATGTGGATGACTCATTTTGAACATTCGAGCCTTGCGGATCAGGATGTTGGCGGAGATATGAGATCGAGAGATAAATATGGTTTGTTAAATTGCACGAGACAAGCCATCGGTGTCATACTTGGGCTGTGTCACTCATGTGTAACTCATGCATATTAGCCATCAACATACTTGCATTGGCGCAAGTCCTCCATATCATCATCGAGTCGGCATTTGCCATAAAGCTCGTTCTTTGTGCGTGAGAGTTCCACCGGACTTCATCCTTAAGAGCCAAAGAAGAGCCTCTTTGAAATAAGCGCGCCCTTAGTCCTTGGCTTTGGGCATGCATTAGCCAGTGTCCCTTCTCATTGCAGTTGTAGCATCGAAGACCATTCAACCCATTTTGAGCATTTCCTGTTCCACCACTTGAGCTCTGTTGTTATTCCTACCCACAGCATTAAATCCTTGACCACCGCCCATCGGCGACCATAACCCGCGATTACGAACTTCAACTCGTCCATTGTTTACAACGGCTTGATTCCTTGTATTAGATGAGGAGCGAATCACGGTTGTTGGATTTGTTGGTATAACGGCTAAAGGCATTAGCAATCATAGCAAATCCTTGTTGCAATGCTTCGAGCGGATCGGATTCCTCATTATGAAGTGCTTGATCATTGTTGTTGTAAGGAACCAATTGATTTTGTTGAGGTTGATGTGATTGATCGTTTGGTGGGTTTGAAGCGGTTGGTTGAGTTCTTTGGTTGAGGAGAATAATTTTGTTGAGCATATAAGGCAAGTTGTTGATTTTTCGGATGTGTGGGTGGAGCAATTTGAGCACGGAGAATCCTTTCCCTATCAACTTCCTTTTCATGAGGCTTCAAGTAATCGTACAACAATCCGTAGGTAGGCTGATGCATGTTTTTAGCTTGACGGAGAAAAATGACATACTTCTCCCATTCGGGACCAAGACTACTTAGGAACTTAGTATTCACTGCAATTCTTGGCATGTGGATGTTGTGTTTATTCAAATCATTGATGATGTCTGAAAATCGGTGATGATAGGACTCGAGTGTCTCTCGAGGTTCAATCATGAAGTGTTCATAAGCCAAGTAAATTTTGGATTCCAAATCTTCTGATTGAGTCTTGATCCTTCCATAAGAAGGCGAATATGATCCCACATTTTCTTTGCGGTCTTTTGAGCATCAACACTCTGAAGAATTAGGTTTGGTAATCCTAGGAGGATATATTCCATTGCAAGCTCATCTGCTTCATAGTGTAGAAGTACTTGAGGATTCAAGTGCACTTGCTTAGCAATGTTAGTTTGTTCATCTCTTGGTGGAATGGCATTTGGATCTCCGGGTACAATGACGGTAGGCATCTCAAATGGACCTTTCAAGATAACCTTCTTTAAGAACTTTCCATGTGGCTTCTTTAGATCACAAAATCTAAAGAACCTTATCACCCATTGATCGTAGTTTCCTGGAGTGAGCATTGGAGGTCTATCAAGTGATCCGACCTCATGAATTGATTGTTGGTTGCTTAAAGTTTCAAACATCTTTGCAAACCAAGTGGGTTCCCTCATAGTGATCCTTGATGGATGTTGATTAAAGTCATTTGTGTATGGTTGAGCTTGAAGACTTTGTGGTGGTTGAACCAGTTGAGGTTGTGGATTTCGACAAGTTGTGGAGTATGTTGTTGGTTAAATTGTTGTTGATAAATTGCTTGTTGTTGATTCCATTGTTGATGTTGTGGAGTTAGTTGTTGTTGGCGTTGAGGATGAGGATAAGTGTAAGGGAAATAGTTAGAGTATGGTGGTTGTGACATGTTGATAAACTTGTGTTGGTAAAATGGATCTTTGTAGTCGAATGAACCTTTGTTGATGAAGTATCCTTAAGCGTAGAAATAACCAAATAACACTTATGCGTAAAACACCAAAAATTACAGCGTAACAATAAGGAGTTCTGGCGTAGGTTTTAGCTTCTGGCGTAGCGAGGAGAAAAGGCTAAAGTTATGCGTAGACAACAAAGTTAGGCGTAGAAACTTAGGCGTAGGATTTAACTTATGCGTAAGACAAGGCTTAAGTAAGAAAATCTTAGGCGTAGGATTTCTCTGGCGTAAAGTTGAGCTTATGCGTAATTTTAGGGTTTTATCCCAAATGATCTTTTACACTATCCGCGATTGCAAAAGATATCCAAAGTCGGCGTATTTTGGACTTATCCAAGTAAGAAAACACGGAATAAACCACGAAAATGAAGATCAAACCAAGGATAATCTTACACGTAATTTTAGGGTTTCAATACGGCGTAGGATTACTCGTAATTTTGATTTTGCCCAAAGATGTTTCTAAACCTGTTTTTGTGTGATGAAATAGCTTCAATAACACCAAAATAACACAAAAGTGTGAGACTTGAAGATCCAAAGCACTCAAAAGCGGTTATCGTAGAATGACACCCACGAATAAAAACTAGTTCAAAAACAATGATCCACGCATAAAGTTTGAAACTTTTTGCCAAAAACAAGTATTTTAACACCTTAAAGCGTTGAAAGTACAAGAATCTTGGATTAACAAGTGTAAAAAACAAGTTTTTAAGAGAGCTAAAGAATCGTTATCTTTCGCGTAAGACCCAAAACCAAAAACTTCAAAAAAAACAAACGAGTACACCCAACTATTTGGCGATTGATACCCTTTGTTAGGTCACTAGTTTTACCACACAAGCTTAATAGAAAGATAGAAAGGCGATTGAACAAGATTCCAAACACACACACACGATAATATGAAACGGTTATGCGTAGAGGTGAGTGAAAGAGAATAACTTGAACAACCAACCTTCAAATGAAGGTTTACAAGAGGTATTTATAGGAGGAAGCTAGGGCAACACTCCTAGTTCCCTTCCTTTCCTTATTGGGCTAGGCCTAGGCTTATGGGCCTTCTACATAAGCCTAAGGCTAATAACAAACATAAAGGCCATAATAAGCTAACTATTACATATGAGTAACTAACACTTGAATAAGGTTTAGGAGTGATTCCAACATTATATTGTGAGGGAGGGATTAAAATAATAAATATTTTGGGATGGGGGGGACGCCGGTCACACAAAACAAGGGGGACCAAAACTTATTCTTTTGTAAACTTTCCCGATACTCCTCTCTCGAGCTCGTATATTTTACAATTAGTGTCCGACTATTTTTATTAGTAATGTTATTGTTTTTATTTACCTTTTTCCATGAGTTTTGATTATTAACACGTCATATTCTCGCGTAACAAGTAGTGCCCCCTATAATGCAGAGCTCTTTCGAAAACCATAACTCATTCGATACCAAAATAAATCATAAAAGCTTTAATAAAGTTACCAAGATAGAATACAATGTAGAAATAGCTCCTAAAGGCAATCTACTCGGTCTAGCTAGCATAATGCGGTTACCTAAAAGGGCTCCCTAATTTGCCTGTTGTCACACAACGCGCATCTCTCACTCTCTTATCCATATGGAGTATTATT
>OU343221.1:72869388-72984428 GCA_910596185.1 Chrysanthemum makinoi
AGAGCCTCATAGTATTCCATTAGCATTGAAATTGGAACTCTTGAACATCTTTTGTTAAACTATGAAACGATTCACTTGAGAAGTCTTATAATTTACTAGCGATGTCACCAATATGTGCCTTGACCAATTAGTAATGCCGATCCACAGTTTATTGTAAGCTTCCTCATTTTTTAGTTCAATTTGTGAGAATGCTTACTTAAACTTCGTCGGTTAAATGTAACATTTGCAAGTCTTTTAATATATGGCCTTAAATCTTTCTCCTTGTCAAGTGCAATTTAGCATAAATGCCTGGCAAAACCACTTGAAATGCATCGGGGAAAACCATTTGACAAGCTTGTTCCTAAATGTCTATCAGATATTATAGCCAAATCACCCAACTTCACGATTCATTCCCAAGTGGTAAAAGTAAAAACCATATCCACGATCGATTCTCACCACAGGATACGATCCGAGAGGAACAATTTGATTATTTCCATCCATTCAACGTGAGCATAATATTTGTACCTAGGTATGTAACTTTAAGATGAGATGCATCAATTACCACTATTGAGTGGTAGCAAATGGTCCAGAAACTCGAATCGAAACATTAACAAAGTATTAGTTTCACAAATAATAATATACTTAAATATTTTATAAAAGACAATGCGGTAGTTATTACAGCAACACCGAAGCCTATAAAACCACTCAAAGCGGTGTTCATCATTAAGCACTCCAATGTGTTTCTTGATTGGTGCTGAAAACAATCAAGCTATATCACACTAGGCATACACTGTGATAGCCTGCCGTATAAACTTAAAAGCTACCGAAACCAATACAATGAATCGAGGAGAATATAATGAATTCGGATCGTTGTTAAGTCCACGGAGACTCAATGGTGTGTAAACTTGATCCGGATGATAGAATGATCACTAAGGATAGTGATCGATAGGATTTGGATTGGAATTACATCTTGATTGAATGGAAAGATATTTGGACACAGGGTGACACAACAATCAGGCCACAACGATCTTAAATAAATGCGTTTAAAAACTACGTAAACGTACCAAATAAAAAATGAGATCTAAGAAATAAAAGACCTAAAAATATGAAAATGATATTTTTAGAATCCTAAAATAAAATAGAATTATTAGAAAAATTAAAATTATTTTTATAACTATTTATTTAATTATTATTAATTAAAACTATTTTTAACTATTTAATAATAACCTAAAATAAGAGAAAATATGAAGTAAGGCTAGAAAAATAAAATTATGATTTAGAAAAATCTAAAATATTATAAAACTTATTTTAAAACTAAAAATATATTTTTTTACACTTTTTATCTATTTATTACTAATTAATACTATTTAAATACACTTAAATACTAGAAATTACAAAATTAACCTGGAAAAATAAAGTTTTAACTTAGAAAAATCTAGAATATTATAAAACTAATTTTAAAACTGAAAGATATTTTTTTATGCTTTTTTATTATTTATTACTAATTATTTAATACTTTAACTATTTAAAATTTAATAAATACTAAGCAGTTATGAAAATTATGAAACTTTTTCTAAAAATAACTTAAGGTGACAGAAAACTAAAAAAAATATTAAAACTAGATTTGCTTATTAATAAGATGAAAAGAAAAATCAAAAAGCTAAAATAATAAAATAAATATCACTATATTTAAATTGATGTTTTAGTGGATTTTATTTTTGAAAACTACTTAACTACTTAAAAGATGAAACTTTTACAAAGACAAAAATTTTACAAACTAAAATAAGCTATTTGTAAGCTACTGAGCTAGCAGATATAAGCTTATGAATATTTTGAAGAAATAAGCTCAAACAAACTCTAAGCTGAAACAAAGGCTAAAATAAGATAAATAAGCTACAAGCTACTCAAATTAAGCTAAAAGACACAAACAAGCATACTGATAAGCTACTCAAAAGATAATAAGCACTTATGATCAACGCGAAAGGACAAGGTAAGGTGGAAATTGCACGTACCAAACAAGCTTCAAAGTAAAAACTTAAGCTTGGAACTTCAAGATGGCTTGGTCAGCTACTCAAAGAACCAAGAATCACAGGATTTGACCAACAAATAAGCTCTGTGTGAGCTTATGATTGAGCTTATGGCTGGTGCCGCGAGGACACAATTTAAGCAGTACTCAAAAGAAGCTAGTAGATAAGCACTAAGCAAGCTGCTTAAAAGTGAACTAGTATTTTTCTAATTAAGTTTAGCAACTAAACTTTATTTCAAAGAGCTTATCTCCTAAATCTTAATATTAAACACACACTAAAAATATCATTTTAATAAAAAGCGACCAAATGAAGATTTTGACTTTTAATAAAAACTCATAGTTTGACTTTATGAACTTTGATCCAATACTACTTACTGAATATGTAATATTAAGTTATATTAAGACTAATTTAAGCTAGGTTAACAGATTCTAAGCTACTTTGATGAGATTTGTATTCAAAAATCCTAACAGTGAACTATCTAGGTGTGATCAAAGGTGATTTTGACTATTTTCACTAAATGACCCAGGGTTTTTCTTGTTTATATAGGCTATATGGTACTTAAATAACACAAAGCAATAACAAGCAACAAAGCAAACATTCTCTAAGCATTAATCAAGGCAAATTCAAACACCCTTTAACTTAATTTGTTTGGAAGCTTTTAGTACTAAAACATATTTTTAAAGACAGAGAAAACCTAGTGATTAACTTATTCTAACTATGATGAGACAAGATTAAACCAATATTGACTTACTAAACATAAACTAAAATTGCAAATTATGAGAAAATGCTTACAAAGGTGGAGTCTAAGCCTGGCTGGCTGAGGTATAAGACCACAACCTATAACTCCCAAGCTCTAAACCAAGGCATCCACGAATTTACCTGCTCCAGTTGTGACATTCATCTCCATGGATTTTTTTATTTTTTCAACTATTTATTTTTTGTTTTGGTGATTTTTGCTTTTTGATTCTAAATTGAATTTTATAAAGAGTTTCTAAAAGCTTTAATAAGCTTTCTAGGAACTTAAGTGAGCCTATCAGTCCAAGATAACAACATTAACATAATATGAGATTTGATCTTGAAAATGCATAAACTTGAAATATGATTAAGACTTAAAATTGATACTTGCAAAAGTTTAATAATACCTTGAAATGACTTAACAAAACACTTGAAGCTTTTACATACAACGAAATTGAAAATTACTTAAAACGACATAAGCTAAACTAAAGTACACTAGATATCTCTCATCCTTGCTTCTTTTCCCTTTATATTCAACTTTTTGGACTTTTGTGTGACCTCATTAAGTCCACTCATTTCGACCATTGGATTGGCCAAAATCATCATATTCGTCCAAGTGTCATTTTGGCGCCAAAAGTCTCTTAGCAGGTTTCAATCAATTAAAGCTTTTGGGTGTTAGTGGAGGTGAAGGGGGACAAGGTATACAAGTTGGAAGGCGGAGGTGAAAGGGTGGATAGAGCAAATCAAGGAAAACTACATTATCTGGTTTGGCGGGGACAGAGGTAGGGGATGAGTGGCGGTGTTTGACTTTTTGACCACGGTATTAATAGAAGAGGGGTTCACAATGGTTTTGGCGGGGATCAAAATGGATATTGGCCAGCTCAAGGGGTTCAAGGTTCAAGGGGTGGATTGGGCTAAGGATTGGATTGGGCTTGTGTTTGATATTAGAAGGTGTCCGTTTGGTTTAGTAGATATTACAAGGACCATATTTGCAATTTCTGAAACTTTGAGGATTTAACTTGACACTTTTCCAAAGATATCAAAAGGACCAAACTTGACAAACTCTGATAGAACAAGGACCCTTTTTGCATAAAATTCCATTTTAAAATATCCAAGGACCAATTTTGCAATTTTCAAACTTTAGGGACCTTATCGCCATTTGACCAAAAGAATCATTCAAGGACCATTTTAAACAACTTAGAACATTTCAGGGACCTTGAATGATAAAATTCTTGATTTTGAATTCGGGGACTAGATTTGACAACTTTTGAAACTTGGGGACTAAAAGCGCCAATTTGCAAACTTGATATGTTTTTCATCTGATTTTGATATTTTTGCATTTAAAGCACATAAAACACTGATTTGTGATATTTTCATCATTTTGATGCATTTTTGAGTGTTTTCGGATGATTTTGCAGTTTAGATTATTACAAAATGATGAGTATTTAGACACTCATCAATCCCCACTAAGATATTGCTGAGTCCCTAGCAATGATTTAGATCTTTAATGGAAAAACTCTTTACCAAAGCCATCACTTACAGGTAGCCAATTGTTTTAGTTCAAGTAAGAACCTTGGTACAACGATAACCAAATGATTTTGAGCAAATCATAAAGTACATGTGGTTTGATTTGTCTTTACCAGAAGGAAGCCGTTTGCTTCTGGACTAGCCAACTCTTAGATAAATTATCGAATTATCTTTGGTGGTGATTACCAATTATGGCTTTTTCCTTTGCCTTTACCACAAGACATAAACTTGCGGGCTAGCCAACTCTTCACTTTTTAGGATATGGTGAGTTGAATACACACAATTTTGGCAAATTGCAAAGCCATAAGCGGTTTGAAAATCTTTACCAAGAGCCGTTTGCTCTGGATTAGCCAATCCTTTTGTTTTTAGACATGGCGGTTGATTACCATATCTTTGAGTAAGTGAAAACACTTACTCCAAAAATTTGGCCAAAAGCGGAGATTGGATGGATACGCATGAAAATTCATAGAATTCCCCAAACTAGAAATGAAAATTTCCCTCAATATTCAAAGTACCGGCGGTTATGCCGAAACAAAGAAAGTAAAAGGAAATACTCGGCCATTATTTGAAGAGATTTTTTTTTTTATACAACGGTGGGGAAACTCCCCACTAGGGTGGTAGAGCAGAGAAAGAAGAGCAGAAATATGGGTGAAAACCATATGGTGTGTGCTAATGTTTTTGATTGAGTCATTAAGCTTGACTCGATCCACGCATTCATTGGTTCATGGGGAAAGTTTGTAGATCCGGGACAACCATAGATGGAATGTCCTCTCAAAGTGCTTTGTCGATGACCATTCACTTAAAAATTAGGACCATCAGGTTGAGATAACTCAATGGTACCATAAGGATAAACCTTAGCGATAGTAAATGGACCAGACCAGCGGGACTTGAGCTTTCCCGAGAAAATCTTCAATCTTGAATTGAAAAGAAGGACTTCGATCCCGCGTTGAAAATGCGGTTCTTGATTTTAGAGTCATGAATCTTCTTTGTCTTTTGCTTGTAGATCAAAGAGTTCTCGTATGCTTGATCACGAAGTTCATTTAATTCATTCATTTGAACTTTTACTGTGATCACCGGTATCCACGAATATCAAAATTTGCATGCTTTAAGGCCAGGTATGCCTTGTGCTAACTCAATGGAAGATGACATGCCTTTCCGTACACTAGCTTGTATGGGTACACAGATGGGTGTTTTGTAAAGTATGCGGAAGGCCCAGAGTCGTCATCCAGTTTATCCGACCGAGGATGCCGCGATTTTCGCCTCTTGTCCTTTCAAGAATTCTTTTAATACCGGTTGGAAACTTCCACTTGCCCTTGTTTGGGGGTGGTATGCAATGAGAGGCGGTGGGTTACACCATACTTTTGCATGACTTTTTCAAATTGGTCATTGCGAAAATGTGTACCACGATCGCGATTATGCTCTCTCGGAGTTCCAAACTTAGCAAAAAGAGATTTTAAAAACTTCACAACAACTCGGGCATCATTGGTAGGTAAAGCTTTAGCTTCAACCCATTTTGACAAATAGTCAACCCGCGAGTATGTACTTGTTTCCTCTAGAAGATGGAAATGGCCCCATAAAGTCAATACAGGATGTCAAAGATCTCACATACTTGAATAGCGTTTTGCGGCATTTCATTTCTTTGAGAGATATTTCCATGGCGTTGACAAGCGTCCACAGGTTTTGACAAATTCGTGGGCATCCTTATAGATTGTGGGCCAATAAAACCCGGAATCAAACACCTTTTGGGCGGTGTAGTTTGGACTATGATGGCCCGATGATCGGCATATGCAATTTGTGAGAATGTCAATAGCTTCACGTCCATAAACATACCTTGGATGACTTGATCCGCTGGATTTTGAATAAGAAGGGGTCGTCCAGAAATAATGTTTAACATTCTTGAAGAATTTGTTCTTATACGTTGGGTTACATCCCTTTCATGAAGTTACCGCATGTGGTAATTTCGAAGTAAAATATGGGGTGGATAGAATTTCCACGAAAAGAAACGCATTGAGTGTCTCGAGGAAATGTTTCGTTTATTTCCTTTTCTAAAAACATCTTGGTGAGGGTTTCCTAATCGGGACAAATGATCGTGACTAGATTCTCGGCTCCTTTTTATCACGTATGATGATATCAAATTCTTGCGGGAGGAGAATCAAGCGGAGCAATCTCGGCTTTGCATCTTGTTTTGCAAAGAGATATTTGAGAGCGAGTGATCCGTACACCCGCATTTGGTTAAGATTAAGTATGGCGAAACTTCTCAAATGCATACACTCGGCTAATAGCTCTTTTTACGTGGTAGTGTAATGAGTTTGAGCTTCATAGTCTTACTTACGTAGTGGATAATTTGAAAATGCTTGTTTCTGCGTTGCCTAAAGGCGCACCGATAGCAAAATCACTTGCATCACATTAGGCTCAAAGGCAAATCGGTCGGGAGCAAGAATGGGTGCTTCCGAAAGCTTTTTCTTTAATGTTTCAAAAGCTTCGATGCACTCGGGTGAGAAGATAAAAGGAGCATCCTTTTCAAGAAGATGAGTCATAGGCCGGGCGATTTTAGAAAAATCTTGTATGAATCGATAGAAACGGCATGACCTAAAAACTCCTAATACCTTTGACGGTAGTAGGATGAGGTAAGTTAGCAATAACATCGACTTTTGCTCTATCTACCTCAATCCCGTTTTTTGAAATTTTATGGCCAAGGACTATGCCTTCTTTGACCATAAAGTGGCTCTTCTCCCAATTTAGACAAAGATTGGTGTCTTCACACCTTTGAAGCATTTTCTCTAAATGGGAGAGACATGTTTGAAAAGAATCCCCAATGACCGAGAAGTCATCCATAAACACCTCCATTGTTTCCCCGATCATGTCGTGGAATATGGCCATCATACATCGTTGGAGCGTGCGGGCATTACATAAGCCAAAGGGCATCGTTTGTAGGCAAAGTTCCGTATGGGCGGTGAAATGGTCTTCTCTTGATCTGTGGATCAATGGGAATCTGAAAATAACAGAAACCATCAAAGGAAACAATAGTATTCGTTACCTGCTAATCTCTCAAGCATTTGGTCCATGAAGGGTAGAGGAAAATGGTCTTTACAGGTGGCGTCATTCAACTTACGATAGTCAATGCAAACCACGCCATCCGTTACCAATCGGTTGGAATTAACTTCGTTTTCTTCATTGTGACAACGGTTATGCCACCCTTTTAGGAACACGATGAATTGGGCTAACCGAGGACTATAAGATCGGGTAAATTAATCCGCATCAAGAAGTTTGATAACCTCCGGTTTGATAACATCATGGATTTTTGGATTTACTCTTCTCTGATGTTGAGCTGCTGGTTTGAAGTCATCCTCCATTAAGATTTTGTAAGTACAAAATTGGGGTTGATACCCTTAATGTTGGAGAGTTTCCAAGCAATTGCTTGCTTGTGTGACTTCAAGATCTTTATGAGAGCATACTTTTCATCTTTACTCAAATCTCGAGCAATAATGACGGGTAATTTATCATCACCCTCAAGAAATGCATACTTGAGATGAGGTGGTAAGTCCTTAAGCTCAACCTCAGGAAATTCTTTAGTTTTCTCAAGCCGACTTGACTTCCTTGTTATGAGCTCGCGGGAGGGAGGGAGATGTCATGATTTAACAATTTCTCAAGAAGAATATCTCCCTCAGTTAATCTCATTTTGATAAATCTCCGAGGTTGATCACTGCAGGTGAGGGGTTGATGGTGGATCATCATTAAGCAACTTCTCAATAAGAAGTATGTCCCCCTCAATGTCAATTAGGCGTGATCAATTTCCCATGGACAGAATCACTAGCCAAGTATGCTTCAATCTCTTCGGGGATGAAGTCTCTTCCCTCAAAAGGAGTGATAGAAGGAGTAGAATTGGCTATGATAGGTTGAGAGGATGTGGTGGGATCCCCACTCACAGAATTATGAGAATAACCAAGAACTTCTTGAGTACCTCTTGAAAGCAACATCAATCATATCTATTAGGTTAACGATTGAGAATCATAGTTTGCGGAGTACCTCGAAGTTTGATCAAGGTTAAAGGTGACGGCTTCATTACCAACACGTAATGTGATTTCTTGCTCAAATACATCAATAGAGCCACGGCCCGTTCTCAAGAATCCTCGACCAACAATGAGAGGAACCCGATGATCGGCATCAAAATCAACAACCACGAAGTCGGTGGAACTTTCCTACTTTCACAAATCGTCCTCGGCAATGCCAAGAGGATATGGAAACGATCTGCAAGCTCGAGAGTCATGCATGTAGGAGTAAGTTTTGGAACATAAAGTTTCTTCCATATCAATAAGGCATCGAGGTTGATGCTTGCAAATCTGCTAAGGCAAAGCATTCAACCATCCACAAAATACACAAGGTAAGAGAAATTTTCCGGGATCTCCAAGCTTTCAAGAAGCTTCTTCAAGATAACTACAGAGCGGTTCTCGTTAAAGAGAGTTTTGCCATTTCAGCGAGCTTTTCCTTATTGCTTAACATGTGTTTGAGAGTTGATGCAAATTTGGGCATCGACATGATATCATAAAGCTTATGTCAAAATGTAACTCTTGGAAAATTTGGAAAAATTTGTCCATTTGATGACCGGCTTTTCGCGGAGCTTCGCTCATTCAAGCGTGATGGGTAAGGAATAGAAGATTTGATTGGGATTCTCAATGAGCTGCTGTGAGGTTCAAAAACAACTCCTCGGATTTGATTTGGGTTTCGGACCACTTCGAGGTTGGACTACCGGGTGCGGACATGTGGCGGTACATTCTCATTGGGCTTGAATAATGCACCTTGTCCGTTGTATCCTTGGTAACTTGACTCATTTCTCCTAGTGGATGAGGCATTGGAGTAAGAGGTCCATTGTGTGTCTTAGGTTCACTTTCCACTACCTTCGGGAGAGAAGAAGAAGAAGAGGTAGTAGGAATAGCAGTTCATCATATGAAACACCACTTCCGTTGTGATCGCCTTTGCATCGCCCGGGTTAGCGATCGTGTTGTTCGGAAGTTTTCACGAGCCCAGGGTTGATCATTTAAAGACTTCTTAAGATCAAAGAACTGATGACCAACAACCGTTTCATTTCATCTTGGGATTTCATGAATTGCTTCAACAACTCATCGATGATGGTCCGTATTTGGAACAATGGCGGGCGGTGGATTAGGAAAATTCTGGCCTCTAATGTTAGGATTAGGGCCTTGATTTTGAAAATTTCCTGGATTAGGATTCATATTCCCATGAAATTGATTCCCTCGATTGAAATTGTTTTGATTAACGTTTCCTTGATGTTGGAAACCTTGATTTGGCGCAGGATAGAAATTACCTTGGTTTTGATAACCTTGGTTCATTCTAGGTTGGTTCCGATCCGGTTTGCATGTTATGATTCAGTTAAAACCGGGTGGTGCCCGGATAGTGTTAGCACGGTAGTGTGGTTCATTTTTGAGGACGGTATAGATTACCTCCTGATGTGCACAACCGGCTAGAAAGCATTGCTTCAAATGGACTACCATCGTGGCAAGATAAATTGTAGTATGCATGAGGACCACCAAAGTAACACAACTCCCTCACTTTCTTCACTTCACCGTGCGTTGGTGTTTGTGTGAAGGTCACTTTCTTTTGGTTAGCAAGAACCAAAGCTTGAACAATATCTGTGAGTTTGTCAATCTTAGCACTGCTAGATGTACTGCCAGAGATGAAGGTTAAGGTCCAGCGTAGACCGGATATGTCTTTGCTCTGAAAGTGCGACCTGAGACTTATTCTCAATAATTTGCAAGGCTTCTTTGGTGGTCTTGCTCAGAAATTACCTCGCGGAGGCATTCAAAGAATCTTGATTGGTCTGGTTCGGACCATTGTAGAAAGTATCCATTTGCATTAACTCGTAAAACCGCGATGCGCGATTACTTCATGGCAAATCTTTGTAACGATCCCATGCCTCCCCGAATGATTCATCAAATCGCTGAGAAAATTTCATTATCTCATTCTTAAGACTTGTAGTTCGGGATGGAGGATATAATTCGTTAACAAACTTGGTAACTAGATCCTCCCATGTCTCAATGGAATGAGGGTTTCTCAAGCCAATTAGGGCTTGTCCCTCTGTAGAGAATGGGAACAGAAGAAGCTTGATAGCTTCATGTGGGATATATTTTGTATTTGATGGTAGGTGCAATCTTGTTAAACCATCGAATATGAGCATGAGGATCATCCCGCCAAAACCATAGGAATTGGCTTTGGGTTACTAGATTAAGCAACCCGTCTTGAGCTCAAAGGTATCGCCACGATGGTTTGGGACAACAATACATCTCCGTAACCCTCGATGGGTGCTTGGAGAAGCTCATTCATGGGCTTGTCTTCTCGCCATTACCATGTGGTGGTGGCGGTAGACGTTCTCGCCACGGTGAAGGAGCAGAACGTCCTCTATGTCTACGAGGAATCTTGCCAAGCTCAGAAAGTGGACTTGTAGAACTGAAGAACGAAAGCGCATGCACTAAGTATAAAAATCAGTTTTCAAAACAAATGCGAGGCAAAACGACAAGAAAACTTAACCAATAATCTCAAATGAAATGGCTTCTTTGAAAAAGGTACACCAAATCACAAGGACACAAAGGCAAGTTTTAAATCGTTGTTCGAACTTATTATGGTCACACCCCAATTAGTATGTACTGCTTTATTGCGGTGGTTGATTTTATGTATTATTAAGTACCACCTAAAAAGACGAGGTATAGATTTGTGCTTGATGGGTTTAAAACTTTTGGACAATATTTTTGGATCGTTTTGTTTAACCAAATTGTATCTCTTTAAGAATCACCTTAAAAGAAACACAAGCTTAGAAAACGCTATTTATTGTTTTGTTGTTTTTATATTTTGTTTGGTGTTGTTAACACTTTAGGAAAAGTGTTAATGAACTTTTTGAGATTTTATATCTTAAAAAACTTTTACAAAATGTGGTATATGTGCAAGAATGGGTCCAGAAAAGGTTTAACACACGCTAAAGCTCCGGCAATGCCTAAAATTTGATCAAAAGAAAACAATCAAGCTTTATCACACAAGCTAGCCACTTGTGAATGGCTAACCGTAATAAACTTAAAACCGCCGTAAAACCAATACAATGAAGATCGGAGAATATAATGAATTCGCGGTCGTTAAGTCCCACGAAGACTCAATGGTGTGTAAACTTGATCAGATGATAGAATGATCACTAAGGATAGTGATCAATAAGGATTTGGATTGGAAATTACACTACTGATTGAATGGAAAGATATTTGGACAATGTAATTGAAAGCACAACAATCGACACAACAATCTTAAATAATGACGCTTAAAAACTACGTAGTAAGCACTAAATTAAAAATGAGATCAAAGAAATAAAAGACCTAAAAATATGAAAATGACATTTTAGAATCCTAAAAATAAAAGAAAATTATTAGAAAAATAAAATTATTTTTATAACTATTTATTTAATTATTATTAATTAAAAACTATTTTAACTATTTAATAATAACCTAAAATAAAAGAAAATATGAAATAAGGCTAGAAAAAAAAATTATGATTCAGAAAAATCTAAAATATTATAAAACTTATTTTAAAACTAAAAATATATTTTTTACACTTTTTATCTATTTATTACTAATTAATTACTATTTAAAATACACTTAAATACAAGAAATTACAAAATTAACCTGGAAAAATAAAGTTTTAACTTAGAAAAATCTAGAATATTATAAAACTAATTTTAAACTGAAAAGATATTTTTTATGCTTTTAATTATTTATTACTAATTATTTAATACTTTTAACTATTTAAAATTCTAATAAATACTAAACAGATTATGAAAATTATGAAACTTTTTCTAAAAATAACTTAAGGTGACAGAAACAAGAAGAAAAATATAAAAACTGGATTTGCTTATTAATAAGCTGAAAAGAAAAATCAAAAAGCTAAAAACTATTAAATAAACGCTATCACTATATTTAAATTGATGTTTTTCTGGATTTTATTCTTGAAAACTACTTAACTACTTAAAAGATGAAACTTTTACAAAGACAAAAATTTTACAAATAAAAAATAAGCTATTTGATAAGCTTATGAGCTTAACAGATATGCTTATGAGCTTATTTTGAAGAAATAAGCTCAAACAAGCTCACAAACTGAAACAAAAGCTAAAATAAGATGCAATAAGCTACAAGCTACTCAAATTAAGCTAAAAGACACAACAAGCATAATCGATAAGCTACTCAAAAGATAATAAGCACTTATGATCAACACAGAAATGGGACAAGGTAAGGTAGGCTTATTGCAGCCCTACCAAACAAGCTTCAAAATAAAAACTTAAGCTTGGAACTTCAAGATGGCTTGGTCAACTACTCAAAGAACCAAGAATCACAGGATTTGACCAACAAATAAGCTCTGTGTGAGCTTATGATTGAGCTTGTAAAACTAGTACGTGGACACAATTTCGTAACGGTACTCAAAAGAAGCTAGTAAATAAGCACTAAGCAAGCTGCTTAAAAGTGAACTAGTATTTTTCTAATTAAGTTTAGCAACTAAACTTTGATATTCCAAGAGCTTATCTCCTAAATCTTAATATTAAACACACACTAAAAATATCTGTTTTAATAAAAAACGACCAAATGAAGATTTTGACTTTTATAAAAACTCACTAAGTTTGACTTTTATGAACTTGTGATCAATACTACTTACTGAATATGTAATATTAAGTTATATTAAGACTAATTTAAGCTAGGTTAACAGATTCTAAGCTACTTTGATGAGATTTGTATTCAAAAATCCTAACAGTGAACTATCTAGGTGTGATCAAAGGTGATTTTGACTATTTCACTAAATGACCACTGGTTTTCTTGTTTATATGAGCTATATGGTACTTAAGTAACACAAAACAATAACAAGCAACAACTCAAACATTCTCTAAAACAGTAATCAAGGCAAATCCAAACACCCTTTAACTTGACTGTTTTGAAGCTTTTAGTACTAAAACAGATTTTTAAAACAGAAAACCTAGTGATTAACTTATTCTAACTATGATGAGACAAGATTAAACCAATATTGACTTACTTTAAACACTTAAACTAAAAATTGCAAATTATGAGAAAATGCTTACAAGGTGAGTCTAAGCACTGAAGCCGAAAACTAAGATATAAGACCACAAACCTATAGCTCCCAAGGAAGCTCTAAACCAAGGCCATCCACAATTTACCGATCCAGTGACATTCATCTCCATGGATTTTTTTTTCAACTATTTTATTTTTGTTTTGGTGATTTTGCTTTTTGATTCTAAGCACGATTTTTAAAGTTTCTAAAAGCTTTAATAAGCTTTCTAGGAACTTAAGTGAGCCTATCGGTCAAGATAACAACATTTAACATAATATGAGATTTTGATCTTGAAAAATGCATAAACTTGAAAATATGATTAAGACTTAAAATTGATACTTGCAAAAGTTTAATAATACACTGAAATGACTTAACAAAACACTTGAAAGCTTTTACATACACTGAAAATTGAAAATTACTTAAAACGACATAAGCTAAACTAAAGTACACTAGATATCTCTCATCCTTGCTTCTTTTCCCTTTATATTCAACTTTTTGGACTTCTTGTCGACCTCTGATAGAATCCCACTCATTTCCAGCCATTGGATTGGCCAAAATCATCATATTCGTCCAAGTGTCATTTTGGCGCCAAAAGTCTCTTAGCAGGTTTCAATCAATTAAAGCTTTTGGGTGTTAGTGGAGGGGACAAGGTATACAAGTTGGAAGAAGCATGGAAGGGGTGGATAGAGCAAATCAAGGAAAACTACCATGGTATCTGGTTTGGCGGACAGAAGGTAGGGGATGAACGGTGGCGGTGTTTGACTTTTGACCCACGTGTATTAATAAAGAGGGGTTCACAATGGTTTTGACAGGGATCAAAATGGATATTGGCCTGGCTCAAGGGGGTTCAAGGTTCAAGGGGTGGATTGGGCTAAGGATTGGATTGGGCTTGTGTTTGATATTAGAAGGTGTCCGTTTGGTTTAGTAGATATTACAAGGACCATATTTGCAATTTCTGAAACTTTGAGGACTGAACTTGACACTTTTCCAAAGATATCAAAAGGACCAAACTTGACAAACTTTGATAGAACAAGGACCCTTTTTGCATAAAATTCCATTTTAAAATATCCAAGGACCAATTTTGCAATTTTTCAAACTTTAGGGACCTTATCTGCCATTTGACCAAAGAATCATTCAAGGACCATTTTTAAACAACTTAGAACATTAGGGGACCTTGAATGATAAAATTCTTGATTTTTGAATTCGGGGGACTAGATTTGACAACTTTTGAAACTTGGGGACTAAAAGCGCCAATTTTGAAAACTTGATATATTTTCATCGATTTTGATATTTTTTAATTTAAAACACATAAAACACTGATTTGTGATATTTTCATCATTTTGATGCATTTTTGAGTGTTTTCAGATGATTTTGCAGTTTAGATTGTACAAAAATGATGAGTATTTAGACACTCATCAGTTACCCAACCGGGGTTTTTCAACTTTAAATTATAACAATAATACGGTAATTGTGAAAAGGAGTTTTTCGGGTCACGGGACAATGTCTCCAATGCTATATTTCTTCCTCCCCATGCCTTTTTGTAAGAAATGTCGATGTTACTTAAGGTTGATGTCGTTTACTATGTCCTTTGGCTTATATATCCGACTGTGATCTCCCATCTTTGGTATCAACAAATGACCCAACAATTTTCTGTTGCATTTGGTGATTAGGATAGAATTGTGTTCTCGGACAAGTGTGAATGTCATTTACTTTTCTAATCTCCATCTTATCTCGACATCATCTATCTTAGATGAAATTATCTTCCAATTGCAATTGTTATGTATACAAATTACATCATACCTATATGAATCAGATTTTCTTGTTTTAAACTGAAAACCTTCTAAAAGAGCTTTTTCACCGATTGCATACATGCATAAGTCTTTATTATCAAATTCAACACCCTCTTTTAGAAAACGTGACAAATTTTGTGCGACCCCTACTTTTGGTGTTTTAATATTTGGTGTTGGATGATTGGGGGGAGTAGGCATATAGGTAAACGTGTTATTTTTCCATGCATAATTTGGGGGAGTAGACAAAATAGGTTCGTTATTTTCGAAAGTTTCATTTTTTGGTTGATTATATGTGTTGTCAATTTCATCACCAAATTCGTCGTATCTGTCAGGAAGTGCATTAAGATCAAATTCAAAAGTATTAGATGAAGAAGGATTTACCTTTGAGCATTTTTTACTCTTCTTAATATACAAATTATGCAACAGTGAGACTTCCCTTTCAAAACTTGATGTACAAAAAAGGCCATATCATCATCGTCGACTATTTGGACACAATTATTTCCAACATGGTAAGAAATCCCAATATCATACTCTTCACCGATGTTGAACTTTTTCTTGGCTAGAGCAACAAGTTGTGTGTACGTAATATTTTTTGGAAGTAATACACCAAAGGTTAAATCTTGGCAAACCAAAAATACACTTAATTTACCATTCATGTTTTTTTTAAGGCTACATGATTTTTTTTTAAGGCACTGTGATTGTATATGTCCAAATTTTATGCATATTAGAATGGATATAATATAATCATTTAGTTCGCACATTTGTTCAAATCGCGCATTCGCACATTTTTTAACTTAAATGCCCATGTACTTTCCACCTGCACCACATTAATTTACATAGTGAGGGGCAATAAATTTCAAAACCTACCCACTTTATTTGTGTATTTTAATTTAAGTTAGTTGTAGAAAAATATACAAGAGGTTTAATTCAAATTGTGTCCGGGTACAAGTGTTTTAATTGAAGTGGTTTATCGTTAAAACTTTTATACCACCGATTTTTTTAAGACCCATAGGATTGTATATGTCTATATATATATATATATATATATATATATATATATATATATATATATATATATATATATATATATATATATATATATTTTGCATATTACAATGGAGATAATATAATTATTTAGTTCGCACATTTGTTCAAATCGCGCATTTGCACATTTTTTAACTTAAATGTCCATGTACTTTCCACCTGCACCACATTAATTTACATAGTGAGGGGCAATAAATTTCAAAACCTACCCACTTTATTTGTGTATTTTAATTTAAGTTAGTTGTAGAAAAATATACAAGAGGTTTAATTCAAATTGTGTCCGGGTACAAGTGTTTTAATTGAAGTGGTTTATCGTTAAAACTTTTTATACCACCCGATTTTTTTTAAGACCCATAGGATTGTATACGTCCATTTTTTTTTAATTTTTTTTTGCATATTACAATGGAGATAATATAATTATTTAGTTTGCACATTTGTTCAAATCGCGCTTTCGTACATTTTTTTAACTTAAATGCCCATGTACTTTCCACCTGCACCACATTAATTTACATAGTGAGGGGCAGTAAATTTCAAAACCTACCCACTTTATTTGTGTATTTTAATTTAAGTTAGTTGTAAAAAAATATACAAGAGGTTTAATTCAAATTGTGTCCTGGTACAAGTGTTTTATTTGAAGTGGTTTATCGTTAAAATTTTTTATACCACCCGATTTTTTTAAAGACCCATAGGATTGTATAAGTCATTTTTTTTTTTGCATATTACAATGGATATAATATAATTATTTAGTTCGCACATTTGTTCAAATCGCGCATTCGCACATTTTTTAACTTAAATGCCCATGTGCTTTCCACCTGAACCACATTAATTTACATAGTGAGGGCAATAAATTTCAAAACCTACCCACTTTATTTGTGTATTTTAATTTAAGTTAGTTGTAAAAAAATATACAAGAGGTTTAATTCAAATTGTGTCCTGGTACAAGTGTTTTATTTGAAGTGGTTTATCGTTAGAAATTTTTTATACCATTCGATTTTTTAAGACCCATAGGATTGTATATGTCCATTTTTTTTTATTATTTTTTTATTTTTTGCATATTACAATGGAGATAATATAATTATTTAGTTCGCATATTTGTTCAAATCGCACATTCGCACATTTTTTAACTTAAATGCCCAGGTACTTTCCACCTGCACCACATTAATTTACATAGTGAGGGGCAATAAATTTCAAAACCTACCCACTTTATTTGTGTATTTTAATTTAAGTAAGTTGTAAAAAAAATATACAAGAGGTTTAATTCAAATGGTCTTGTTATACCGGGTACAAGTGTTTCAAAATCCCCTATAAATATTCAATTCACACTAACAAGTAACACACAAACAAACCAAAAAAAAAAAAAAAAAAAATTGTCACAAAATTTTCTCAAAAATGTCTAAAAAAGACTTTAGCCAACAATTTCCGAAACAAAAAGACTTCAGCCAACAAATTGATGAAGATGAAATTTTAAGAGAAATGGAGGAATTTGCTATTAAGGAGGAAGCAGAAAGGAGATATAGCAGTGAAAAGTAATGCTCTTAAGGAGGAAGCGAAAGGGGGCGACTTATGCTCCAAGATGAAGAAGTGTTGTTAGAGATGGAGGAAGCCGCACGTAGGGAGCAAAAGGCGAGGGAGGAACAAGAACGTCGGGACAGAGAATTCGATGCTTTGTACAATCAGTGGGAGAAGAGCAGATTTGAAGGTTGTCATGAGTATCTTTACGACGATGGTTACGACTCTAACAACTCTCAACTAGGGATCACCCGGATTATATGTAGTTGTGTCGAAGTTTACTTTTGAATGTTTGTTTGTTTCGTTTGTTTCCTGTTTTAGTTGTGTTTTTATTTGTATTCTTGTTTTAGTTGATAGTGTGAGGACTCTCTATTGTGTTTCCTTATTTTTTTTAATACATACGTTTTCAGTTATGTTTTGTAATCATTCTTTTCGATATGGGTTTTATGTTTTAAATGTTTTCTGGATGTGTAAATATTTGGTAGTTTTGAATCTATATAAGGGTACCATTACTTACGCTTTTAATTATATAATTACGCAACCACCTACCAAAACATTTCTTCTAAATCTGATTTTTTCGACAATAATGGCGGCAACTCCCAATCTAGATGAACTGAAGGCGGCAACTGGATCTGAAGACATTGCGACATGTTTTAAGCTTCTTTTCATCAGCGAGTTGGAGGAGGGGCGCAATCTTCTGATGAGGGTGGAGGAACTGGTTGGGCAGCTTAGGGAGAAAATCCAGAAGCACGATCGTACTCAGACTGAGGTCCATTTTTTGGGACCTTCTCATGAAAAGGGGGTGGATGCCCTAACTTGTCTTGGCGAGATGCAAATCATGCAGCGTGATATCTTGCAATCTCTTAAAGGAACAGTGGACTTGATACGTGATGGGATCGAACAACAGGAAGAACATGTTACCTTGATGGAGATCAATGAATATTTGTCTGACGGTTAGTTTCTTTGGGTAGATGTGTTTTGTGCTTTGGGTCAGGGTTTATGAACAATATTGTGGTGTTATTATGTATATAATGGTATTGTAAGTTGCGTATGTAAAGCCTAAGGTAGGTTGGATTAGGGTTTATGAACATTCGCCTTTCTGTTTAGTTAATATGGGTCTAAGGAAGCTTAGTTGGTGTGTGGATTTTATAAAATTGTCGGGTTACAGTTTTGTGTACTCAGATGCTGCACATGTATGGTGGCGGCGTTCATGTAATCGACAATTAATCTATGAAAAAATGTGGTGCTTAGTTTATCGTAAATTGTTGTAGCTCAATTTTATAATTTTTATTTACATTGTTATGTCATACTTTTGTTTTGCCTTTCTTGTTTTGGGGATTTCCCTTTCGCTGAGGTATAGCATCGAAAGTGGTTCGGTATCCAGGTGACCTTGCAAACGAAAATGATGGTATTTGTGTTTGTAAAATAGTATGCACCTGATAGAAGTAGAGCGCGTTGCCGTTTGAGTGTGGGATACGCTAATCTAGATATAAGTGGTGCTTGCCTGGTTTTGGTGAGTGATCGTTAAACCCATTCGTGTAAATGTTCCAGTTGTTGGTTAGCTTGGTTGATAGAAGTAGAGCGCGTTGCTGTTTGAGTGTGGGATACGCTAATGTAGATATAAGTCGTGCTTTCCTGGTTTTAGTGAGTGATCGTTTAACCGATTCGTGGGTATGTGCCAGTTGTTGGTTAGCTTGGTTGATAGAAGTAGAGCGCGTTGCCGTTTGAGTGTGGGATACGCTAATGTAGATATAAGTGGTGCTTGCGTGCTGAAATGTGCGATTGAATATTGTGATGCTTGCGTGCTTTTCGCTATTCATATGTAGCCGCCGAAATAGCAGGCATGTCCATGTATCTGAGATTTGTTAGTGTATGGTCTGTAAATGCAGTCGTTCATTTTGTGTGTGTGTGTGGTGTAGACATATGTATGAATAAGTTGTGTGTAGAGCTTCGAACACGCTGCAGTTGATAGTCTATGAAGGAGTTCGCTTCGAACACGCTTCACCCGGATTATATCTAGATGTCATTATATCAAAGGCATTATAGGTACCTTTATATAACCAAAAATGTTAGGAAATTATACTACATTTAGGACTAAAGACAAATTGTTGAAGATCAGAAAATGAGTTTTTATCATTTTGTGTAGGTACCTTTAGGACATTATATAACCAAAACTGTTAAGACATTATATAACCACATCTTACCTTTTTAAACTTTTTAACTTAATGATGCTAGAAACCAAACTGGAATAACATCTTACCTTTAGGACAACTCTTGGTATGCAACAAAGCTGCACAACCAGTAGACATACAGACCACAAGCAAACTTATCCGACCATAAATGTTTACAAAAGATCGAGGTTGAGGAATAACAGCGTTTGCGATGCCGTGTTGCTACTAGACCTAAACTCCTACAGAACCTAAACTCCTACAACACCTAAACTGTTAAGCAGCCAAGCTACACAACAAAATTACATAGTTTTAGACCTACCTGGCTATGCAACCATGTAAAGGTCAATAGTTTTTCACCTACAAGACCTACACTACTTTGATGTTCATTTGATTGATTATACCTTCTTGTATTTCCAATAGAAAGCTGTCAATTGTTCACGATATGCTAGAGCAAACTCAACAGGATCATCCACCATCAACGGAAGACTGTTTGTCAAACGGTACAAAAAAAAGCAGAGCCAAATACCACAATCTCCGTAATAACCACCTTGTAATGGCACATCTTCTGCATAGCGAAAGGTTATTGAATAAGTATGTGAATCAATGTTTTTCTTGGCCATCACATGACTATCTTCAAGTATCCTACCATTCATGACCATCTTGATCAGGACCACCAAGGCTGTCATATATAGTAATGACACCTGATCGAATGTCTAGCACTGCCAAAGCCGGGTGAATATTTGGCTCATTAATGGGAATGTAAACCTACAATATGAAAGGTGTATTAAAAGCAAACCCATTCTAAATACAATGACAAACGGAGCACTTTTGGTATCTAATCAATCAAACAGACGAAAAACACATAAATAGAAAAACTGCCCATATAACTAGAATAGACCCATGTTGTGAGTTTAAGAAAATGTCTAACTCCAAAGTTTGACCCGTTACACAACCCATCCATGTTTTCACCTTTACATCCTACTTAAGGCACATATCAATATTATTAAATCTGGAACATACCAATCAACATGAAGCAAATTGAGCACATCTAAATTTTCATTGATCATTCATGCATGTTCTATACAGTATCTAATCCCAGTTTGAGTGCCCAAGGCTAATATCATTCATATCTCAGTTTATCTATACAACAGAATTGTAACTATATTCCAAACTCCATAGCCCAGTAATCATTGTACCACTAGCAGCCATACAAAATGATTTTTTTGAATTTTTATCCTTTTAAGAAAAATTATATAAGCTGGTTTAATTGTTATTTTTTTTAAAAAAAAATTATGACAGATAAAAATGACTCAAATAGGTGTGAAAACTGAAATAATGAATAAATTGAAAACTGAAAATCAGACTAATTTGTTAGGCACACCATAGGTAATACCAAGAGACTAATTCGTACCTTTTCAACATTTGGGGCAAACCAAGGCACACCATAGGTAATACCATTTGCATAATATATTGGTATATCTCGACTAAGAAGCTTTGTGCTGAAATATGGGCCGACCATCACCCAATCCGCATCTTGTGGTCTAAAGTGCCACATATACAATACCCATACATCAATGTGCTGCGATATCAAAAGTATAAAGAAATTAGCGAAATGAGAGATGGAATTTAAACGGTTGTAAATAATAAGTAGGTAATAATTACGTACCAAGTCAGACAACCAGCCTTTCCTGTTGCCGTCCTTGGCCACTAAAGCAGCCCAAAATACATTGTACAGGTCTGCATCATACCAAGGTAAACAAAATTTCATCTGCTTCCTTGAACGTAATAACATGGTAATCTCTGGATGAGAATTGATGCTGTTGGCTGGCGAACCTTCAGGACGATTCAATTCCTGTGAAATGATGAAACAACTCCTATTTTACATCCACTCCCAAAATTAATAATACACCCACGGTTAAAAGGTTTCACGTGATTAGAGTCCAATAATCATCTAGTCATGCAAAACATGTTTTAGACTTTTGACCCTGAAAATTGTTTTACCCATTTGACCCATTACACAACCCATCCATGTTTTCACCTTTCAATTGATCATTCGTAAAAAGGTGTTTCGATTTTTGGCCTTGAAAATTGTTTTAACAATTGAAACTGATCTTTTGGACTTGATATCAGATAACATGAGATTCTAATGATCTAAAAACTTAAAAGGGACAACAGCTTATCCAAGACATCTATATAATGCGAGAAAGATATGCCAAATGGCTAAACAAATAAGTGGATCCCATATGCCAGGTAGAACCATTCATGATAGTAATAAGCCCGATAGAATCCCCTTTGTTAATATACTTATCCAGCCCACTACACCCCCAACTGAAGTCTCTAACCACTAACTACAGAAGTGCAAACATGTCTTCCCTTATTTAAATTCATGTTGTTAGGACCGTATGTTTGGTTGATATGGTGATTCGGGAGGTCTTGGAAGATGGAAGAAAGCCATCTTCAAGTTAAAGAGAGAAACTAGAGAGAAGGGAGAGAACTATGTGTTTTATTATTATGAAAGGTGAAGCTTACACTAAGAAATCTCACCCCTCCATGGAAGTATGGAGGGGTATTTATAGCCTAGCACATACATCTATTACAATATGACATAACAAGCCCATGTGTTTTGGCTAACTAGGATAGATAATGTAATCCCGTCAATGTCGTTCCATTCCGTAGCTAGGAGCGATTCCAACAATCTTCCCTCAAATGGGACTGGTATGTGCTAAAACACATACCTTTTCTATATCAAAACTGACCCAAAATAACCAAGAAAGAGCCGTTTATTGCTAATATTTGTGGTTTTCTTGAGTTTGTGCTTGTGCAGTGCGGATATGCAAAAACACTCAAAAGGAGCCAAATCAGGGCGTAAATCCGAGCACGAGAGATTAAGAGAGCTTAAGCCGAGCCGGAAGATCATAATTGAGCATTTATGAAGATTTTATTCTCCGAGGATGATTTTTGGAAGAAATAACCAAGTTTGAAGAAATGTCAAAACTGGCCCCTCAAGTTTGAGTGATTGGCAAAAATGGTCCTTGAAGATTCAGAAATTGCAAATTGACCCTTGGTTTATTTGAAGATTGTCAAAATCAGTCCTTGGAAGATATTTTCTGAATCACACCTTTGGTCCTTGGAGTTTCAGCTTTTACATGTTTGGTCCTTGGTACACTAAATAATCACTCTACTAGTCCAATATATATCCAAGTCCAATATCCATATACACGGCCCAATCCACAAAACCCTCTCTCGGCCCAAACTCATCAACCCGGTCCAATAATATCCAACCCGGCCACCCTCTATTAATATATCCTTACCCGGTTATCCACCCACTTTACCTGAATACCCGGTTTTTAACCCAAGTCAACTCCCCCAAACCCAGTCAAACACCCAATTGAAATATTATAAAGAAATCCAAACGCGCCCTTTACCTTGCCCTGTCTTCCCCAAACCAAACACCCTTTTACAGCCATTTACCCACACCCATTTACCCACCATATACCTCGTACTAAGCATCTATTGCCTTCTAGAAGCTGACAAAGCAGATAAGGATGCCCACGTGGCTATTTCAAGCTCTCCCATTAGACATGACACCTCATTTGATGAATTGAAGAGCTGTGATTGGTGGTGATGACAGAGAATTGACATGTGGCTGTGGATAAGCCTTCTAGGCTCTTCTGAAAGGGATCCCAAGCTCAATGAAGGCTATATAAAGACCCCTTTGGCTCACATTTCGAGTCGTGCATTATTTTCTTTAAAATTAGTTTATGTTTCTTGTATTTTTAACCTTTTTCAGTAGTTAAATAATGATTTCTTAAAGTTTTATGCAATCTCAGTTTCTTTGTACTCTCCTTTCTCAGTTTTAATAAAAGTCCAAGTTTCTATTTAATCTTGCATTTCCAGTTTTTAATGATGAATAAAGTTGTTTTTAAGGTTGAAATAAGCTCACTCAGCTTCATATAAGCTGTAGTGAGCTTATTTTTTGTTTACTTGTTCCTTTTCATTTACTTACATTCACAAAAATAATCGGTCAACGAAAGTAAACTGGTGCTTATAATTGGTTAAGAAATTGAGATGGGTTGAAATGATCTTTGAGTTGGGTCTGATTTAGTGTTTGGTTGGGTTGATTTGGTTCTGTTGTGATGCTAAAACTCAGCTAGACATCTTGTAAGTTGAAACTCAATCTCATAATTTGCTTAAAAGTAGATCATCATTTCCATTTAGATCTGTTATAGTGTTGAATATTGCTGTCATATTAGCTTTGTTTTAATGCATTGGATCTGCTTTGATGTTAAAATGAGCTTATCATATTGATTTTGATAAAGTTGCTTGCAAAACTGTCCCTAAAGTAGTGTTTGGATCAGGGTTTAAAATTGTGCTAGAGGTCAATATATTAGAGTAGATCAGTAGTTTGAGGCTTATCATAGTTATTTGCGTTCATATCTGTCCTTGTTTCGTGCTAGTCTTCATCATAAGTCAACATTAGTTTGAATCTGATCTTGATCTCAAATCTGTGGACATCGGTTGGTATAATCTTACATATGGGTGGATAACTTGTTAAGTGAGCTTGCTATAGTCTTATTACATCATATTTCACCTTAATCAGTCCAACATTTGCATTCAAATCTCAAAAAGGTCAAAATACCAAACTGTTTCAAAAAGTCAAAATGGTGTAAAAAGCAGTTTTCCTCAGAACTTGCAGACATTGCACAGAGTCCAATACAGCTAGTTAGGGTCTCATTTTTGGTCCATTTGTAGTTTGCTGGGTGGTTTTAAAGTCCACATATCTGGTTTTAGCATTAGCTCATTGAAGAAGCTTATAGAGTAGCTTAAAGTAGGGACCTGTTCACTGTTTTGGCTTAGTAAATCAGTTAGCCTAAATCTTATTGAACTGCTTATTTGAGGTTAGGAGTAGCAGTAGTTAGTTTATTTAGAGTGGTTATAGTATAATTTAGTGGCTGAAAAAGTTTAGTGGCTTATTTTGTTGTTTAGCTTATTTCAAAGTGCTTATTTGCTATCCATTTACACTGCAGCCCTCTTTTCTTACACACAAGCATCATCTTTGATATTTTTCATAAAACCAGAATAGCATTTTAGAATTTTCCTGAGATTTTCATAATTTTTGGTCATTGTTAGCTATTTTTCTCAATTAAAAATAGTTTTTAATCATTTTTAAATAGCTTTAATTGCAAATAATCAAGAAAAAGTTCCAAAAAATAATTTTTCAATTTTCCCAGTTTAAGAAAAATATAAAAATCATAAAAAATATTTTTCCCTATTTTTTCCCTTTTATTTGGTATTTTTCACAATTTAAATTAGAGTTAAATAGTTTTAAATTCATAGAAAATAGAAAAATAATCAGAAAAATAAAAAAATAGTTTTGAAAATTCTCTTATGGTATTTTAGATTTTATAAAAATAGTTTCATATTTTTCCTTTTTATTTTCATAATTTTTAGTATTTTATATTAGTTTTAATAGTTAATAATTAGTTTTTAATTTTAATAAAATCCAGAAAAATCCTAAAAAATAGTTTTAATTCATAAATAGTTTTCAAATATCATTTTTAGCATAAAAGTAATTTTAGGATTTAGATTAGACGTAGTTGCTTTTTTATTAGTTTCGTTTTAATCCCGTATTTGCGTTTTAGTGTAGAATTGAGTAGTTTGCCATTATTCTTAGGTTTTCCCCATAGATTTTAGTTCCATATGCTTTCCTTATCCCGTAGTTTAGATAATATCATTTTATCCCCTTCTCTTATTCAAATCCCGATAATCGCGACGTGAGTTGGAAATTCCATTCAACCCTCGTTGGGAACGATCTCGGTGCTCAAACCTAACACGTTTGAGTTACCCGTATACTACACTTCTCATCTATTATTGGTTTTAAATCAGTGTCCGAACTGTTTTAAGTTTCTTACGGTTAGTCATTCACAAGTGGCTAGCTTGTGTGAGATAATTGGCGGTTTGATCTGAAGAATCAATTTTTGGCGCCGCTGCCGAGGAGGGCTTGTAGCGAGTTTTCGTATTCCGTCTCGAATCGCGTGTTTTTGAAGATCCTTCCCGAGTGAATTACAGTCATTTTTGTATATATATATATCTTTTTCAAAAACCCAAAAACATTTAAAAACCTAAACATTCTTCCTAGAGTGTTTACAAAAACCATAAAAATTAAAAACCAACAAAACAAACCCGAACGTTGATTGTTACATCGGCTCACCTTGAAGGTACAACCTATACACGGGGTATAAGGAAAGTCTTGACATTAAATTGCAGTCTGAAGAACGATCCACTCTTCGTTTCGCTCCGCTTTGTGTACTTTTGAGAGCTACCAAGCACCGGTTGACGTGAAGGTTACAAAAATATTGTGTTTTCAACATTTTCTTAAAAACCCAAAAAGATTTTCCTTTTCAAAATATGTTTTCTAAAAACCCAAAAATATTCTTCTTTACCCTCTGATTTGATAATTCTTTCCTTTTATCCCTCTTTTATGATTAATTCTCATGGAGTCTCAAAATTTCTTTCCACCCTATTGCTTTAATTGTAGAGATTTGTTAAAAGATGATTCACTTTGTGAGCGTTGTTTTTGCAAAGGGTGTGGATTTTATCGCGAATCTTGTATGTGTCGCCCTTTTGAAGAACCCACCGGGTTATCGATGACGTTTCCATCGATTTTGAAGAAAGATTTGAGCGACGTCAAAACCACATTGAAAGCATGCTTCAAACTTTATTAAGCCACATTCAAGCTCGACAATGTGTTAATGAAGAACCCGTTCAAGTTATGGAAGACGATCACACTATTCGAGCTACCGAAGAACCCACCGGGGGTCACGGAGACGATTTCTTTGAACGTCGTGCTTTTCTTAACAACATTGAAAAACTTGAAGCATTATCAAAAATTTTGAAATGTAAGCTTGATGAACCCTCGATTCCTACTCCGGTGAGGGAGATGGAACATATTTCTGAACCGAGGTGATTCCGTTTGTACTCTCGACTCTAATCCGAAGAATTCTAGAATCGATCCTCTCTTCACGATTCGCTATTACGAGTTTGTCGAGTTACAACAAAACAGAACAAAATTATGAGCTTAAAATGATTTCTAAACAGACAGAACCGGAGACCACAACGGAAGTGGTGGAACTTGCTAGCTCTCAGAGCACATTACTTGTACCACCTCCGTATTCTTTTCCTTCTCTTGTTTCTGAGCCTTTCATTTCCGATCCTTCCCCTGCTCTCATGCCGGTTGAGAAAAGTGACGTCGTTTTGGAAAAGGTCGATGATCATAATTCTAACATTGTTGAACCCGTTGATTCTCTCATAATGGGGGATGAGTATCTTAATACTATTCCGGAAACGGAAGTGTCTAATGTTGAGATTCTTATCCCAAGCCCAAGAGAGTCTGGGTTGTTAATGATATTTGTGATGAGCCTTCTCTTGATATTTCTAATGATCATGATGAGATGTTCTCCGATTCCGATGATGATTCTTATGGAGACATCGATTTTGTCGACGATTTACCTTCCGAGCCCGTTAACATTGAAGAAGAAAACGATTTTGAGCCAGAAGAGGAAGAGATTGAGCCCGTTGATATTGAGATCGAGGATGAAGCATTACGTGAAACATTGTCAAATGTTTATCTTCTCATTTCTAAGATTGAAGCTTTGAACGATAATTCGAGTTCGCCTCCTATCTCCGTTAAAGATAGCGACTTCTCTCCCGAACTTGAGACTTTCCGATTTGATGAAGAGATTAGTGGTAGTCCCACTATTGCTGATGTTTATCCTTCGATTCTTGAGCGATTCTATTTTGACGTTGATATGAGCAAGGTTTTGAACGAGATTTCCGATACTCCGACAAATGACCCAATCATTGAGGAAGCCGACTCATTTCTTGCTCTTGATGACTTGATACTACCGGGTATTGAGGATGTTGTTATGAATGATCCCGAGGGGGATATGATGTTTCTTGATGGACTTCTTGACTCTCCTCTCTCTATTGAGTCGACCATCCTTTATCCCGTTGAGCCGACATGTGAAGACAAAATCTTTAAACCCGGGATATTAGACATAGATGAGCTTTATGCTAAAACCGTTGTTAGAGAAAAGGATCCTCACTTGGATACCTTCATTGTTAAGCTTTCACCTCCTTACCATGAGCTTCCGTCTTTCTTGGAGTTTTCTCACTTTGATCCGTCATCCCTTCGTCCACCCGCAAAACCACCGGATGATGGATCCTTCTTACATGACATGCCTTATCCACCCATTTTCTTCTCCACCCAACCCACCCAGTCTCATTCTTTCGGGAATGAGGACACCATTACGACCACTGGTATCTCTACCACTTTCTTCCCCAAGGAAAATGAATTAGCGGGGGCGAGTCAGGGCTAGCGACTCGTTTAAGAAACACAGTAGCGCTTCGTGGGAGGCACCCCATGCTTATCCTTCTATCTTCTTTCTATTTTCTAATAAGTGACGTGAAGGGGTTAGCCTCTTCGATTTCTCGTGTTTGGTTGTTTGTGATGTTATGTGTAGGATTTTCCCGATATGAAGACTCTCGTGCTCGAAGTTTGTTTATTCTCCACTCGAGTTTCATGATCGATGCTGATGGAAATCCGATATCCTAATCTTATCGACTAACGTTTATCTTTGAGCATACTTAATAAACGGCTTTTAGATTTTCGTTGATACCCTTGCTTTAAACATTGAGGACAATGTTTCGTTCTAGTCTGGGGTAGGGTAATCTTCGATTAGATTTGACCGCACTTGCCTATTTTCTGTCGTGTTTCTCTCGTAACCCCGTTTTTCCTTAGAAAATGAAAAATTGTGCAAAAATGAGCAAAATTTAAAAATTTTTGTAAGCTTTTGTTAAGTCTTTTTGATTGAAAAGTTTTGCTAGTCTCTTAGACAAGAAGCTATAAAATGCGAATTCTAGCTCACAAGGCCAAGATTTTGCAAGTTTCCCTGAGTGACTTTAAATATGCATAACTTTATTTCATTAGACGAAGCATTTGCTAAGTTAATATATGTTTTGACACCTTATTGACTTTCCTGCTGGTGAGAGTAGGAATAGAATTCTGACTTGACCGGGCGTGTTGAGCCCTAGCTTGTTCCCTTAACCATAGATAATCTAAAAATTATCGGCTAAGCATCCGCGGATCTCATTATTTGGGATTTTAAATTTGCAGTGATCGAGAAATGATAGAGTTACTTATGAGTTTAGATGCTAAGCGTGGAGTAGTTGGTTCTCTTTAGAGCCCATCGAAGGTACTTATGGCTTTTTGTTCCCACAAAATTGTTTCACCCCATATTTGTCTAATAATAATTAGAGATGTTGAGTTTTTGGCGATAGTTAGTTCTTTATCTTCTTAAAAGAATCTTTGTTTTAAAAATTGGGTACACATCAAGGATCCGTAATAAATAAGCAATCAGTGATAAGTGATAAAGTAATAAGTAAAGTTATGAGCTGCGGTGTCCAGATCGGACCCTTGGATCTTTAGCCGGGATTGAGTGAGGTCTTAGCCTAGCCAGCCGGGATCCTCATTACATGAAGCCTATAGTCTTGGAATTACCCCGTGAAGCTCCGTAGTTCATAGCTCATACAAGTAAAAGTATAAGTGCAAAAAAAAAAAAAAAAAAATGATGAATGAAAAATGAAAAAGTCAAAAGTATAAGTAAATAAAAATTCCTTGATGTGGACCTCATTTTTTGGACAATGGTTCTTGAGAGAAGGCGGATAACTAATTATCGACTTAGCTTTATATCTTTATCGGAATAAAAGTTATCGAAACGAGAATTTGAAGAAATTCATTTCTCACAAAAATAAAAAAATCTAGAGGAAAATAGGAAAATGGGAGCAAAAGGTAATTACACAAGTAACTTCCATGGGTAGTGTTAGCATCTAGAGTCATATTTAACAATGATTTCGATTTTACGCTTAGTTTGGGAGCTTGTGAAAAATCAGGGACGATGTATTCTATCCGTATGGTCACTTCACGCTGTGTTGTGTTTTCTACTCCGTGATCCTAACGTGTCGTTTGAAAAATGTTGGAGTTATTGATCGACATGAAAGTTCAACAAACCCTCATTCATAACCGGAATGTGCTTAATCGTAATATCTATACATGTGAATTTAAAAGGTAAACGGGGCATTTTTAGAATTAAGGCTTTCTTAATCTCTTTTGAGGAATCTTTGCTACTTCTTCATAGGTTTAGTAGAAAGAGATTGAAATCCTTGGTTTTAGAAGCGTGAGTTGATTGCATTGCGTGAGGACACGACAATGGTCTCGTCTGGGGTATTTTGGTATGTGCTAAAACACATACCTTTTCTATATCAAAACTGACCCAAAATAACCAAGAAAGAGCCGTTTATTGCTAATATTTGTGGTTTTCTTGAGTTTGTGCTTGTGCAGGTACGGATATGCAAAAACACTCAAAAAGGAGCCAAATCAGACGTAAATCCGAGCACGAGAGATTAAGAGAGCTTAAGCCGAGCCGGAAGATCATAATTGAGCATTTATGAAGATTTTATTCTCCGAGGATGATTTTTGGAAGAAATAACCAAGTTTGAAGAAATGTCAAAACTGGCCCCTCAAGTTTGAGTGATTGGCAAAAATGGTCCTTGAAGATTCAGAAATTGAAAATTGGCCCTTGGTTTATTTGAAGATTGTCAAAATCAGTCCTTGGAAGATATTTTCAGAATCACACCTTTGGTCCTTGGAGCTTCAGCTTTTACATGTTTGGTCCTTGGTACACAAAATAATCACTCTACTAGTCCAATATATATCCAAGTCCAATATCCATATACACGGCCCAATCCACAAAACCCTCTCTCGGCCCAAACTCATCAACCCGGTCCAATAATATCCAACCCGGCCACCCTCTATTAATATATCCTTACCCGGTTATCCACCCACTTTACCCGAATACCCGGTTTTTAACCCAAGTCAACTCCCCCAAACCCAGTCAAACACCCAATTGAAATATTATAAAGAAATCCAAACGCGCCCTTTACCTTGCCCTGTCTTCCCCAAACCAAACACCCTTTTACAGCCATTTACCCACACCCATTTACCCACCATATACCTCGTACTAAGCATCTATTGCCTTCTAGAAGCTGACAAAGCAGATAAGGATGCCCACGTGGCTATTTCAAGCTCTCCCATTGGACATGACACCTTATTTGATGAATTGAAGAGCTGTGATTGGTGGTAATGACAGAGAATTGACATGTGGCTGTGGATAAGCCTTCTAGGCTCTTCTGAAAGGGATCCCAAGCTCAATGAAGGCTATATAAAGACCCTTTTGGCTCACATTTCGAGTGTGCATTATTTTCTTTAAAATTAGTTTATGTTTCTTGTATTTTTAAGCTTTTTCAGTAGTTAAATAATGATTTCTTAAAGTTTTATGCAATCTCAGTTTCTTTGTACTCTCCTTTCTCAGTTTTAATAAAAGTCCAAGTTTCTATTTAATCTTGCATTTCCAGTTTTTAATGATGAATAAAGTTGTTTTTAAGGTTGAAATAAGCTCACTCAGCTTCATATAAGCTGTAGTGAGCTTATTTTTTGTTTACTTGTTCCTTTTCATTTACTTACATTCACAAAAATAATCGGTCAACGAAAGTAAACTGGTGCTTATAATTGGTTAAGAAATTGAGATGGGTTGAAATGATGCTGAGTTGGGTCTGATTTAGTGTTTGGTTGGGTTGATTTGGTTCTGTTGTGATGCTAAAACTCAGCTAGACATCTTGTAAGTTGAAACTCAATCTCATAATTTGCTTAAAAAGTAGCAGTCATCATTTCCATTTAGATCTGTTATAGTGTTGAATATTGTTGTCATATTAACTTTGTTTTAATGCATTGGATCTGCTTTGATGTTAAAATGAGCTTATCATATTGATTTTGATAGAGTTGCTTGCAAAACTGTCCCTAAAGTAGTGTTTGGATCAGGGTTTAAAATTGTGCTAGAGGTCAATATATTAGAGTAGATCAGTAGTTTGAGGCTTATCATAGTTATTTGCGTTCATATCTGTCCTTGTTTCGTGCTAGTCTTCATCATAAGTCAACATTAGTTTGAATCTGATCTTGATCTCAAATCTGTGGACATCAGTTGGTATAATCTTACATATGGGTGGATAACTTGTTAAAGTGAGCTTGCTATAGTCTTATTACATCATATTTCACCTTAATCAGTCCGACATTTGCATTCAAATCTCAAAAAGGTCAAAATACCAAACTGTTTCAAAAAGTCAAAATGGTGTAAAAAGCAGTTTTCCTCAGAACTTGCAGACATTGCACAGAGTCCAATACAGCTAGTTAGGGTCTCATTTTTGGTCCATTTGTAGTTTGCTGGGTGGTTTTAAAGTCCACATATCTGGTTTTAGCATTAGCTCATTGAAGAAGCTTATAGAGTAGCTTAAAGTAGGGACCTGTTCACTGTTTTGGCTTAGTAAATCAGTTAGCCTAAATCTTATTGAACTGCTTATTTGAGGTTAGGAGTAGCAGTAGTTAGTTTATTTAGAGTGGTTATAGTATAATTTAGTGGTGAAAAGTTTAGTGGCTTATTTTGTTGTTTAGCTTATTTCAAAGTGCTTATTTGTAACTGTTTACACTGCAGCCCTCTTTTCTTACATACAAGCATCATCTTTGATATTTTTCATAAAACCAGAATAGCATTTTAGAATTTTCCTGAGATTTTCATAATTTTTGGTCATTGTTAGCTATTTTTCTCAATTAAAAATAGTTTTTAATCATTTTTAAATAGCTTTAATTGCAAATAATCAAGAAAAAGTTCCAAAAAATAATTTTTCAATTTTCCCAGTTTAAGAAAAATATAAAAATCATAAAAAATATTTTTCCCTATTTTTTCCCTTTTATTTGGTATTTTTCACAATTTAAATTAGAGTTAAATAGTTTTAAATTCATAGAAAATAGAAAAATAATCAGAAAAATAAAAAAATAGTTTTGAAAATTCTCTTATGGTATTTTAGATTTTATAAAAATAGTTTCATATTTTTCCTTTTTATTTTCATAATTTTTAGTATTTTATATTAGTTTTAATAGTTAATAATTAGTTTTTAATTTTAATAAAATCCAGAAAAATCCTAAAAAATAGTTTTAATTCATAAATAGTTTTCAAATATCATTTTTAGCATAAAAGTAATTTTAGGATTTAGATTAGACGTAGTTGCTTTTTATTCGCGTTTCGTTTTTAATCCCGTATTTGCGTTTTAGTGTAGAATTGCGTAGTTTGCCATTATTCTTAGGTTTTCCCCATAGATTTTAGTTCCATATGCTTTCCTTATCCCGTAGTTTAGATAATATCATTTTATCCCCTTCTCTTATTCAAATCCCGATAATCGCGACGTGAGTTGGAAATTCCATTCAACCCTCGTTCGGAACGATCTCGGTGCTCAAACCTAACACGTTTGAGTTACCCGTATACTACACTTCTCATCTATTATTGGTTTTTAAATCAGTGTCCGAACTGTTTTAAGTTTCTTACGGTTAGTCATTCACAAGTGGCTAGCTTGTGTGAGATAACTTGGCGGTTTGATACTGAAGAATCAATTTTTGGCGCCGCTGCCGGGGAGGGCTTGTAGCGAGTTTTCGTATTCCGTCTCGAATCGCGTGCATTTGAAGATCCTTCCCCGAGTGAAGTTACCGTCATTTTTGTATATATATATCTTTTCAAAAACCCAAAAACATTTAAAAAATCTAAACATTCTTCCTAGAGTGTTTACAAAAACCATAAAAATTAAAAAACCAACAAAACAAACCCGAACGTTGATTGTTACGTCGGCTCACCTTGAAGGTACAACCTATACACGGGGTATAAGGAAAGTCTTGACATTAAATTGCAGACTGAAGAACGATCCACTCTTCGTTCCCGCTCCGCTGCGCGTACTTTTGAGAGTTACCGAGCACCGGTGGACGTGAAGGTTACAAAAATATTGTGTTTTCAACATTTTCTTAAAAACCCAAAAAGAAAACAAATAAAGAAAACAAATAAATAAAATTAAATTACGGTTTGATTCCAACAATCTTCCCCCAAATGGGACAACATAAGGGATTACTTACAACATTTACTACAAATATAGAAAACAAATAAAGAAAGGTCTTCATAAGCTCTTCAAGTGCTGAGGATGATGAAAGTTTACGCTCTTTGTCTTCTTCTTGTACCTTGACTTGAGAACCGTTTTCTTCACTTGTAGGCAAATGATGTAATATGCATAAATTGGATTAACTTCCACCCAATTCATGCCGCATGTTTTTAGCAGCTTCTCCGTACACTCCTTTTTGGCGAAGTTTCTGAATCAGCTTCCCCCCAAACTGACAACCGTCTTCAGCAGATTTGAAACTTTGATGTAGTGAACATTTCCTCTAACTTTTGAAATTTTCAGTACGCAGCGGAATTTGTAGATGAGCAGTAAACCACACAAGGTAAATCTGACTTGTTGTGGAAAATCTGTTCGAGGGTAACATGCAAGAAATCAACAAGATCTTCTCACGTATGTAGATGCTTCACACCAAACAAACTAGAAAGACCAAATGAAACGACTTCCCCCTGAATGTTGCGGTCTATCGGAATAATAGTTACATGTGAATCTGCAATTACTCGATAAAATGACCGTGTGCGAGGCATCACAACATCATATTTAGGTAACTTCACACACGATAACTCTGTGAAAGTGAGACGATAACACCAACTTGAGAAATTTTAACCACTGATCGTCTCATTTCTTCCCCCTGATTGAAGAAATTCATGAAAGGAGAGGGTTTTCGAAAAAAAATCCAAAAACATCAAAGGAAGCAGACACCGCCTATACTCTCTTCCCCCCGATGTTTTCAATGAATCAGAATCATACACCACGTATGTTGATGATGAATTGGAGACAGCGAAACCATGTATGTCCAAGTAATCGAACAATTGTGAAGTACCATAAATATCTCGTGAGAATCAACTGCTGATAAAACTTCTCTACTCGTGTATACTCTTCTCAGCTAACTCTTTACCGACCCTACTATCATTCTGACGGCTTTTAGTAGTGACTCCTGATGGAGAAAAACCCAATATGACGAACTTGAGACTGAAGTAAAATAACCTGAACTTGTGACTTAAACTTGCACTATTGTCAGACAAAGAACCCTTTTTCTTATGGCCATCGAAAAAAAGGTAAACTTAAAGTTTCTCGAATTATCCACAGCATTATGTGACGCTTGAGCACAACAACGTAACTCCTTAAAAGTGATAGTTATACGCTGTGAGCACAACAACGTAACTCCTTACATCAGGTATAACTAGACAACTCAAGTCTTTGTCATTCGTAACGGTTAAAGCTCGAACAAGGATCTCGAAGAATCATGCATCCAACCAACCCCGATATCTTCAGATACTAAGTACACGCACCCGTGATATCCCACTTCAACCTCAAATAAATAATAAAGAATTCTCGCCGTAATCACATCTTGCGGTTACATTCCCAAAATTAGCCTTCATTAACGGTTAAAAGTGAATTTGATAATGGTTTCCCGATCTTGTAAAAAAATGTATCCCCGTGAAAATTTTTAATGCCAAAATACCTCTCCATTTACCGAATATTGTACCAAGGAATAAACATAATGTATAAAAATACATTTGTATAAAATTTTAGCTCAACTCAGAAAATATTCGAATACACTATTACTCCATGACCAAGTTTGGTTAATAGTTTAGCCCAACCCACACAACGTGAAATCAGGGCCCATTGATAATTCCAACCGGATCACACTTCAGCCCAAACGAGTGATATTGTCCAATCTAACAAACCAAAACAAGTCTCGGCCTAATTCAGTAAGTAACCTGGTCCATGAGAGCCTACCAATATTCGGTTATAAACTAAATTGCCCTAATCACACTCAACATAAACATACGCCACCAACATTAATATTTCTCTTCCCAACTCTCAAACCCAGATCTGAATAGATCCATCACATCACAAGTGTCGAGACAATTTAAATACCACACTCACCCGTTTAGTCGAAAACCTTAACTATGATCTTTTGGGCTTTTAAAGATCTCACGTATATGTTTATTAGTCTGTTGTGAATCAATAGTTCCTGATGAGATTCAATTTCGGCTTCAAGATCTAATATAAGGTCTCGGGTAGGTTAAGTGTTATTGTTTTTACATTTTCTGTCAACGAAACTAAGAAAGAAAATAACATTTTTGTTATTAAACTTTCTATATATTCGGATAGTATCAAAGATCTATGATGATTTTGTTTGTTCTCGTTATCAAGATCTTTAAGGTTTTTGAACATCTCATATGAGATACGAGAGGAAACCAAACTGAGATCAAAAAAATATTTCTATTTTGTTCTAGTTTATGTCGAGTAATGTAGGGTCTGAATAGTGGAATGGAGATGAGATAAAGGTTAGTTATGGATAGATTGTTTGATGTTGAAGGCTGTTGGTTCTTTCTTTATGGTCAAATTCAGTTTTTACGCATAAGCTTATGCGTAAACACTACACGTAACCCTTACCCTTATGTGTAAACCACAATTTCATTCTTCATTATTTCTGTCCATACGCGTAGATTCAAGAAAAGTTTAGGCGTAACAAAGGTTTCTTACTCGTAAGGTAAACCTTATGAGTAAGAAATCTTACTCGTAAGGAAAAACCTACGCGTAAACATACTTTCTTAAGAGTAACTTCACAGTTACTCGTAAACGATCTGAAGATGAGGTCTTAGGCGTAATATTAGGGTTTTGACCAACTTTGATTTTTTTCCGGCGACTTTTTCCGACCATAAACCGTTCATCTTCAATAGACACCCAGAAAGAAAAAGCATAAAAGACTTCTATTTCGTGGGTTTTGACCCGTTTGACCAAGATAAATATATTGACTTTTAACCTCATTTTGGACTGATAACATGATGACCAGAAACCAAATGGACAAACAGGAAAAAAAACACTTTTGACTGATAACATAACATAAACCAGATGACAACACAAGACCACATAAACCACATATTTGAAACATGTTAACCTTTTAAGAGTAGAAAAAGTCAAAGACTATGGTAAAACATATTCAAACATGAATATTCACAAAAAATACGATTTTTGACAAGAGAAACAACACCAAAAATCAACCAATCATAAAAAACCGACCTTGCTCTTAATACCAATGTTAGGACCGTATGTTTGGTTGATATGGTGATTCGGGAGGTCTTGGAAGAAACGGTTGGGTGTTTACCCTCCTCTGTAGCGACGATTTGGTGGACTAGTAAATGCACATCCATTGTTGATCAAGGAAGAAACGGTTGGGTGTTTACCTATTACAATAAAATCAAACCATTTAACATGCATCAATATTAACAACACAAATCATGAAGAAAAAAACCCAAAATATATTAAAGGCACAAAACTTACGGTATAATTTGTAAGGATTAACGGGACCACCTTTTAGTCTCAACGACCAAGTACAAAGCATCATTACTTAGGGATTTTTTTTCTTGCAATTAGGATTTGTGTTAGAGAGAAAATGAAAGGGTTGGGAGTTGGACCGATAGTGAAATGACTTATCTTTAATGTTCTGAATCAATATAATCGAGGAATGATATTAAGCGAGAAAGTGTTAAAAGATCTTTATGTCCCTGAAAAAATAAGGATGGACATTACCCTCACATGTTTGTTGCGTGATGGTGTTAAACGGCTAAAATTAACGTCCTCATTAAAATTGGACCAAACCCGAAATGGGTGTTTCAATATTGGAGAGGATCCATAACTTTTTGAAAAAATACACTGAAAATGAAATATTTGACAAACCACAAAGACCAAAAATATAGTTAACTCTAAGATTAGCGACCTTTGTGACAAATAATGACCACCTTAATTATTCTCACTATTCTCATATACCGACAGAAATTTTCAGTTAGTAACGATATCTTTCTGTCACTTAGTAATTGAGTAGTGCTAAGTTATTCTTGTAAGAATTATGTGGATATAACATTTCTTTTGTAAATATTGTAGTGAAATCATTACAATTCACAAGATGTTATTCATGTCGACTTTGTTCGATAATTTTTACGTACAAGATTTCTACTGCATTATCATAATGGATAAGTAGATAACCATTGAAAACTCTTTTCGTAAGTACTCTTAATTGAAAGAGAAGTTTTTATGGACCTCTCAATAAACGGAAACAAAATTTTGAGTTGACTCATTAAGTGGAAAGTAACATCTTTTAATTTATTGAACAGAATTCGCACTGCTTACTATTTCAATTCCTATACCATGCAAGAAGCAGTCAACCAGTTTGACCTGCTTGTCTTTTCACAATAATATCAAGTATGAATCAGTCAGTGGATTGGTATAAGCCTGTATTAACTGAAATGTGAGTCTCAGTTTTCTTGTCACTTCACAACTAGCTGTATTAACTTTGAAAAATGGGTACTAAAATTGGGATATTTCTTTTGATCATTTTCATGCAAATTTCGACATCGTATCAGAAAACAGATCGTAAGTCGTTCAGTTCCATTAGTATTCTTTGCTCTATCTAATTTTTTTCCAGGTGAATGGAAATCTTAGTTTGCTGCTTGATCTTTGATTAATTTGCATTATTGTTTCATAAACTGTCACTAAATTTTTTAAGGTAAAACTTTTATGGTGTAGTCGTTATTCTGAAGGCTCTCCAGACTGCTTGGCCGAACACAACACTCAAGTGGAAAGGCTCAGACCCTTGTGATGGAACTTGGCTTGGCATCGGTTGCACCAACTCTCGTGTGACCTCCTTGTGAGTCATTCAATAATTCCGTTGAAGTAATTTATTAACAAAATTTTCATTATTTTCTGTTTTTGGGCGCCATGCATGAGTAATTTCTCAGAATCTTGTCAAGCATGGGATTGACCGGTGGACTCCCAGGAGACATCGGGGAGTTTACTGAATTGCAGATTCTGTAAGTCATTTCATTATATTTTATAGCTGTTTTGATGTCTTACTTCTTATCATCTTTTTGTTGGAAAACTCTATGTTTGTTTTGCTATGTAGGGATCTATCTTACAACACAGGTCTGACTGGAACACTCACTCCGGCAATCGGGAATTTGAATAAATTAACAAACTTGTAAGAAATTTTGCATTGAAATAACCTCATTTGATCTTGTAAATTTAACATATGATCTTGTTTTCCAGAGTCCTTGTTGGTTGCGCCTTTAGTGGTCGAATTCCAAGCACCATCGGAAATCTTGAAAGGCTTCTATATATGTAAGAAAGCTCCTAATCCTAGACACATACCAAAATTGCTAGAATGTGAAATTTTTTTAGGGAACTTGTAACAACTCTTTCATATTTATTACAAGATGAACCAAAAGGCCTTTGGCCTAATGGTGTACATCAAAGGTGAAGGGTGTATTGATTTTCCATTAAAGAAATTATTTAACCAAATGGTTGTGAGTCCTTGTTCCAACTCCAAACATATGTAGGTGAAGGGTGTGTGTTTTTTCCATTAAAAAGGAATTTTAATATACTAGTCGGATACCCGCGCACAGCGGCGATAAGTATAGTTATATGTGTTTGCTTACCCGTTTAGTGAATTCGTTTCACAACACTTCGAATGTATATGTGTTAGTTGTAAGTGTTTATTTGGGTTACCCGTAGCTTTCCCGTAGCTTTCCTGCGACATCATTATTCCCGCATATAGAAATACCCTCGCAATCTCTTACGCGTCAAACATTACCCCAAATGTATATGATTTTGACGAATCAAGATTATATTGATTGAAATAAATGAAATAAAGGTTAAAGTTGTAAAAATTTAAATTAAAATAAAATAAACCAATTAAAAATATAAAAACTAAAAACTTATAAAAATATATCAAAATGGATGTTGAATTAAAGAGCATAAAATTTTAAAAAATATGGTGAAATTAGATTATAAAAAAAATAAGTAGATAAAAAAATATTTTAATTTAAAAATAAAGATGAATTTTTAGTTGAGAAATAACACATGTCATTTTATAATTGGAGCTCTTTATCTTAATTTTTAGTGGTTAGGAGTTAGGTTTGGAGTTTGTTAGAAGTTAGGCTTGGAGTTTGTTAAGAAGTGACACATGTTATCTCATGATTGGAGCTCCTTATCTTAATTTTTGGTTAGAAAAACTCTTTCCATAATAAGCAAGTAAAAAAGTCTGAATTTTTAAGCCTTCTAATTTTAGAAGGCCTAAATGCATTATAAAGTAAAGTATAGATTAAAAGATGAGAAGTTTGAATACCTCATAAACGGTAAGTTGTAAGCTGCTAATAACGTCCATGGCAGGGACGGACCCAGAAATTTCAAGAGGGTGTTGCACAAAAAAATTATTGGGCTAATTAAAGTTACACCGTAAGAAATGAAAGTAGCAAAAAAATTACTAGGGTTGCACACACTAAAATCCGACAGTTTTGAAAGTTTTTTTTTTCACTTCATGACCTAAAATGGTAAAAAAATTCTATTTGTCTTGTGTAGGTCTTTAAATTCCAATGGCTTCACCGGACCAATTCCAGCTACACTTGGAAATCTTAAGAATCTCTATTGGTTAGATCTCTCGGCAAACAAGCTCACAGGGAGTTTACCAGTTTCTGACGGACTAACACCTGGTCTTGATTTGTTAACTAACATAAAACATTTGTATGTTGATATCATTTTTAATTCTTTAACTTAAACCCGCTCATAAATTGGAACCACACTTATGTTTTATTGTTTTCAGTCACTTTGGAGACAACCAGCTTTCGGGAGATATCCCACCTTCGCTCTTCAACTTGAACATGATTCGTATTCTTCATTTGTATGTTTCAATCCAATAAATATATGATCAATAGATGTGATGAAAACACACACAATTTAAGGGACGTAAACATTTACTAACTTTACTTGATCAGATTATTTGATAACAACCAGTTTAGTGGCAGTATTCCCTCCACGCTTGGATTTATGCAGTCTCTAGAGATCATGTAAGTTTCATTAATTGGTTGAATTTTTTTAACTTAAAATTTAATTATTGAGTGCAATTCTTTTTGAATCAGACGATTGGATGGAAACCATTTGTCTGGCCAAGTACCGTCAAACATCAACAATCTTACTAGTCTGACAGAGATGTAAATATCGACAACTTTAAACAATCAGTCTACTATTTCATTTAAATTAAAAGATGTATGACGTTCGATATTCTTATCTCGTAGGTTCCTCTCAAACAATATATTAACTGGCCCTATACCCAATCTCACTGGCATGAACCTTCTCAGCTATCTGTAAGTATCAATTTGTTGTCGTAAAAAATAAGGCTCGATATAGTTATCTTTAGCGTGTGATTGCACATTTTGCAGGGATTTAAGCAATAATAGTTTTGACCAGTCTTATATTCCATCATGGTTTTCAACTCTAGAGTCTTTGACAACCCTGTAAGAAAAGTGTTTCAGCTTTATAAACATATTAATCTGGCCCGAACGCAAGACTAAGATTGAAATGTCTAACTAATATATCTCGAATGTTGTTATGACAGTAAGATGCACTATACAAATCTTGTAGGAGAACTGCCGGCAGCCTTGTTCAGCTTTCCTCAATTACAGAATGTGTCAGTATATCAATCCGATGACTATTAAACAGATATATTTTTAACTTGCAAAGAATGATAATTAACTAGCAATGGTTTTTGACGGTGATTTAAGTAACAACAGGATAAATGGAACCTTGGATATTAGCTCAAATCCCAGCAAACAGCTTGAACTTGTTGATCTTCGGACTAACCTAATTGAGGACTTCGTACAACGAGTCCAATATACTATTGATTTAATGTAAGTTGTGTAATACGAAACACTGTTTGCATATGGTTCAAGACTGAAAACTGATATAGTTTTTATATAAGTCCCATGATAGATACCCTTGGGCACTGCAATAAAATATGCAATATGTACATAATTAAATCTATCCAATAGAATGGTATGTAGTTTTTTAGTGTTCTGTTCTCTTCTAAATATACCGCTAACGTTCATGAAACTACAACTTGCAGACTGGTTGGAAATACAATATGTACGAGATCGGGAGTACTGGCGGATTATGGATTTTGCTCTCTTGTTCCCATGAATACTAGTACACTCTATTCGACAAAATATAACAACTGTGTGCCATATTCATGTGATTTAGGCCTTTTTCCAAGTCAAAACTGTCAATGTGCATATCCATTTATAGGCCTGATTTTGTTCAAAGCTCCTTCCTTCTCGACGCTTGAAAATACTACCATCTACGACTCACTTCATGATAATTTAACGGCTTATTATCAGAAAGTCAAAGTCCCAGTTGATTCAGTGTTATTAAACAATCCCAACAGAAATTTGGAAGATTACCTTGCGATCAAACTGTATATATTCCCATCTGGTGAACTAAGTTTCAATCGGACTGGGATTATTGGGGTGTCGTTTGCGCTTAGCAGTCAAGGATTCAGTTCACCAAACGGTTTCAACACATACACATTCATTCCTGAAAACTATCTTAACTTCCTTTCAGGTAATTAATTTCTTTCTTCGTGGTAGAAATCACTGAAGATTTTTAACCCGTGATAAGTAAAGATCATTAAATATAAACCCATTTTACAGAAATATCAGGGCCTGGAGGCACGAAAAGTCACTCATTTAGCACTGGAATTATCGTAGGATCAGCAATTGGTGTTTGTGTACTTGTGGGGTTATTAATACTTGCAGGCATTTATGCATTACGTCAGAAAGGACGAGCTGAAAGAGCCACTCAACAGAAACAACCTTTCGGTAAATCTGATCATAAGCTTTTTGCTAAAATAATAAAATTTATGTAGAAATAACTAAATATTGACACGGTATTTATATATACAATATTGTTTAAACAAAACACAAAGAGCCCTGGTCCCTCTATATATACAATAGGGTTGTGCCCATATACAATAACAAACTACTGTATTTTGGTATAATACCTGCAGCAAGCTGGGATCTAGAAGGTGGAAGCGGTGGTATTCCTGAGCTTAAAGGAGCAAGATCGTTCACCTTTGAGGAACTTAGCAAATACACAAGCAATTTTTCAGAGATTAACAACATAGGAAGAGGCGGATATGGGATGGTTAGTGATAGTATGTGTGTGTGTATGCTTTAAGTTGATATTGATGTCATTAAAAAAAACAAATATTATGTAGGTATATAAAGGAACTCTTCCGAATGGGCAGCTAATTGCAATAAAAAGAGCTCAACAAGGATCCACACAGGGTGGGCTTGAGTTTAAGACTGAGATCGAGCTTCTTTCACGAGTTCATCACAAAAATGTTGTTGGGCTTATTGGTTTCTGCTTTGATAAGGGTGAACAAATGCTAGTTTATGAGTTTATCGTGAATGGTACACTAAAGGATTCGCTCTCAGGTACTGGATTGTTACTTCTAGTGACAAAACATTCCTGTCGCTAAATGTTAGGAACTGAAATTTAGTCACTATATCCTTTCTAGATTTCCCTAGTAACAAAGATGGAGTCGTGACAAAAGCCATTACTAAAAGTCTACTATGACATATGTAACTACTAGAAATGGGCCTTTTAGCGATGACACATGACGTTGCTAAAAGTGCCTAAAGTCATCTCTAAAACTTATAAGTTTGTGTGACACTGACACTACAGATGTGTAAGCTTTGTGACAGTAATCAGAAACTCTTACAGAATAATTGTAATCTTTTTGTTCTGTTATTTTTTTTTTCTTGGAAAACATTTATTTCAATCATCATAGGTTTTAAGAGTTGTATATGTGCAGGGAGATCGGGTATTAGGCTGGACTGGATTCGAAGGTTAAAGATAGCAGTTGGGGCGGCAAGAGGGCTGCAATATTTACATGATCTTGCAGATCCTCCAATCATACATAGAGATATTAAAACAAATAATATTTTACTAGACCAACGATTAGTTGCAAAAGTTTCCGATTTCGGTCTATCCAAGCCAATGACTGATGCTAATAGATCTCATATTACCACTCAAGTCAAAGGAACAATGGTTAGTAACAACTGTTCAATCATACTAATTAATGAATCCAGACTTGATGCCAACGGTATCTGATGCCAATAATCTTGTACCGCATCAACGTATTGTCATCTATCGTTCAAACTTAGCATTAAATCATAGATTATAAATCATGAACATATATATTGATGCAGGGATACATGGATCCTGAGTATTACATGACTCAACAGTTGACACAAAAAAGTGACGTATATAGCTTTGGAGTTGTGATGCTGGAGCTAATAACCGCAAGAAATCCAATCGAGAATGGAAGGTACATCGTGAGGGAAGTGAAACAAGCAATGAACAAGGATATGGAACTATACGACCTACACGAAATCCTTGACCCAATCATTGGTCTGAGCACCCAACTCAAAGGTTTGGAGAGATTTGTGGATTTGTCACTGAGGTGTGTCGAAGAGACAGGAAAACTAAGACCAGCAATGAGTGAAGTCGTGAAGGAGCTAGACAGCATCATGGCACTGGTGGGGCTTAACCCTGGAACTGGATCATCATCCTCAACTTTAGTCGCAACATATGAAGGTACCGGCAAAGACTTCAGTCATCCTTATAGTAATGACAGCCTTTTCGCTTATAGCGGAGGGTTTCTGCCTCCAAAGTTGCATCCAAAGTAAATTATGTTGTTTGTTTCTGGCTACATGAAGAAAATGTAAAGTTTAATAACTTAATGAACGTTATATAATCTTCTGAAATGAATTGGGGTTAAAGGTAGGAGTTGGGAGTTGAATGTAGTTGGTGAATGTTTAAGTTTCATTAAGGGTTATAGTTGGGAGTTGAATGTCATTACAGTATTTTGAATGAATGTTATATGTTATAGTTGGGAATCGACTATAACGGCAGTAATTTACTCTGTGTTCTCGAGTTAGATTTAAAGAGAAAAAAAAAAAGAAAATGAAAAGACAAAGAAGAAGATGTGTTCTCAAGTATTACTTAAAGAGGAAAAGAAAATGAAATGGAATCAAAATTAGTGTATTTTTGTTGATTCTTAAATTGTAAAGTGTTTCCTCCCAAATTTGCGAAGAAAATGTTTACTTTACATTAGTTTCCTTTTCTTTATGGCAAATGGGAAGGGATCCGGTAGGAAGAAAAACTAAAATAAAAAGAATAAGAAGAATTTCTAGTCACACATTTTAAATAAGAAGGAGAAATTTAATGGGAGATGCATCTGTTTTTGTAGGTGCATCTAAAATGTGTGGATGTGATTTCTTCTCATCCTTCTCATTTTAATTTTCTTCTTATTTGATCCTAACTCTATGGCAAATACCAAATACTCCCTCCGTCCCATATTAAGTGTCCACTATTCATATGCACAAAATTTTAGAAAATACCACTAACTACACTCTCCACCAATCAAATATCATTTCCACCCACTAAAGTCTCACCTCATTGGTTGAAATATTCTATGAACACTTAATTTGGGACATCTAAAGATTCCATTGTGGACACTTAAATTGGGACGGAGGGAGTACTATTTAGACTCCTAATGTCATATACAAAGAACCAAATAACAAATATCAAATATTATTAGACTGTAAATAGCAAAAACCAAATGTCATACATTACCAAAGTCTAACAACCAAAATACATTACCAAATCCATTACTAACAAACTTAAGTCTGACCAAACAACCAAACTACATCACCAAAAGTCTAAAAGATAGAAAACTAACAGTTTGTGAATAAACAACCAAAACACAAAAGTTTCACAACTGTATTGACCATGCAACCATATACTTCATTCCTGTTGCTTCTTCTTACCTTTATCATTTCCACAAGGCTTCTTCTGAACTCTAGTTGCAGTAGCAGTTGTCCTTGCAGTAGCCGTTGTCCTTGCAGCAACAATCTTTTTCAATGGTGACAACCTGTTTGCAGAAGTCTTTGTAAACCTTGGTTGTGCAGATGGTTGTGCAGCTGCTTGTGAAGTTGGCTATAAAGATGGTTGTGCATATGGTTGTCCAAATGCATGTGAAGCTAGTTGTGCAGCTAGCTGCTTATGCAGATGGTTGTGTAGATGGTCGTGCATATGCCTGTAAAGCTGGTTGTACACTTGCAGATGGTCTAACACTTGCAGACCCTCTATGTCCCTTGCAAGATCTTTGGTTATTATCTTTTTCACCACACTTTAAACAAGTCATAGTCGTCCCAGCTCTACTTAACTTTCTCTTTTTCACCAGCCCATCATACAACTCCCCTGCACTCTTTTGCCCTTCTTTTTAGGTCTACCAATTGCAGGGATATATGTGAGTGGAGTGAGTGTGATTGGGCTATTTGCCTTCTTCCATGTGTCAGGTCCATTACATGGATTGATTTTGAACCTATACATTTCTTCCCATGTTTTCAGCCAATAACCTTCGTAAACCCAAGACTCTAGTATGCCTGGTTCCAACCCATTGCTTGCCATATTCCAAATAGAGGCTACTACATGTTTCCAAGGCATGTCTGTCAGCTCCCACTTCCTACATGTGCAACTTCTCAAGTTCATGTTTACCACACAGTGGTCTCCCTATGGACTACATGCTTGATACAATTCTCCTCCATTCCATGTAACTTTGTATTGAGTTGCTTCCTTTAAAATGACACTGAAAATTTTGGTGGCATTAAGAGTTAGTGGTCTGTTACTCTTGCTAATTACATGTTGAACAAAGACTTTCCTTTTCATGAGGTACTCTCTAATAAACTCCAAAAAAGTAATTATGGGTTTATCTTTGCAATCCAAGAGCTGTTTATTCAACACCTCACACATATAATTTAATAGAACATCACAGGGGCTCTATAGGATTGTGTACATGATATAATGGAATTTTGTATTGCCCTTAATATACGATCCACTGGGGTCGCACGCAATAGCTCGATATTGTAGCTTTATATATTTACTGTAAATATATAAATGATCTAATTGTACGTAATAGCATTGGACTTAATTGGTTGGACTAATTAATTAGGATGGGAATAGGCTTAACCCGTGCCCACTTGATGGCCAGCCATCAAGGAGGTGGGTCAGGTCGGGCTATGGTATTTGACTTGTTTAAAAAGAAAGATGTGGAAACGTAGAGGGGGGGTGAATACGTTACCGTTTAAAAACTTTAGATCTTTAGTATCAAATCGCTTATGAAGCTTGTTATAATATGAAAGTACCAATTATTGTTTGTGACTAATATAAAGTATGGTAAACCAATTTGTCACACAATCATGAACATCAAACCACATCACAAACAATAGTATAGTGCAAGTATAAAAGTAAAGAGATAAAGAAAGGAAAGTGCAAAGAACACGAGGATTTATAGTGGTTCGGTCACTGTCTCCTTTCCGCTCTACTCACTCCTCGAGTACCCAACTCGAGAGTTACTTCACTAAATCAACAAGCTCCTTCTCGGCGGAGAAAAACTTACAATCGTCGCTACACTTTTTCCTTTACAAAGCTAAAACCGGGTTCTAGTTCGACGTAGAACCAACCTAACTTCGCCTATACAATATTTCCGACACTAAGCTAGATGTCGAGTTCTTTTACAAGGGTACAACCACTCCCAATATGTTTTATGGCCCAACATAATAAACCTTGTGTTTTATGGCACAAACACATAAACCATCTAATCTAGTTTGGTGAAAGTGTTGTTATGAGGCAATGATGTTTACACTAATGATCCATGACACAAATGTCTAATGGATATGAATAACTACTTCTAAATGAACTTCCATTGATAGGAAGTCTTCATGATGAAGATCACAAGTTCCCTAAACTTCTTGTGATAGATCTTCAACTTGTGGTAAGTGGGGATGGCTAAATCTCCAAACTTTCCTTGGTTGATCAAAGAGTATGCTTACAACAAAGATGAATGTTAGAAGCATTATGATCATGATCATTAGGGTGTTTAATGTATGTTATTACATTGTTAATGATTGATCTAAATGTATGCAAGAAGGTGGAGAAGATGTGATTTGAAGTGGTGAAGAAATGGGAAAACAATGGGCTTCTATTTATAGCCAAAAGTGGACATGAGCTGTCACGGACAGGACCCCTTAAAGGGTTCCGCCTTTATGAAAAGGGTTACGGGGGTGCCGAAACAAAAAGCTAAAAAAATCTTTCTTCAAATCTTTCCAAGATATTACCAAATCTTACTAAGATCACATTTGATATATTGTGTCTCAATCTAACCAAAATATTCAAGTGATCTTCCAAGGATTTCAAAGATGATGCATGACATGATGTAACATGTATTTCCATTTTAGATTAAAAGGTTTATCAAGGTAAACTTGTAAAATGTATTATGTAACTAGTTAATAAAATGTCTGGTTACCTTTTGAAATACTTGTGAATGCAAAATGTAAAATGAGGTTCGAAATAGAATGGTTGACCTATTAAAATACTTAGTGACTCTAAATGTATTTTAAACATTCTAAATGATTTGTTAATGGGTTTGATCATAATGCCACATAACAAACATGTACGAACCTGTGGTGTAACATACGAGGACTTGAGACATCGAGAGGTGTTGAATGTATGTTGAGACAATGTAATTACAAGTAACTTGTACATTTTACGTTATGTATTACAAGTTACATGTTCGTCATCAATCAAAACAAACGAGACTGTATAGATTAAATATCGTAATATTTGCACTAACAATCTCCCCTTTTGATGATGACAAAATATATGTAAACGTAATAGAAAGTAAAATGTAAAAGGTTACTTGTATCCTTACTACCTTTACATTACCTTCTCCGTTTACACTTTTCTCCCCCTTTTGTCGAAACAAAAAGGGCGTGTCCTTGGAGTTTAACTTTATTTCTCCCCAAAAGGCGAGCTTGCATCATCCCTAGTGAAGTTAAATCGTCCACTTCAATCCGTCCCTTGTTTGGTAGCGGATCCATGGATCAAATAAAGAGGCTTAACCTACATCAAGGTTAGTTTTATGCAACAAAAATTATGAAAATATATGAAAAGAAAAAATGCATAGCAATGTTAGCCTATTTTCTCCACTTTTTTATCGAAGCACAAATGCTTGTTGAAAAGTGAGAATGATGCTAAATGCGCATGCTCCCCTTACGGTTGCTCCCCTTTGTTTGAGGCGTCAGGGTATGATTAAAACCTACAAAACAAATATTAGTGCAAAACTATATTCGTCATTGGACGAGTAAGTGATATACAACAAAGTGTGTATAAGATGCATTCAAGAAATTTTTGACGAAGCTCCTTGCTCTAGGGCGTAAAGATGAACCTTCAAAATAAATATTAGTATAATAGAAGCTTTGTCTTTAGACAAATATGTCATATACAACCAAGTGTATAGACGATGCAATATGAGTGCTTAAAGGATATTCCTCCTTGTTCTAGGATGTCAAGAAGCACCTAAAATAAGAAAAATAATTGATGCAAACTTCATCCTTAGATGAGTAAGTTATATACAATCGAGTGTATATGATGATGAACCTACAATGAAAAACATTAGTGCAATATATTTCATCTTTTCACAAAGAAAAATAAGATGTATATATGTGATAAATGATATAATCAAAGATCTCATGAAGTGTAGTCTCCTAATTACAATCATAAGAAAAGTGAGAATATAATATGATAAAAGCCTACAAAATAGTTCCTAGAAAGAAGATATGAAGTCTCCCACCGGGTGTGCCACTAGTGGTGCTAGTGTTGGTGTCGGTTTACTAGTAGGATTCATGTGGTGATGATAGATGACTCGAGATTTACAAAAGTAAGTTTTCGCTAATCCATGGTGGTGATGATTAGTGAAAGTGGTGATGGAAGGTGGTGGTGATTAGGTAGGAAGCTATTAAGGAGTTAGAAACTCGTATGTATAGCAAATATAAAAATATGGACTCATGCAATCCTTTCGTCATGTCAAGTGACCAAAGCTAAGAAGAAAAAAAAATATGAATGGACATTGCATTTCAATGATGCATAAGGGTTATGATTTGAATGATTTATTGATGCTAACAACCTATTGTTTTGAGCAAGTTCTCATATGCTTCAACCCAAGAGTAATCAATAATGTGTTCTATCTAAGAATATATAAAAGTGATAACATGAAGATAAATTCGTTCATTGATTGACACGAATTATAAACATGACCTATTCTAGGTGACAATGGGAAAGGTAGTATTAGCATGGTTTTGACCGACATGGATGATTATCACTTTGAAAAGAAGTGAAGACAATATGGAAAATACTAATAATAATAATAATGAGTACCTATATGAGGATGAGAATGACATCATATAAGTGAGAGTTGGATGGACCAACGTGTTGGAAATGGCTGTTTTGATTAATATATTGTTTGCACTAACAATGACATGCATGATATATGTCAAGCGAGAAAAGGATAAGATCCTATGATGGTGTTCTAGATAGTGAAGTTGTAAGGTGCTAGTTTTAAGGAAAATCCTAGATTCGTTGATTGTGGAGATGAAGAAGTTTGTAAAACACATGATGTATTTTTCACTTGATGAGGTATTGGTGCAAACTTGTGATATAAGGTTAAAAAGGTTGAACTAGTTGTGGTTTCGTGAACGGTTTTAGCTAAGTGGTGTTTACCTATGTGTTGGTATTTTAGAGTCTAAGAGACATAAATTTGACAAAAGACAATTATGTGAATGGATTTCTCTCCCCTTAATTGGTGGACATCCAACATAATGTGCAATGTATCAAATAAGGAATGACAACAAAGTGTTTAGGAGGTTATTCGGGTTAACGAAAGAGGTGAGCTTAGTGATGTTTTTTTGGATGATGGTTAGCATACAATGAACTTCATCCTTAAAGTCACGTACCTCTTCTCGATTAATACAGATGATCGATGATGAGGCATGTGTTTTCCTAATAGGAAGTGAAGAGGATTAGAGTATTGTTATAACTAAATAATGATGGAGATGATTTTTGGAAAGCGAAAGCTTAAATTGAGATTTGGAAAGAGGTCGGTTGAAAGACAAAAATGCAAAGCCAACCCGCTAGAACTTAATTCTGTATGCTTTTAAACTATATGCAAGTGTAGGGGTCCCATAAAGCATAGTACTAATCTACGTAGCAATAAAGGGGATTATGCAAAATGAGCATATAAAAGTTAAAACCAATTGAGATAACAAATAATTTGTTATCAACCTACAAAACAAATTTGTTAGTGACAAAAGATGTTAACATGATAGAAATCAAATGATAACATATTATATAAGCAAGAACAACACATTGCACTTAAGTAGACAAGAAATCACCATACAAGATAGCATCAAGACAATCATATTATGCAAGAATACAACTTTATTCAAGACATTTCATTTTGAGATTGTTTTGTCGTTAGACTTAGACGTATAAGCATACTTGGCTTATAAATTAACACAACAATCTATGTGATTAATTTGTAAGATAAAAAGGCTTCTAAAAGTTTGTCATACCAAAAGCACTTTGACATATTATATGTGCACACGTAGCAAACAAATTATGTGACAAGAAGCAAAAGAAACAAGATGAAAGAGTCATGCAAGCCATGTTTAAGACATAACAATTTGGAGCATGTATCATTAAGATCGTACTACACATAGATATAATGAATGCCAACTAATAGCTTTCAAACACAAATATATCATATAAAAAATTATCACATATCAAAATGACATATTATGAGTTCATAAGCAACATGTTAATCATGCTAAGGATAATTCAAAAGTAAGTATCATGCAAATAAAGTTTAGGTTTAAACGTTTAGTAGCATGAAACAAGAATACAAGCATTATGAAGATAAAACCGTACTAAGGTTTATACATTTGACTAGTTATCAAACACTAAGATAATGTCAAATCAACTTATCGTATCAAACAAGAACATGTAATCAACACATGTAAGTGCAATGCAAGTGGTTTTAAAAGAAAAGTCATATATACTACTTGTTTGATTAGTATTCCTAAAGCGAGGCAAACTATCAATGTTTTAACACTTACTTTAGGCAAGTATAGGAAAACAGATTTTTCAAGTTGGAGAATGAATATGAGACTATTACTAGCGGTGCTCAATTAAGGCTAAACACGACCATTTTAACGGGTGATTCCACATACCCAACTTCTCTCGAGGAAGCAATTCAACCGTTAGGTCAAATTGAGTTTCTAGTGCAATAGGTTCTCCAATAGTCATTCTCATGTTAGAAAGATGGGAACTCCTACTTTTGCCTATTAAAGTGCATAAAAGATGATAGTTTACCAATACTTGGCTTAATGTGACACAACTAATATGCAATATAACTAAGGTGATGAAGACGTCATGTTATACACATGAATTTTAACAATGGTGTGTTTGATAAACAATGTGTTTGAATCTTGTGTTTAGAATCTAAAGTTGTTCAAATTACACAGCTAATTGTATGATCTAATGGATGACATCTTTTATTTGAAGTGTGTACTTTAAATGTGAATTGATCATCTAAGACTAGAGAATGGAATATGTTAAACTAAGAACGTTCTCAAGAGAGCTCTTTATTTAACAAGAATCTAAATAAGGTTACCAACTTCAATAGATCTTGTGTATGCTCTAAAGATGTGTAGTTTTAACCTTGGATGTGCACTCGGTTTGAGCAAGGTTAGGTTATGATGTACACTTGAAAGAAAATAGATACAAATAGTATCTTTCAACAAATGAGATTATCACATGGGATAAAGTTATCATGCTTATGAAAATAAGTATGACAAGATGAATTGGATATGCTAGTTCATAGAACTTGTAGATGTTTGTTTCAAGATCATTTAGCCAATGAGGTGTAATGAAATCTCTTGTAACACAACCATTTATGTCGCAAGAGTGATGCATAGGATATACAATATCCTTTTAACAAAATGAAAGCTTAACGCATGAATCTTAGTCATAATGTTCTTCAAAACATCATGTTTTCCTAAATGAAGATATGAAGCCAAAGTGTTTGAATCGGATAGTCCCATCTAAATAAACTTGGTCTCAAGATTATATTCACTAGATGATGACAAGAGGAATTCACTCGAGTTTCTTATGTATACTCCTCAAGAGTCATTGTTGCTTGGGGTGTATGATGTTGGCTTTGAGATTGCATTTTAACATATGTTGTTAAAATGTTGATTTGAAGTTTAACGAAATTTATGCAGAAGTTTAACGACAAAGTATTACTAATACTTTGATAATTTGTGAAGGTAGTACTACTTATACCTAGTGGAAATTGACAAAAATTACCAAGAGCACCATGCTTATTTGATAGTTGAGGTTCTAGCCATAATGAATTATCTAAGTCCTTATAGGTGGGAAAGTATGGTTGAGTTTGTTCAAACGTGCATTTGATTTAGTACAAGTGTTGGACAAAAGGGCTTTTTGAGCAATACACTCAACGAATTCAAATGATGGTAAGGATGGTGGATTGGTTGATCTAGGTGGTAGGTCTTCTAGTGTGTCTAAATAAGGATGTGGTGATGTAGGGGTTTGTTGTGCTATGGGAGTACTTAGGTTGATTATTTGTCCATAGATGTTGAACACAAAAGTACGGATACTAATTCTTATGGTTCATTGGTTGCTACAACTAGTGGGTGAAGTGCTTGAAGTTTTGGTTTTGTCTATGAAGCTTAGGGGTTGAGGTATAGGTTCACCTTGAAAGGGCACGTTTGATTTAAAGGATGCTCTTGGAAGTTCATGAGCAATACGCTTAATGGTGCCAAAAGATGGAAGAGGGATAGTAGGTGTCAAAGAGGGATAAGTGGCACAATGGGTCGTTTGTTTTGGATAAGTGTTTCAACATGTGTTGTTAAAATACTTGGGTGTTGATTTTTCGGATATGACTTTTAATGACTACAATCGTAAGTTGCATATACTTGAATATTTCGGATGAAATACTTAAGTTGTCAATCCTAATTTGTTGAGATTATAAAGCTTAGATTGAACTCAAGGATAACAAGACTTGATAGTATGTCTTTAACATACGTGTGAGTTATGACTCTATGTAAATACTTATCGTCTTGAAGGATGACACATTATTTTCATGTTAACCAAGTGAGGCAATACATGTAGATACAAAACAATATCTATAGTCATATGATAGACTTGTGTATGATACCTTTGCAAATAATGAGTCCAGATTTGTTAGTCTCGGTAAGTCATCTAAGTCATCCGCAAACGGGTGAGGAGATGTTGGTGGTGGAGTTGGAGTACTTAAGTTTAGAAAGTTCACATCTTGAATGGGTGATGAGATGTTGAGAGGTAATGAGTCTAAGGATGAAGAGTTCAAGTTAATGTAGCAACAAGATCGAATGCTAATCCTAGTGGTTTTCTTAAGTGTCTTATTTGAGGTTAAAGATTTAGTCATTTTGACTTTGCTTTGAGAAATGCTAAGCTTAAGGAAAAGTAACAGTGAAGGTGTGAAAATGACCATCCTGAATGTGTCGATTTATGGAACTAAGGATTCATGCACTTGATGTTAATTCATACAAAGATAGTAGTTTCTAATGAGATGGAAGTGTCTAAGATCATGTCAAACATCCTAAGTTAATTCATTGAGGATGTGTTGAGTGAGGTATGAAAGATATGCATTAACAACTATCCTAGAAACAAAATTTGGTAATCTAGATTGCGAGATTTAGTAAAATTAAACAACTTACCTGTAGAATCCACGGCACCAATTTTTCACACAGGCGGAACCCTTAATTTGGTGCCGCCTGGTCCGCCTGTACAGGAACGGCGGTACCAAAATGCATAACAGACGGTACCAAATTTTTGGTGCCGTCTAATCCGTGGACACCAGAAAACTTCACAGACCCATTTTTTGGTGTCGGGGAGTTTTCGAAACTAATTTTGCTTAAAACATCTGACATTAATCATTTCTAGTTAGGAAAAGTCAATAACACATATACAAACATAGTGGAGCATAGACTTTGACCAAGGGCTAACGATTTTCACATATAAGTGAAAATGGGTAAAATTTGATAACACCCGTGTGTTATCCCCTGCATGAACCGGTTAGCATACATCAATGTTTTAAGTTAGTTTATCATCCTACTGAAGTGAAAAACACATAAATTACATCATACAACATTGTTTTTGTCCTTGTACCAAACACTCTCTTAAAAAATTCATTTTTCAAAGTACTTGACTAATTTACTTAGTACTTATTGCTAAGTGAGTTATGACATTTCATAAGTTATGCGAGATGTTAGTATAACCTATGCAAATGAAGTGATCTAATTCTACAAGCGATGATAAAACAATTTTCCAACTTAGTGCACAAAATCTATCAAATAACCTATTGTGCATAAACAAGAAATCGTCAAACAAGCGAATAAATAACATGGCAAGATTGACACTTATATTATGCAAACAAACAAGTGTAAACAACAATTTGAAAAGTAAGCAAGCAACATATATGCAAACAACATAAACAAGTGGTCATTTAGCATAGCATAACAAGAAAGACACTTTTCGTCATTTTGTGTTTAAATATGACGATGTATACCAAGCTTGATTAGTTTCCTTTAAACATATTACCAAATTATTTAGTTTCAAAGGAAGTTGTATCAAAGTTCTAAGAATACCAACTTAAATTGCTTGATTCAAAATTTTGAGTTTTTATGTTAAAGCGAAACTCAATATTTTAGACATACTATAGTATTTGGTATATTTCACTTATTTAAAAATAGACTCAGGCCATGAGAGTATTTTTAAATGAAAGTAGACTCAATTCCCTTTAAAATGATAGGTGGCTCGACTCGTACGGACTTACGGTTAATTAGTTATGATTTTTGAAGTTGCCCAAAAAAGCTGCATACTGTACACACGGATTCCACGGAACCAAATAAAGGGATCCGCCCTTTATAAGATTTGGTGCGTGGTCCTCTCGAGGCAGATTCACCAAAACAAGTATTTGACATAGAGAAAACGTGTGTGACTTACTAGATTTCATAGTAAACATATAATACACATATTTAACAACATATCTACTTATGTAACTTATCTTAAACATTTACGGAGGTGATTTTTCAACTAAATTTATAATTATCCCAAACACTCCTTTAAAATCATATTTCTTCGAAAATTTTCTATAAGTACACAATACAATACTTACTAGTTCTTTCAACAAACTTTTATTTTATTTTTCAAGAAACCCTTCAAGCTTGTATACAAAGCTATATTTAACAACAAAATTTCTAAGTATAACAAGCAAAGCATTTTTCATATTATTTTTCGCTTCAATGGTAATTTGATACATGGATCGTACTCTATTTTAAAACCATTTGTTTTGAAAATAAGAGCTACATGGCTCTGATACCAATTGTGGAAACGTAGAGGGGGGTGAATACGTTAGCGTTTAAAAACTTTAGATCTTTAGTATCAAATCGCTTATGAAGCTTGTTATAATATGAAAGTACCAATTATTGTTTGTGACTAATATAAAGTATGGTAAACCAAGTTGTCACACAATCATGAACATCAAACCACATCACAAACAATAGTATAGTGCAAGTATAAAAGTAAAGAGATAAAGAAAGGAAAGTGCAAACCGAACACGAGGATTTATAGTGGTTCGGTCACGGATCTCCTTTCCGCCCTACTCCACTCCTCGAGTACCCAACTCGAGAGTTACTTCACTAAATCAACAAGCTCCCTTCTCGGCGGAGAAAACCTACAATCGTCGCTACACTTTTCCGGTACAAAGCTAAATATCAGGTTCTAGTTCGAGGTAGAACCAACCTAACGTCGCCTATACAATATTTCGACACTAAGCTAGATGTCGAGTTCTTTTACAAGGGTACAACCACTCCCAATATGTTTTATGGCCCAACATAATAAACCTTGTGTTTTATGGCACAAACACATAAACCATCTAATCTAGTTTGGTGAAAGTGTTGTTATGATGCAATGATGTTTACACTAATGATCCATGACACAAATGTCTAATGGATATGAATAACTACTTCTAAATGAACTTCCATTGATAGGAAGCCTTCATGATGAAGATCACAAGTTCCCTAAACTTCTTGTGATAGATCTTCAACTTGTGGTAAGTGGGGATGGCTAAATCTCCAAACTTTCCTTGGTTGATCAAAGAGTATGCTTACAACAAAGATGAATGTTAGAAGCATTATGATCATGATCATTAGGGTGTTTAATGTATGTTATTACATTGTTAATGATTGATCTAAATGTATGCAAGAAGGTGGAGAAGATGTGATTTGAAGTGGTGAAGAAATGGGAAAACAATGGGCTTCTATTTATAGCCAAAAGTGGACAGGAGCGTCCACGGACCACGGACCCCTTAAAAGGGTTCCGCCCTTTATAGAAAAGGGTTCCGTGGGTGCCTGACAAAAAAGCTAAAAAATCTTTCTTCAAATCTTTCCAAGATATTACCAAATCTTACTAAGATCACATTTGATATATTGTGTGTCAATCTAACCAAAATATTCAAGTGATCTTCCAAGGATTTCAAAGATGATGCATGACATGATGTAACATGTATTTCCATTTTTAGATTAAAAGGTTTATCAAGGTAAACTTGTAAAATGTATTATGTAACTAGTTAATAAAATGTCTAGTTACCTTTTGAAATACTTGTGAATGCAAAATGTAAAATGAGGTTCGAAATAGAATGGTTAACCTATTAAAATACTTAGTGACTCTAAATGTATTTTAAACATTCTAAATGATTTGTTAATGGGTTTGATCATAATGCCACATAACAAACATGTACGAACCTGTGTTGTAACATACGAGGACTTGAGACATCGAGAGGTGTTGAATGTATGTTGAGACAAATGTAATTACAAGTAACTTGTACATTTTACGTTATGTATTACAAGTTACATGTTCGTCATCAATCAAAACAAACGAGACTGTATAGATTAAATATCGTAATATTTGCACTAACAAAAGAGATATTATGACAATTTTTTTAAAACTCAGTAATTATCTCTTTATGTAATTTGGTAATTATCATGTTTTTGAATTTGCTAATTATCTTGTTAGCCCTATAAATAGAAGAGGTAATTATTGAGTCACATAATTTTTACAAACCCTTCTCTCCCTCCCCTTTGCTCTCGTCAGTCGTACATCACCCAAGACACACGGACATTTTTTTGATTCGATCATTGTATTGTTATTGCTTAGATCAACTGCTAGCACGCCGCTGCATTCGCTTGATGGCTAGTGTGCTAAACCATGAAGAGTCTTCTTTTAGATCACTATTGTTCGTGTTGATCTCCCACTGCAAACAAATAGGTAAGCAAGTGTTATGTTATTTATTTGATTACTTATAAACCGTATCTAGATCGCTGGCTCTTGGAAAATTGTTGTAGGGATTTTATGTCTTCCACTGCTTGTTTTGTGTTAATGGTTATGAAACTTTAAAATTTTGACCTTACGTTTTCCATCAGTGGTATCAGAGCCACTTATTCGAGTTTATAACTATTTGTGATATATTTTAAACATGAATTTTATGGTTATGGTGCCAGATCTAAATCCTAATGGATTTTGGTATGTAGTTTGGTAACACAAACAAATATTTGACTAAATGGCGCATAAATAAGTGTTGTGAATTTATCACATTTCCTGTTTATTCTGATCTGTATTATTCTCATAAGATCTAGTGACATATTTGTCGTATCTGAGTATACTAGATCAAGATAATAGATGGAAATTAAATATTGTATTTAATTGTTCCATTTGCCTTGTTTAAATTATTTGCTCTAATTTTTTGCATCCATCATAATCAACCTCATGCAAAGTTGATCGTGAGCAAGCCAATAGTAAATTAATAATTATTATTATTGTGTATCGCCCGTTATGCTCATAGTCTGTTTGTTGTGATTTAATTATTTGGTAATTAGTTTTTACCCCCTGGTTAAGGCGTATTAGTTTTTGGTTTCGATGCCAGGTTGTAATTTCCATTTTTTATTTTTATATTTATTTCAATTTTAAGTATTAGAACAGGATTGTACTTTTCAGTTTTATAAATGTAACAAGACGGAGCCAAAGACTGGATGCATGGAGCATGGAGGCGCGACTTATGCTCTAGGATCTTGAGTCAAGTGGGAGCATTGGAGAAACCCTAGATGACCATTGTATTTGTGTTGGCTCACAGATACAATAATAGGATTTTGGGATAGGTTATACATAATTATGTTTGTATGAATGTGTTTACTTTATTGCTTGATTTGATTATGCATTGTACACTTGTTTTAGGTTTAAGGTCAGAAAGGGTTTTTTAAATGTTAAATGCCAAAATCAATTTTTAAAAGAGTTTAAAACTGTTAAAGCATTTTGACAAAATTCCATCATAAGTGATATGCATGCATTACTTATGACACTCATTTTTATAAGTTACCTATTGAATTTTAGTCATGCCATCCAATTGAGATGAGGACACCCCACCCATTTTGCGACCTGGTGCAGACCCTAGGCAATTTGACATCATGGATGGATTGTCGGGAGAGTATATGAGCGCCTTATACTTTCCATCGACCTTTGATTGGAGGACTAAACCATGCGAATGGTCCGACCAGAGTTCGGGGCAAAGATAGGACAAGGTGTCATGAATTTCAAATTCTAAGTCCTATAAAGATCTAAGAATTGTATCAAGATACAATTGATAATCATTATCTGCCTTTTAATCTACCACTGTCTTCGTGATCAATCGTGCGGTGACTAGGTTAACTTGGATCTTAGATTTTAAATAAATAAGCTTTTGGAAACAAGGTTAATTAATTTATTTAAATTAAAATATCAAAAATATTGAATAGACTTTATTGTTTTGTAGATGGTTGCACCAAACCAAATATGAATGCTCTAACTCTCCATTTTCTGATTGAAAAGGAGAAACTCAATGGTTCCAATTTCTTTGATTGGCACAGAAACTTGAGGATCATCCTTAAGTATGAAGGAAATCCCTGACCCTCCAAATGTTAATGCCACTCCTGAACATGTTGCTACTTATTAAACCTTGTTTGCTATGAGAAATTCACTTTGCTAGTGTTAGCAAGCATGACACCTGAGTTACTGATGCGCGTACGAAGCGCGTTCGGGGTCAAAGGAACTTCCTTTTCGTCGAGCAAGTTTTTCAACACCCTAGGCAGTGAACCTAATCGTTGTAGTGTTGGGTAAGCCTCGGGTATTTATATCGTTCTCTAGGGGAATAGGAATGCTAGCAAGAAGTGTACTACGCTAAGGTTGGGGTTGAGGATGATTCTTTTTGTTACATATTGGATTTCACAATCACACAAACAATCACAAGTATGGGCGTATAATATAAGGTTTTTAGAGAGAGAAATAGTTAGAGGTTTGGGAACTTAGTGAGAGAAAGTAAAAGTGTTATTATGAGCTCCAACCCTCTACCTTGGGAGGTAGAGGGTATTTATAGTCTTACATAAAACGCCACTTACGGGCTGTGGATCAGGCATACAGTGGGTAAAGACTCGTCCATCCTCCACGGTGTTACTTAACTAAATACTACTTAACATTAAATAACTACGACTACAAGCTTTCTAACGATTACATATACTTGAGGTGACCGACACTTTAATAATTGGATTTACTAAATCCTAACACTTTTTTATCTTTTATATATTTTTTAGAAAGCTAAGGGTAAAATCTCGGGCCAATGGATTTGGGGGTGGTACTTCTACCGATTACTTCTTCTATTCTAATTATCTAATACTACGGGTAGTCTATGTCTTTTTTATGTGTGCTCGTATGATGATTAAAAATGTGTTTACCTAGATACTATTACTCCCTAGTTATCTTTTATTGGTGGTTGAATTGTCACGTCCTAATTCATAACGTGTTGTGTTTTCTAAGGTTGTAGGGTGTGCCTTTTTCCCTAACTCTTTGAGACTACCTTAAGGTTATTGCCTACGAAATCCACTAGATGTTTAATAAACTAACTTTAAGGTTATCTTTGGATGTTTAGACTACGAAATCCTCTAAGTGATTCACAAACTAATGTTCACAAAGATTACTCAAGCATTTAAACACAACGATAGCCTAATTGCACTCCTAAGCCAATTACAATTAAGATAAGAGACAACCAATCAATAATTAATAAGTAGGTTTCATAGATCTAAGCAAACACACAAGAAATTTAGTTGGACATGTTAAACAAGCAAGCATACACACATTCAATGGAAGACATAATGAAATTAATGGAATAAAACACTTATCTTGATGTGTAAAATAGGGTTTGGGACCCTAAGATATTGTTCAAGTTGGACTACAAACTTTTAGGGTTTTTACTCCACAAGTCTACCTCTTTAAAAACTAAAAAATCGAATTCTATATATAGATTTACACTTGCGAAGGCGTCGCCTTATAGGTGGGATGCCGTCAGATCGCCGTCATTAGGGTTTTCGTCTTGGCCAAGTTATTGATGGGACGGCGTCACGTTGTAGTTGTGACGCCGTCGGGCTTCAGTAGGGACGTCGTCTGATTCTGGATCTGGGCCGTATGAGATGAAAAGTCTTAGTGACGCCCTTCCTCTTCAAAGCCTGACGCCGTCAGGTGTATTTTAGCAAAAAGTCTACTGAGTCGTCAGGTGTATTTTAATTAAATTCGTAGATAGGGACGGTGTCGCCCTTTAGTTGGGATGCCGCCAACTTCAGTTTCAACAGCTTGAGTGTCTTCGATCTTGACTTAGCCATTTTCTTCATATATTCACTCCTTTTCGTCCAAATATGCATCATTCCAGCATTTTGCTTCCAAGAGACCTAAAAGTTGAAAAGAAACGAAATTAAGCAGTAACGAATATAAAAGTGGCGATTAAGGGCTTAAATGACCCCTTAAAAGTGTACGTTTTAAATCCTTATCAGTTACAAAAGGAGATGGGTGATCATACGACTTATGATATGATCAGTGAGTTGAAAAACAGCCAAATTACGTAAGTAGCGATCATAAGTCTTACCAAACAACCAAATTACATCACAAAAAGTCTAAAAGATAGAAAGCTGATACAGTTTGTGAGTAAACAACCAAAACATAAAAGTTTCACAATTGTATTGACCATGTAACCATCTACTTCGTTCCTATTGCTTCTTATTACCTTTACCATTTCCACCAGGCTTCTTCTGAACTCTAGTTGTGGTGGCAGTTATCCTCACAGCAACAGTCTTTTTCAATGGTGACAACCTGTTTGTAGAAGCCTTTGTAAACCTTGGTTGTGCAGATGGTTGTGCAGTCGCTTGTGAAGTTGGCTGTAAAGAAGGTTGTGCATATGGTTGTGCATATGCCCGTGAAGCTAGTTGTGCAGCTGCTTATGCAGATGGTTGTGCATATGCCTGTGAAGCTGGTTGTGCAGTTGCAAATGGTCTAACACTTGCAGGCCCTCTCTGTCCCTTGCAAGATCTTTGGTTATGACTTTTTTCAACACACTTCATATTAGGAAATGCTCATGTCATAATAAATAATTATATGGCTGAAAATATGTGAGCCTATGGGGTAACACACGTATACACCGAGGTATTACCTTTTATAATGTAATTAATATATTTATAGTAATTGTATTAATTATATTAGTTTATATTTCACGAAAATTATTAATGGTCATTAATTAAACCATTAGACGTGTTAATTAACTAAAAGTCTTATAGTTATTAAGTAATGGAATTGTAATTAGACAATAGCCTAAACCATATGGCAAGCCCATATGGGATGGGTTACATGGCATGACAAGGGGTAAAGAGGAGGGAGACCCGACTTTTTGACCAAGTTTTAAGAATCCTATATAATGATTTGTCTAGATCATTATTGAGGATTCTTGAAAACTTAACAACACAAAACAAATCACTCTTCTCCTCTCCCTATTGAAAACCGATCGGCCCTCCCCTTCTTTAGGGTTCTTTGGGTCGATTTTCCAACTAGCCAAGCTGAGGGTTTTGTTGTTTGGATCATGAAAGCGTAAAACTATCATTCGGGTAATACACAAGGACGTGTAGTGTAGATTGTCTGTGGATATCACTTCCTTTAATGATTCAATTAATTCATGGGTATCCAAGGGAAGAACTCGTCTTGTTCTTAAGCTCAATTGTTCATCCAATTATCGTACAAGGGGTTAGTAAATATTGTATATTTATTTGTTAATCTAATACATCATACGGATCCATTTTGGGACCTTTTCCGCTGCATTAAATATATGTAATAAAGGTTATTTGAACATAAAAATCCCAACATATACGTAAAAGTGGCATTTTTCGCATGTTTTATTTGTACCGATTTATAATAGCCCTTAAGGCTTTTTTTATATAAAAAATCAACCGTTAAGGTCTTAATAAATCAGTATTTGATGAACTTTAATACATAATTAGAGTTCATACACAATTTTATCAATGGAGAATCATGATTTAAACTAATATATTGCATCGCTTTAAGTACATTGGTTTTTAACTATGATTACCTAGGGTTTAAATAATTTCTAATCTTTTCTCGTAACAACTAACGCTTGTTTCATCCATAGTGCTTGTTGGCATTCTTTGCCGGCGGAGACGTATTCGGCTTCGGTTGTTGATATTGCTAATGCCGTTTGTTTCTTTTAAAACCAAGATGTTAAACAACATACCATAAAAGTACATACCCCACTTGTACTTTTTCGGTAAACATAATCTCCTGCATGGTCAGAATTTGCATATACAATTGTTTCTACTCCCGTACCCTTAGGATACCATAATCCTAATCAGTCGTTACCCTTAATGTATCTAAATATCCTTTTACGGCTTCTAGGTGTGATGTTTTAGGGTCTTCTTGAAACCTAGCACATAGACAAACACTAAACATGATATCCCGCCTACTAGCCATGAGGTAGAGAAGACTACCAATCATGCCACGATATTTTGTGTTATCAACGGATTCGCCGTCGCTTCATCTTTTATGTGAGTTTAGTGTCGTATGACATTGGTGTCCTAATTGGTTTTGACTCTTCTAAACCGAATTTCTTTAACATCTCTTTTATGTAAAAGAAGATACCATCTTCTACTTGTTTGATTTGTAGACCAAGAAAGAAACTAAGTTCTCCCATCATACTCATCTCAAACTCGTCATGCATGATTTTAGAGAAATCAACACACATGTCTTGACAAGTGGATCCGAATATAATATCATCTACATATATTTGAACAATGATTATGTGTGACTCTCTTTTCTTAGTAAAAAGTGTGTTATCAACTAACCCTATGGTGTAGTTTTGTTTGATTAAGAATGACTTGAGTCTATCATACCAAGATTTTGGAGCTTGTTTAAGACCGTAAAGGGCTTTCTTTAACTTATACACATATTTAGGTTTTTCAAAATCGATGAAGCCCGGAGGTTGAGCTACATATACTTCTTCATTAATAAAACCATTTAGAAAAGCACTTTTGACATCCATTTGATAAAGCTTAAGATCATTAGCACAAGCATAAGCAAGAAGTATTCTTATAGACTCTAATCTAGCCACGGGGGCATAGGTCTCATCAAAGTCTATTCCTTCTTGTTGGTTATACCCTTGGGCAACGAGTCTAGCCTTGTTTCTAGACACTACTCCGTTTGCATCTGATAACGCTCATATTATACATGTTTTCTGTAGCGTTATGTGTGCTTTTGTATATGTTATTTGGTTATATTTGTACGATTTCAGTGCTTAATCGCATCAAAAGATGTTTGTCTAGTATTTATAACCAAGTGCAGGGAAATGGAAGGAAAAGTGAAGGAATGTTCAACAATTGGAAGATTCCCATTTCAGCTTAGCATGTCAAGCACAAATCAGTATCTCAAGTACCATTGAAGACCCTAGTAATTGAAGAACCAAGTTCTGCAAGACAAAACGAAGTAAAGTTGATTTTCCATAACTCAGGAAGACCAACCGGATCGGTTGCAATGGTAACTGGATCAGTTGGAAGTCGACCAAAAAGTTCCCAGACGCCCATCCAACCGTTCGGTCGCCACCCGCAACCGGAACGGTTGGCACCTTTGTAGAAGACCAACCGGATCGGTTGGTCATGTGACCGATCCGGTTGGAGAGCCTATTTCTGCAAAATCTTCATCACTAAGTTTCCCCTTTGCATCCAAACGATTCTAGGTCCTTCCCTTGGTGTATTCTAGTCCCTTCCTGACTCCTTGGAGGCCAAGTTCAACAATTAATACCCTAGGCCTTGGAACTAGTATAAATAGAGACCCCTTGTGAGCATATGAGACACACACTTCAATACAATTCTCTCTACTCATCAAACAAAGCTCTTAAGCTCTTAAATTCTTCCTTAGATGTCCAGGAAAGTTTGGAGTTCCAGAAGTTCCACATTTGGAGGCCTAAACACCAAGGAGTCTACCCCAATACTTTGGGAATCATTACTTCACCATTTGTAATCTTATTCCAAGCATTGTAAGACTCTTAATCATGTTTTCTATTGTTCAAAGTTCTGATTTTATGTTCATGTTTGCTATGAGTGGCTAGTTTCTTTATACACTTGCTTAAATGATGTTGATTATCATATGATTAGTTAGTGATTGTGTTAACATGTTTTAATTCAATTTCAAGTTGATTCTAAGATCCAATTGTGCTAAAGTTTCATAGTGACATTTGTTAATCAAGGTTATCTAGTTGATAATAATCGTAGAGGTCGAAAGAACTTATTGTTGTTCAACTAGTTATAATCATTTTGTCTATGGATGATTGTTTTTACCCATTATTCTTGATTAAACAAAGGAACTAAGGTGTAATTGTAATAAAAACGCTTTTTGATTATCAAGTTGGATTGATTGGAAACATCTAAAAGGTCGTAAGATTAGTTGTTAATAATCAATTGTAGCCGTTTGTCTATAATAGGTTACCTTTTGTATTGACCTTTCTTAAGCAATTTGATAAGACAAGTGGATGTTTTTGTGTTTAAGTTTATGAAAGTAAACTTATGAAACTTGAATTGATCTTGAATTGATCTTGAATTGATTGGTTAAACTTAATGCTTGTTTTTATAAACTAAAATCTTGACGAAGGTTTAACTTGTAAGAACAATAGATTAGTACACCAACTAATTATCATAACCAACATGTTAAGAGGTTAACACAATCATACTAATCATGGATAAGAAACAAAGTTTAAGAAAGTGTAGTTTTTAATCATCTGAATTTCATTATATCTATTTGCGTTGTTATATTTTTTGGATTGTCTTTGTTGATTCGGCTTGTTAATCGATTCACTCAAATCCCTGCGAACGATACCCGACTTACCTTTATAATCTTGCTATAACGGACGAGTGCACTTGCTCGTATGTGTTATTGTAAAAACTGGTAATCGTCTTTATAAATTTAAAACTTGTACACACGTAGCACATCAAGTTTTTGGCGCCGCTGCCGGGGATTTGATTGTGTTTCAGCAACTTTTGAATCCCCATCAGTCGATTCATTCCAAAAAAAAAATCAAAAACTTCAACCGATCCGGTTACCTTTCAACCGAACCGGTTGCGCCTTTAACCCAACCAAATCGATCTAACCGATCGGTCGCAACTCGCAACCGATCTAGTTACCCTTTTCTGTCCAGAAAACTGTTTTCGTTGTTTGTCCTTGTGTTTAGATATTGCCTGGATCCTCTAGGTCATTGTATGAACACTCATGCAAATAGAACCAATTTCACCTCTTACCAACCCTAACGTTTGATTCGAAGAAGAAGAAAAACACCTTTCATAGCCTTAGCCGATCGTGTACCAAGAGTACCAAACCCACCATTTGATAACCTCGTAGAAGCAAAAGTCGTTTACAACCCTTTCACCAATTCACCTTTTCCCATGGCGGACGATCAACCCATGTGGGGAACCAACCGAGCCGTTGCACCAACCCCTGGAAGTGCTATTGTTGTTGTCAACCTTGGTGACAACTTCACCGTGAAAGGTCATCATCTTCCCATGATCAAAGACCGTCAATTCGATGGCCGTGTATGTGATCCGCATAAGCACATTGCTGAATTCATCGAAATTTGTGGCATGTTCCGTTATGGAGACACCGATGTCAATGCCATCAAACTCAAACTTTTTCCATCATCACTTGCCGGAGATGCTAAAGTATGGTACAATGAATTAACCCCAGAAATTATCAACACTTGGGAGGAGATGAGGCAAGCCTTTGTGAGCCGATTCTTTCCACCTGCCATGTTTGATCGATTAATGGGAGAAATTTGTGCTTTGTCACAAAATCCCAACGAATCACTTGTCGAAGCTTGGCTTCGGATGAAAGATTTGCTTCGTAGTTGTCATGGACATGGATTATCCAAAGGAACCATTATCTAAATCTTTTACCATGGACTAGATGAAATTTCTCAAGGCATCCTTGATGCTGGAGGAATTTTTCTCTATAAAACTCCTAACGATGCACACCAATTACTCGAAGATCGAGTACTTCTCAAACTCGATTGTTCTAAAGATTCCAAAACCAAACCTCTTCGAAAAACCATTGCTTTTGTCGAAAACACCAATACCTCGAAACTCATGGAAAAAATGGAAGCATTAACCTCAAAAATCGACTCGCAATACAAAGATATCAATGAAGAAATGAAGGAAATGCGAGATGGATGCAACAATTATGGAGGAAATCACCCATCTATTGAGCGCGGCGATAAGCCTATAGGTGGACCTAACAAAAGGAGAAGTGAATTATGTCCAAGGAGGATATCTTGGAGGAGGATATCGTAGTAATTATTACGGTCGAAATTCTGGAAATTGGCAAGACCGCCGACCAAGGGATGACAACCGTGATTCCCAACCACGAACTGATCAATCCACCACCACCAAACTCCGAAAAAAAGACGGAAGAATCCGAATTCGAAAAAACCATGAGAGAATTCGTGGCTGCTCAAAAATCTGCAAATGATTTTATCAAAAATCAATTTTCCAATCTCAAAGCCAAAGTTGAGCAGGGACAGAAAAATCATCAAGTGTCTATCCAAGATCTTGAAAACAAATTTGGCAGACTTTCTGACCAACATTCCTCTCGACCATCTGGTTCGTTGCCAAGTAACCCCCAATCCAACCCAAAACCATCAAATGATAAGACGTACCGTCCACCACAAATGAGAAATGAACATATCAATGTTGTCTTTACAAGAAGTGGTCTCTCGTACGATCCACCACCAAATCCTAATGAAAATACTCCTATCACCCAAGATAGTGAGGATGAAGCCGAAGAAACCAACACAACTAAAAACACCCAAAAGAAAACCACACCATTTGTCAAGGCGTACACACCAAAAATTCCGTATCCTCAACGCCTTAAGAAAGAAAAAATGGAAGAACGTTATAAGAAGTTCATCGAAATAATTAAAGAGGTTAGACTCAATGTTCCTCTCTTTGATGTCTTAGCCGGAATGCCCAATTACTGGAAATTCTTGAAAGAACTTCTTAATAACAAAAGCAAGCTAGAGCAAATATCAGCTACTTTCCTTAATGAAGAATGCTCAGACATTGTCCAAAACAAAATCCCACCAAATCTCGGAGATCCTGGGAGCTTTCTTATTCCATGCACTTTCGGGAATAATATTCAATGCGATACTTTATCCGACCTTGGCGCAAGTATCAATTTGATTCCTTATTCGCTGTATTCCAAATTATGCAATAACAGCCTTAAACCAACAAAAATGAGCATTAGATTAGCAAATCATTATTATCAATATTCTGTGGGTATTGCTGAGAATATGCTTGTTCAAGTCGGTAAATTCATTTTTCCCGTGGACTTTGTAATCTTAGAAATGGAAGAAGATAGTAAAGTCCCACTCATCTTAGGAAGACCTTTCCTAAATACCGCCGATGCAATCATCAAAGTGAAAGGAAAAGAACTCAACCTTGGAGTTGGAGAAGATCGAATCACCTTTCTAATCGATAAAGCGATGCGCTATCCACATTCGGTGATGACACTTGTTTTAACTTCGATGTTATCGATGAAGTCACTGACGAAGAATTGGATGCATTACTCAACGAATCTGATCCATTCATGACTACTTCTGAAAAAATCAATGAAACAGACTTTGACAAAGAGTTTGATGATTTCATGAAAGTAGAATTCGAAAGAGATAACGCTGAGGAGGAGAAGAAATGGAGGAAGAATATTTTGAAGCAATAACTTTCGATGACGAGATGAGAATAAAATCCTCTATCGAAGAACCACCAACAGATCTCGTGCTCAAACCTCTCCCTGATCATCTAGAATATGCTTAATTGGAGGAAAATTCACTTCTTCCAGTCGTCATATCTTCATTAATCGAGGCCGATGAGAAAGAAAGCTTGGTTTCTGTCCTCAAAAATCACAAACAAGCTTTCGCTTGGAAAACGTCCTGATATTCGGGAATTAGTCCCAATTTCTGCAAACACAAAATTAATTTCGAAGAAGGGATCAAACCTATTGTTGAACGTCAACGTCGACTCAACCCCAACATGAAAGAAGTTGTTAAAAATGAAATCATAAAACTTCTCGATGCTGGTATCATTTACCCAATCAAAGATAGTCCTTGGGTAAGTCCCGTTCACTGTGTTCCCAAGAAAGGAGGGATGACGGTTGTGACTAATGAACAGATTGAACTAGTCCCCACTAGAACTGTCACCGGTTGGCGCGTTTGTATTGACTATCGGAAATTAAACAAAGCCACCAGAAAAGATCATTTTCCACTCCCGTTCATGGATCAAATGCTTGAAAGACTAGCAGGGAATAAATTCTTTTGTTTCCTTGATGGATTTTCAAGATATTTTCAAATTCCAATCGATCCTAATGACCAAGAAAAGACCACTTTAACTTGTCCTTTTGGAACCTACGCATATCGGCGTATGCCTTTTGGTCTTTGTAATGCACCTGCGACTTTTCAAAGGTGTATGATAGCAATATTCCAAGACATGCTCGAAACCTCCATGGAAGTTTTCATGGATGACTTTTCAGTCTTTGGAAACTCGTTTGAAGCTTGTCTTTCCAATCTTGATAAAATGCTCGAAAGATGCGAAACTGCACATCTTGTCCTGAACTGGGAAAAATGTCACTTCATGGTGACCGAAGGAATTGTGCTTGGCCACAAGATCTCCAGTGCAGGCATGGAAGTAGATAAAGCAAAAATCGACATTATCACGAAACTTCCACCACCAACTAACGTCAAAGCCGTTAGAAGTTTTTTTAGGACATGTCGGTTTCTACCGCCGCTTTATCAAAGATTTTTGAAAAATATCTCGTCCGATGACAAAATTTCTGGAGAAGGAATCCATTTTTGACTTCAATGCTGATTGCATAAAAGCTTTCGAAACGTTGAAATCTCAACTAACTAGTGCTCCGATCATGGTTTCACCTAATTGGTCACTACCCTTCGAACTTATGTGCGATTCCATCGATTTTGCTGTTGGAGCTGTCTTAGGCCAACGAGAAGGAAAACACTTTCGACCCATATATTTTGCTAGCAAGATACTAAATAGTGCTCAGCAAAATTATACTGTCACGGAAAAGGAATTATTGGCAGTAGTTTTCGCGTTCGACAAATTCTGATCCTACCTTGTGCTCTCAAAAACAGTCGTGTTCACCGATCACTCGGCACTCAAATATCTGTTCACCAAGCAAGATGCTAAACCGCGTCTCATCCGATGGATTCTGCTACTCCAAGAATTTGACATAGAAATCAAAGATAAGAAAGGAGCAGAGAATTTAGCCGCTGATCATTTATCACGTCTTGAAAACCTAGATTGTCACAATTCTCAATTTTTGGTCATTTCTCAAAACAATTCACGTTTCACAATTTCATCATTTATCGTAAACTAGGTTTACGTGTTCCAAATTCGCGTAACCTTAATGGTTTAGCGGCGAATTCATGATCATATCATCACGAACAATTCATATGGACTAAGTTTAGTCTACATTTTATTAGCATCATTTGCATCATGTTAGTTCATTCATGACATTTCATTTCACATTAAACGCGTAAATTTTATATTAAATAAACGTTATCGCGTGAGTTATTATTTTGAATATTTAATCCGTTACTTCCAAAAATGATCCCGACATATTTTTATATTTACATTTAGTTTATAAAAACTATATTTTGAGTTTACCTAGTGTTCTAAATTTATTTCGTATATAAATTGTTAAATTTATATTATTACGGCGTTTTTCTTAAAAACTACACGATAATTATTTTATCACTCAAATTTCACAAGGAATGTATTTTTACAATTTTTATGATCTCATTATACTCTACTTGGATCTATTAAAAATTACTTTCACCTAAAATTTCCTTAAATACACAAAGGTATATTAAACTTTACAAGTTAATTCTACCTACAAAATTTCTTACACCTTTTAACAAATTACACAATACATTTTATAAAAAAAAAAGATATTTTGAGATATACCTCTCCCCAAAATCCGGCCTATGGGGGGGATGTATCATAGTTGGTGATTTTTTCTTTGATTGTATATCTTTGTACACTACTTAAAGTCTTCTTCCATTCATTACACTCATTCATTTTCACCTCAATAATTCTAGCTAGATCAAATTTTTCTCTCTTTGTTTCTTCACCCACAAACCGGTTCTATCAAGGGTGTGCAAGAAATCATCAAAAGTTTTCCATTCTCAAGTTTAACAATCTAGAACACACTCTTAATAAGGTTTTGAAATAAAAACCTAGGGTGTTTAGGTTTAATCCTTGGTTCTAATCACCTCATCATATCACTTGTAAGCATCTCATATTTATTTTTCATCTTACATATTCATTTCATACTCATCTCATCATTTTTGAGCAAAAACATGCAAGACTTGTGTTGTTTATACCATTTTACATTGATTTTAAGAGTTCTATATATAAAGGTCATCCTATAATTATCCCCTTGTTATATATTGGTCTTGATGATGTTTAGGAACCCATGACACCCTAAGAAGGTGTATGGTAGGAATAGATTAGCTTTGGAGTTGATTTGAAGGGATTGGAATAAGTTTAGTACGAGAAAAACTATTTTCGACAAGTATATAAAGTGGTCTGTCCTTATTTTGTTTTTCTGGAAAATCCGACAGTTGACACGAAATTTTGGCCTTGATATTTAGAAAATATACTTTAAAACGAATCCGTGGCCGCTTGAACGGATTAAAACGGAGTTATAACGAAGAAGTTATGGATTTTACAAGTTTGACGACGAAATATATATTTTTCGGAAATTTCAGCATACTATTATTACTTTATTCGAATCAAAAACGAGTCCTAAGCTTTACAAATTATTTCGACTTATCAAAAATATATTAGTATACTTTGATACGAAGCTAAGGACGATATTATGAGAAAACGGATTTGAAACGACAAAGATATGCACATTTTCATAAAATTGCCGTGAACTATTATTTTCGAAAAACTATATTATTTAACGAGACAAAGTGTTACGGTAACTAAAACGACCATGTTGGAGGCTGTTTTAACCATGATGTAGAACTTTTGGAACGAAATGTCTTCTAATAAAATCAAGATCACCAAGCATATTTTTCAAAACGATCAACCATTTGTATAGCGGAGTTGTAATAAATTATTTATGGATGTTTAAACTTGGCCGAAACTCATTTTAACCAACATTTTAGCCAAAATCACCATCTTTAACCCTTATTATCTTTATGTTCGAGACCTTTATGACGAAAACTCCTGAACTGAAACTTATAGATTTCGATACAAACTTTCCAAAACCGTCGAGTTCGTTCTCTAACGCTTCGACGCATACACTATTTTACGACTAGTTTTTCAAGCCATTTTGTTAATTTCATGAAAATTCCGACGACATTGTTTTACGACGAAAAGTGATAATTTCACGATAAATCACTACGAAACTATTGTAGGATGACATTTTGACGTAAATACTTGTAAAGTGATTTTAAGAATGGTCAAGACGTCAAAGGAGTATTTTTCGACGAAGAGTATTATTTTCAAAACTCGCAAATGGTATAAATAGCATACGAAATGCATGCATAACATTACATCATAACTCATTGAGTATCATATCATTCATTTTAGGTCGCGGATAGTTTCCGAGCCTCATTTTCTTGCACTTCATTTTGTTAGCATATCAATCACATCGTGAGTTCGTAGCCCCACTTTCTATTACTTATTTGTCTTACAAACTCTTTAGGGGAGATACATGCTCAAACTATTTTCATTTACTTTCACAAATACTCTAAACGTTTCATGATTACAGTGAGTTTTTCATAGCCCCACTTTCAATTGTTTTGTACTATTTTTGGGGGAGATACATGCTCAACTATTTTTAGTTACTTTCATAAGTACTTTAAATTTTTAAGGATAACTTCTATCATGATCACCATTGTTTCAAAACCGAATGTCGCATATATCAATTGTTCTTGTTTATGTGCTATTGATTATGTGCCATAGTTCTACGTCGTATAACGTTCTAAATCGCTTGACTACGATACATCGTCGAATCAAGTACTATGTCAGTTGACTACTGATACATTGAGTTAGGTGCTATTGATTATGTGCTACGTTCTACGTCAGATAATGTTCTAAATCATTGACTCTGATACATTGAGTCTAGTCCTATTGATTAAGTGCTATTGTTCTACGTCAAGTTAGGTACTATTGTGAATTCATTTGACATCATGTGTTGTACATAAACTACATACATTTTGGCAGTGGGTTGTGAACACACAGGTTGCAAGTTTTGTATGGGCGGAACTTGGAACTGAGTGGATTTACAATGCCTTTGCTGCATAAACGACTTTGAAATGATTTACATTTCAACACAAACTCTATGAACTCACTCAACCTTTGTGTTGACACTTTTTAGCATGTTTTATCTCAGGTATCTAAGGCATTCACTTCATGGCATGCATATGGACACATCATAGAGTCGTGGTGACGACGCGTCTCACATGGGATTTATACACTTTAAAACATCGTTTGGCTTGTATCAAACCTATTTCCGCATACATTGATTTTCATTTGGGACCTACATTTTGTAAACTCGATTATTTTACTTAATCAAACGATGTATTTTCTAAACGACACTTTAGGTCGCTCGAAATAATCTGTAACTTTGATGCTATGACAGTCCTCCCCAAGGTATTCCATTCCGCCAAAAAGGTAATTTGGGGGTGTGACAGATTGGTATCAGAGCATCGGTTATAGAGAACTAGGTTGCATCATTAACCCTAGACTATAACTACATCATCATAGCATCTCATCACATCATTATAAGTGCACATTCTTTATACATGCGGACTTATGACTCAACACCAAACATCATATGAGTCGATTAGTCCAAGCATTGCATAGTTACTCCTAAATTATACATAGCCTGATCACCTATGTCTAATTCAGGAAGAATCATGCAATGAAGGGAGTAGTAGTCTCATATGTGTAAGCAATTCAATCAAGCCAAATTTTCAAAAGATTTTCTTCAAACCACTTGTTTCTAGTTTGATCCGAGTGACAGTTCTTGTTTGATGAGTTGCAAAGATCGAGCTAGAAACAAGTCGTTACCTAAACCGATTTAGCCTAATCGTATGACAGTTCTTGTTTGATGAGTTGTGGGATTAAGCAAAAATCGGTTACCAAAAGTCTTTTAAAAAATTTTGCTTGAGAATGGGGAAGCTTGTCTCATCGAGCCTAATCATAAGAAAGCATGTATTTAGGACGGAATTGCTCATAATAGCACAGGAACGTATCTTGTGGGACGAGTAACTCATATGCATGAGCATAAGCATAATCATTTAGACCATACACGAGCATAAACTTTTAGAACCCTTGTCGAGGTTCGAACCATAGTATCATCGATTGAATCACGGGACGTGATTCCTCCGACATGGGAAGAATGTCACAATTCTCAAATTTTGGTCATTTCTCAAAACAATTCACGTTTCACAATTTCATCATTTATCGTAAACTAGGTTTACGTGTTCCAAATTCGCGTAACCTTAATGGTTTAGCGGCGAATTCATGATCATATCATCACGAACAATTCATATGGACTAAGTTTAGTCTACATTTTATTAGCATCATTTGCATCATGTTAGTTCATTCATGACATTTCATTTCACATTAAACGCGTAAATTTTATATTAAATAAACGTTATCGCGTGAGTTATTATTTTGAATATTTAACCCGTTACTTCCAAAAATGATCCCGACATATTTTTATATTTACATTTAGTTTATAAAAACTATATTTTGAGTTTACCTAGTGTTCTAAATTTATTTCGTATATAAATTGTTAAATTTATATTATTACGACGTTTTTCTTAAAAAACTACACGATAATTATTTTATCACTCAAATTTCACAAGGAATGTATTTTTACAATTTTTATGATCTCATTATACTCTACTTGGATCTATTAAAAATTACTTTCACCTAAAATTTCCTTAAATACACAAAGGTATATTAAACTTTACAAGTTAATTCTACCTACAAAATTTCTTACACCTTTTAACAAATTACACAATACATTTTATAAAAAAAAAAAGATATTTTGAGATATACCTCTCCCAAAATCCGCCTATGGGGGATGTATCATAGTTGGTGATTTTTTTCTTTGATTGTATATCTTTGTACACTACTTAAAGTCTTCTTCCATTCATTACACTCATTCATTTTCACCTCAATAATTCTAGCTAGATCAAATTTTTCTCTCTTTGTTTCTTCACCCACAAACCGGTTCTATCAAGGGTGTGCAAGAAATCATCAAAAGTTTTCCATTCTCAAGTTTAACAATCTAGAACACACTCTTAATAAGGTTTTGAAATAAAAACCTAGGGTGTTTAGGTTTAATCCTTGGTTCTAATCACCTCATCATATCACTTGTAAGCATCTCATATTTATTTTTCATCTTACATATTCATTTCATACTCATCTCATCATTTTTGAGCAAAAACATGCAAGACTTGTGTTGTTTATACCATTTTTACATTGATTTTAAGAGTTCTATATATAAAGGTCATCCTATAATTATCCCCTTGTTATATATTGGTCTTGATGATGTTTAGGAACCCATGACACCCTAAGAAGGTGTATGGTAGGAATAGATTAGCTTTGGAGTTGATTTGAAGGGATTGGAATAGGTTTAGTACGAGAAAAACTATTTTCGACAAGTATATAAAGTGGTCTGTCCTTATTTTGTTTTTCTGGAAAATCCGACAGTTGACACGAAATTTTGGCCTTGATATTTAGAAAATATACTTTAAAACGAATCCGTGGCCGCATGAACGGATTAAAACGGAGTTATAACGAAGAAGTTATGGATTTTACAAGTTTGACGACGAAATATATATTTTTCAAATTTCAGCATACTATTATCACTTTATTCGAATCAAAAACGAGTCCTAAGCTTTACAAATTATTTCGACTTATCAAAAATATATTAGTATACTTTGATACGAAGCTAAGGACGTATTATAAGTAGAAAACGGATTTGAAACGACAAAGATATGCACGTTTTCATAAAATTGCCGTAACTATTATTTTCTGAAAACCTATATTATTTTTACGAGACAAAGTGTTACGGTAACTAAAACGACCATGTTGGAGGCTGTTTTTAACCATGATGTAGAACTTTTGGAACGAAATGTCTTCTAATAAAATCAAGATCACCAAGCATATTTTTCAAAACGATCAACCGTTTGTATAGCGGAGTTGTAATAAATTATTTATGGATGTTTAAACTTGGCCGAAACTCATTTTAACCAACATTTTAGCCAAAATCACCATCTTTAACCCTTATTATCTTTATGTTCGAGACCTTTATGACGAAAACTCACGAATGAAACTTATAGATTTTGATACAAACTTTCCAAAACCGTCGAGTTCGTTCTCTAACGTTCGACGTACACTATTTTACGACTAGTTTTTCGAAGCCATTTTGTTAATTTCATGAAAATTCCGACGACATTGTTTTACGACGAAAAGTGATAATTTCACGATAAATCACTACGAAACTATTGTAGGATGACATTTTGACGTAAATACTTGTAAAGTGATTTTAAGAATGGTCAAGACGTCAAAGGAGTATTTTTCGACGAAGAGTATTATTTTCAAAACTCGCAAATGGTATAAATAGCATACGAAATGCATGCATAACATTACATCATAACTCATTGAGTATCATATCATTCATTTTAGGTCGCGGATAGTTTCCGAGCCTCATTTTCTTGCACTTCATTTTGTTAGCATATCAATCACATCGGTGAGTTCAGTAGCCCCACTTTCTATTACTTATTTGTCTTACAAACTCTTTAGGGGAGATACATGCTCAAACTATTTTCATTTACTTTCACAAATACTCTAAACGTTCGATTCGAGTTTTCATAGCCCCATTTTCAATTGTTTTGTACTATTTTTGGGGGAGATACATGCTCAACTATTTTTAGTTACTTTCATAAGTACTTTAAATTTTTAAGGATAACTTCTATCATGATCACCATTGTTTCAAAACCGAATGTCGTACTATATCAATTGTTCTTGTTTATGTGCTATTGATTATGTGCTATAGTTCTACGTCGTATAACGTTCTAAATCAGTTGACTACTGATACATCGTCGAATAAAGTACTATGTCAGCTGACTACTGATACATTGAGTTAGGTGCTATTGATTATGTACTAGTTCTACGTCAGTATAATGTTCTAAATCGGTTGACTACTGATACATTGAGTCTAGTCCTATTGATTAAGTGCTATTGTTCTACGTCGAGTTAGGTACTATTGTGAATTCATTTGACATTATGTGTTGTACATAAACTACATACATTTTGGCAGTGGGTTGTGAACACACAGGTTGCAAGTTTTGTATGGTGAACTTGAACTGAGTGGATTTACAATGCCTTTGCTGCATAAACGACTTTGAAATGATTTACATTTCAACACAAACTCTATGAACTCACTCAACCTTTGTGTTGACACTTTTTTAGCATGTTTTATCTCAGGTATCTAAGGCATTCACTTCATGGCATGCATATGGACACATCATAGAGTCGTGGTGACGACGCGTCTCACATGGGATTTATACACTTTAAAAACATCGTTTGGCTTGTATCAAACCTATTTCCGCATACATTGATTTTCATTTGGGACCTACATTTTGTAAACTCTGATTATTTTACTTAATCAAACGATGTATTTTCTAAACGACACTTTAGGTCGTTCGATATAACTGTAACTTTGATGCTATGACAGTCCTCCCCCAAGGTATTCCATTCCGCTGCAAAACAGGTAATTTGGGGGTGTGACATAGATCTTGAGGAGTTAAAGGAAGAAGAAATCGATGATTACTTCCCTGATGAAACTCTTATGACCGTCGATGGAAATGACGATCCTTGGTTTGCTGACTTTGCGAACTATCTCACTGGAGGAATTCTAAGAAAAGGTTTAACTCACGCTCAAAGGAGCAAATTCTTTTCGAAACTTAAATACTATTTTTGGGAAGAGCCATATCTTTTCAAAATGTGTCCTGACGGAATGATCCGACATGTGTTTCTCGGTTCAAACCCGCAAGATTCTTGACGAATGTCATCATGGCCCAATTAGGGGACATTATGGTCCTTCCACCACAGCTAAAAAAGTTTTTGATTTTGGATTCTATTGGCCAACAATATTCAAAGAAGCACATACACTTGTTTAGAATTGTGATGCTTGCCAAAGAACCACCAATCTTTCGTGAAGAGACGAAATGCCGTTGACAAGCATTCAAGTGCTTGAAATGTTTGATATTTGGGGAATAGATTTCATGGGACCATTTCGTAAATCCGATAAATACGAATACATTCTCGTTGCTATAGATTACGTGTCCAAATGGGCAGAAGCTGGAGCTTTACCAACCAACGATGCTCGCGTCGTCGTTAATTTTCTCAAAAAGCTTTTTGCTCCTTATGGAATACCCAAAGCCTTGATAAGTTTATCGAGGAACCCATTTCTCAGAACCAACAAATGGAAAAAACCATGAAAAGATATGGAGTTCATCATCGATTCGCGATTGCTTATCACCTACAAACCAGTGGCCAGGTTGAAAACACCAACAGAGCTCTTAAAAGAATACTCGAGAAAACAGTAAAGGACAATCCTTCAGTATGGTCGAAGAAACTTGACGATGCTCTGTGGGCATTTCGTACGGCTTACAAAACTTCTATTGGCACAACTCCTTACAGACTCTTGTATGGAAAAACTTGTCATTTGCTGTTCGAAGTTGAACATCGTGCTTATCGGGCTCTCAGAAACTGTAACACCGATCTCAAAATAGCTGGAGAAAAGAGATTCTTGCAATTGCACGAACTCGATGAATTAAGACTCCAAGCTTACGAAAATTCTAAACTGTATAAGGCCAGAACAAAAGCTTATCACGACAAGAAGCTAAGAATTCGAAAAGAATTCAAAGCTGGAGATAAAGTTCTGCTCTTCCACATGAAATTCAAATTCAAAGCTCCTAAATTACAACCAAGATGGTTTGGACCATATATTGTTAAACATGGATATCCATCCGGTTATGTCAAACTTTTTGACAAACAGGGTGGAAGTTTCATTGTTAATGGGCACCGAATCAAATTATACTACGATAAGGAGCAAATGAATGAAATATCAGTTGAGACAATTTCCCCCGAAAATGAATTCGAAACCATCACCTTTGTAGCACCTTTTCCAGGAAGAATCCCACAAATTGTTCCTTGGAAACCATCTGCACGAAGTTCTTCTGGGACGATATTGATGCTACTGGTGAAGAATTCATGTATATCCCCGAACTTTTCAAAATTTCCAAAGTCGCATCCGTGGCCAGTGAATTCAGGAAGATTCGAGTCGGCGATGACTTGGTAATAAATCAAGCGCTTCTCGGGAGGCAACCCGTGTGTTTCCAATTTGATTTTCTCGTGGTCGCCCCAAATTTTAAACCTTTGGTTGAACTTAAGTGTGGGCGGGTGCCACATCTTAATAAAACTCTTTTGTTTGTATATAAGATTTTGTGCAGGTAATGATTACTCTAGTGGATGCTAGGAATGAAGAAAATTAAGCTGACAAACTCATCGGAATATCTGGTTTCATCTCTATTTTCCCTATTTCTATACTTTGAAGTTCGTTTTTCACATTGAGGACAATGTTTAACTTAAGTGTGGGGGGGGGGGTGAATAGGAAAATTAGAGTTTTCAATATTAAAATTTAAAATTTTGTTTGCCTTTGTGATCTATTTACTTTTCACACTTTAGGATAATATATTAGAATAACTAGATCAAACCACTGGTAAAACTGGTAATATTTGAAACTTTGAGATGTGTTCTGATTAATATTGCAATCCATTCTGGGATCGATAAACATTTGATAGCACAAATTATAGCCTTTCCACTAAATTGTGAGGATTTGAGCCTGTTTTATATAAAGCATACATCTTTTATGCTTGGATCTTTTGCTATGAGTGTGCCAGTGATTTTATTTATTCTAGAACTTGTACTTGTAAATCATTACCAGACCGCAGTGAGATCGCATTCGTGCGATATAAGTGAATTCGTGTGATAAAGAGGCACCTTAGGATTTAATCCAAATGGCCTTCCATTTTACATCTAATGATATATTAGCTAGCCACATCGGTTAGTTAACCACCCACATGGACCCATTTGTAGCGCTCATCTTTAGCGCTAGATACCCCTAGTTACACCCTCTGAGCCATCCTTTTCGTTTTTGTTCCATTCACAAAAATACAAAAAGATTTTACACTTTAAACCTTAGTCTAACCCTTATCAATGTCTAGACGATTGGTTGCTAGTCACCCGGAAAGTGAAGATTGTTCAAATGATTATGAGTACCGCATCTTTTTAGTTGATTGAGCCATTCCATGGATGAGTTTATGTTTAAAAAAAATGTTGAAAGCATGAATGTATTAGTTAATGTGCTATGTTCGAAGAAAAAAAAATAATCATGGCGAAGCAAAACGAAGAGTTGTGGAAGTCCGAAGAAAAGAAAATGAAGCTGTAATTATTTATTGGTTTGTGAATTGTTTGGTATCTAGCAACACGGGTATTAGACTTGATTTTATTTTATTTTTTACACCAATTTCATAAATATTCCCATGCCTTATCCATTCCTTAACCCTAAGCCATATCATTATAACCCGAATAAAAGTCCTCTTTAGATGTTTTTGCTTGGTGCTCACGCCACGTCGGTGGAGTTTTGTTTCTTGTACAAGCTTATGGTAATAATCTAATCATGACTGAGAAATGAGTGTGATTTATCTTGTTACTCCACTAAAAATTGACTGATTGAGTGAATTATATTCCGTTCCTTTTTCGTGAGGTGTTTTGAAATGTTAATCATGCAATAAAATCATTGGATATTGTCAAACATCTCGAAAGTTTCACTCTTAAAAAGCATAATTGATGAATCTTATCTCGTACTTGTACTTGGTTGATTTGCATCACATTTTTTGTAAACATGATCTTGTACCAGTGGATGTTTTTCCTAGATTTGCTTGAGGGCAAGCAAAGTTTAAGTGTGGGGAATTTGATAACGCCGTTGTACATGTTTTCGTGGCGTTATGTGTGCTTTTGTATATGTTATTTGGTTATATTTGTACGATTTCAATGCTTAATCGCATCAAAAGATGTTTGTCTAGTATTTATAACCAAGTGCAGGGAAACGGAAGGAAAAGTGAAGGAATGTTCAACAATTGGAAGATTCCCGTTTTAGCTTAGCATGTCAAGCACAAATCAGTATCTCAAGTACCATTAAAGACCCTAGTAATTGAAGAACCAAGTTCTGCAAGACAAAACGAAGTAAAGTTGATTTTCCATAACTCAGGAAGACCAACCGGATCCGTTGCAATGGCAACCTGGATCGGTTGGAAGTCGACACTCAAAAGTGCCTAGACGCCCATCCAACCGCTCGTCGCCACCGCAACCGAACGGGCAGTTGGAACCTTTAGAAGACCAACCGGATCGGTTGGTCATGCGACACGTCCGGTTGGAGAGCCCCGCTTATGCCAAATCTTCATCACTAAGTTTCCCTTTGCATCCAAACGATTCTAGGTCCTTCCCTTGGTGTATTCTAGTCCCTTCCCAACTCCTTGGAGGCCAAGTTCAGCAATTAATACCCTAGGCCTTGGAACTAGTATAAATAGAGACCTCTTGTGAGCATATGAGACACACACTTCAATAAAATTCTCTCTACTCATCAAACAAAGCTCTTAAGCTCTTAAATTCGTCCTTAGCAGTCCAAGAAAGTTTGGAGTTCCAGAAGTTCCACATTTGGAGGCCAAAACACCAAGGAGTCTACCCCAATACTTTGGGAATCATTACTTCACCATTTGTAATCTTATTCCAAGCATTTTAAGACTCTTAATCATGTTTTCTAATGTTCAAAGTTTTGAGTTTATGTTCATGTTTGCTATGAGTGGCTAGTTTCTTTATACACTTGCTTAAATGATGTTGATTATCATATGATTAGTTAGTGATTGTGTTAACATGTTTTAATTCAATTTCAAGTTGATTCTAAGATCCAATTGTGCTAAAGTTTCATAGTGACATTTGTTAATCAAGTTTATCTAGTTGATAATAATCGTAGAGGTCGAAAGAACTTATTGTTGTTCAACTAGTTATAATCATTTTGTCTATGGATGATTGTTTTTACCCATTATTCTTGATTAAACAAAGGAACTAAGGTGTAATTGTAATAAAAACGCTTTTTGATTATCAAGTTGGATTGATTGGAAACATCTAAAAGGTCGTAAGATTAGTTGTTAATAATCAATTGTAGCCTTTTGTCTATAATCGGTTACCTTTTGTATTGACCATTTCTTAAGCAATTTGATAAGACAAGTGGATGTTTTTGTGTTTAAGTTTATGAAAGTAAACTTATGAAACTTGAATTGATTGGTTAAACTTAATGCTTGTTTTTATAAACTAAAATATTGATGAAGGTTTAACTTGTAAGAACAATATATTAGTACACCAACTAATTATCATAACAAACATGTTAAGAGGTTAACACAATCATACTAATCATGGATAAGAAACTAATTTTAAGCAAGTGTAGTTTTTAATCATCCAATTTCATTATATCTATTTGCGCTTGTTATATGTTTTGGATTGTCTTTGTTGATTCAAGCTTTTAATCATTCACTCAAATCCTAACGAGCGATTCGACTTACCTTTATAATCTTGCTATAATGGACCCAGTGCACTTACTGTGTATGTGTTAGGTAAAATTGGTAATTGCCTTTATAAATTTAAAACTTGTACACGTACTTACGACATCTAACTTGTTTTTTATAAACCCATTTGGTTCCTATTATGGTTTGATTACTAGGTGGAGGGACAAGTGTCCAAACATTATTAGAAACAAATTGATTTAACTCTTCTTGCATAGCCATTACCCAACTCTCATCTTTTATGGCTTCTTGTGTATTCTTAGGTTCTATGGTTGAAACAAAACAAAATAAGCTACTTTGGTTTTGAACTTGAGACCTTAAGGTTCTTTCGTTTAACTTTCCTATGACTTTATCTACGGGGTGATCTTTGGACTCTTTAATATTTATGAGTTCGTTATTTGAAGATTCTGTTGAAAACTGTAAGACCTTGATAGATCTTGAGCTTCGTAGATCGTTAGTATTGCTTGTGTAATCACAACCAAACTAAAAGAAAATCTCTACAACTTGTATTCTTTAGCGGAATATAAATACAAGTATAAAACACAGATAACTAAGAACTTCTTTGATCCTCTATGGATCGTTATATTAATAATTGTTTTTAAGCACGTACATACTACATTCTATTGTGTTCCTTTTATAGACAAGGAACCCTAACTTGTTTTCTAAGAAACATATAACTATGAAACTAAATAAGATATACACAATCACTTCCTAATAAAGCTCATGTATATCTAACTAATTCTAGAATATGCGAATACTATTTCCTGAGAAACAAATATTACTGACTAACATAGACTTCAAAGATAATCATGTCTTGGTGAATCCAAATCTTCACTTCACGAGAATCCATCGTGATATATCGGCATGATTCATACTTCACATAATTCCCAACAATCCTCCCTAAACCGAATTTGACTTGGTTAAGTTCCAGTTTCTTGATAGATCTTTAACCTTGCAGCACTAGAGAATTGTACTCGAACATCATCGAGAAAGAATCAAAACAAAAACATCTCTTTGATGAATAAACTCTAAAACTCCATATCTTTGCAGCAACAAATGACAACATGTACATCAAAACATATAAGTTTCAAACTATTCTCATCACATCCAGGTGTGTTAACTCCCGTGAGAGGTGAATCATTGAAAATAATGGATTTGATGTCTCTTTACCAATAGCCATCACTCTGGTAGCCAAATGTTTAAGTTCGTAAACTATGGTACACGATAACCATCGATTTATTAGCAAACCAAAGACCATATAACGGATTTGAAATGTATTTACCTCATGGCCGTTTGCTCGGGACTAGTCAATTTTAAAATTGCGGTGAACTGATTACCACATATGGTATTCCACTGCCTTTACCACAAGCCATATACATGTGGGCTAGTCAATTCTTGGATTCCAAAGAGGAATAAACCATGGTGAATTGATGACCATACAACACTCATCAATTAAGCATGGGTGGTTGCAAACCCTATGATTTTGAGCAAACCATTACAACTATCCATGATTTGATGTGTCTTTACCAAAGCTGTACCCTTTGGACTAGCCAACTCTTGTATATACACAAGGTATATCTGGTGAGTCAATAACCAAAGAATAATATACAACAAACACGCAATAAAAGTTAGTAAAAACATTTTTTTTAACTAAACAATAATGACAAACCATACAAATTACCAGAATCAAGATGAACTTCTATGTGTCATAAGCTGATTCTTAATAACACCAACACCTTTATTGACATACAAATATCATTGCCAACCGGATCGGGAGGAACTTCCAACTTACGGATAAGCATTCTTTCCATAAGTTTCACGAGATAATTGATAAGTTCTCTCGAAACATGCATGCGATAATACCACCCTTTGTCTCAACTACATGCACACGAGGCATAGGATAAATTCTCCAAGACGTAACCTGCCACAAGTGGGAGTTCTTCCAAATAAAATATCCTTTACCATTGGGAGACATTGAATCAAACAAAACATGAAGATCACCCAATAAATATAAACCATAACCCTTTGGTGCATTAGAATGGTAGTACTTATTGACAAGGTTATATAGCGTAACCAAATCACTACATCCACCGGATGCAAGATCTCCTTCAAAAAGTTAAATTCCATGATCGTTTGATCCAAACGGTGAATCACATTAAGTTCATCCTTTTGCAATGACCAATTAACCAAAACATCATGAGATCCTTCAGGAAAAACATCGAAGATCCTCTTTAATAAATGTTGATTCAAAGAAACTTTGAGATCCAAAGAACCAACCCTTGAAGATTCCTTAACCTTAGATGTATGTGTCTCAATGATTTGTGATCTGAAAGAACCCGGATCGTTTTCTAGCAATTCTTTTCTTCCTCCTACACGGTAGATAAATGTGAAGAAGATGGTATAGATTCTTCAGAAACATCTTTAATATGTGTGGAAGAAATAGAATCATTCTGCATTGGAACAACACCACATAAGACATACATCTTCTTTGCTACGGCCTTTTTAGCTTTAGTCGCTTTTATTTTAACTTGACAACTCAAATCTTTTCCATCTTTGTCAATAGAAGCAATCGTGAGGAAACTGCTTGAAGATGATAATCGGATGAAGCAACATAAGGTTCTGATTGAACTTGAGCAATCAAGGAATAGCTTCATGAATCTTGAGAGAATAGCAGAGATATCTTGAAGGAATAGCCTCTGCATGAGAGGAAGCAACAAAATACTTGACTTTGAAACATGATCATCAAAAGAATCTACAATTTCAACTATCCTTGGTCTTTGGATTTAGGAGCATCCAAGCATCGCAATTCTTTTCAATCTAGATGAAGCGTATGGACTAGATGAAGTAAACTTCATAATCTTATTATAATGATCGAGTAACTTCGGATCGGGTAAAGCCTTAACACCTTCATAGTCATACCGTAAGTATATAGAGAGCTACTCGATATTTCACTACTTTCCTCATATAATCTTTTGTTGGAAAGCAGTTGTGCTCTCATTTTCTAAGCCATGTTCTTTTGAGTTTGAATAGCTTTCCTTTTTGCCATAGCTTCTTTCTTCTTTTGTTGTCCAAGAGCCATCATTCGAGCCACAAAATCATCACTATTAAAATCACCTCCCAAAATACTCGAGCAAGTGAAGGATTAGAAATAGCTTGCTGAGTGTAAACATCCCGGTGTTCATCGTGCATCGAGTAGCCATTTCATCTAATTCTTTTTGTCTCTCAGGGAGGCAATTTAGAAATAGACTCACTTCAATCTTGAGCCAATTCAACACTTTTCTTCAAATTAGCACATTCATCTAACATTCTCTGTTGTGCTAACCTTTCCTATTCACTTACGGATCCGGATCAAGCTCAAGATCAATCATTACTCCTTTCCCTTTGCATCGAGAAGATTCACAAATAGCATCACCAAGGAGTATCCGTAAAGGCGTAAGAAGATTCATCCGGATGTGCTTCGGAAACATCTTTTACTGCGTATCCTTATGCACGATTGCTTTCTCCTTCGTCCTAGTAAACAAAATTGGCTCCTTTTTCATTGGATGTACCAACCTTTGGAGTAGAAACATTCGATTCTTGAGCCACATTAGCCAATGTATCAAGAGACCTTGGCTGATCATTCATGTTCTCCTCATCAGAAGAAACATCCAATCTCCTTTTTCTTCTCAGACCCATTTGTGCCTCCAAATCCTTAACCTTTCTTTTCAATTCAACAATCTCACCACCAAGCTTAGTTTTAGTTTCTGCAAGCTCCTTCTTGAGATCATAACCTCGATTTCAAACATGTTCACTAAAGCATATAAAGATGTAAGTGTAATAGGGTCCTCGGCTCCACTAGCGATTGCTGCTCAGTGGGAATGGGAGCATCATTGGGCCTTTCAGAAGAAACATCAACATGCTCAATGAATGGAACATTATCATCAATTGGATCTCTAACAGGACTAGGAGTAGGCAGCCTATTAAAGTCAGTCTCAACCTCATCATGATGAACACTGGTAGGTGGTGGACTAGGTCTAGGTGAAGGAGTGGACAAAGGTCGCTCGGAGTAACAAGATGTGCTTCACAGATCATTAGAAGGGCCTTCATCTATTGTCATGCGATGGATTCCCATCACGAAACAACAGTAGTAGAAGGTGGAGAACCAACAACATTCCCTTCTCTCGACCCTCATTGCCTTGAGGCAACATAGCCAATTAGTAAGAGATGATGTGCCCCTCATACTTAGTTCTCATGGAAGCAAATAGTTTAGCAGTTAAAGCTCCTATGGGATAAAAGTCTTGAGCTTGTGTGGTAATGTCTAAAATTATCTGAAGAGACCTAGGGTACATCAAAAACTTATGCTTTTTCTTATCTATATTTTCAACCATATTATCAAAAATATATTTAGAGAAATTATAAGTCAAACCTCGAGAAAGACAAACAATACCACATCCCATTGTAGAAAATTGATCCCATCCTCCGATTTATTGCTCAAACAAGAGCAAGTGTGTGAACCAAAACCTCCACATAGGACATAAGCTGATTCTTCAACCACATATCGGTCTTACCCCACCTGATATCCAATAGCTCGTAGTCCAGCAAGAATATCCACCGCATTAGAATGAGAAACCCCATTCTCATCATCCAAATGAAGTTGTCTTCTTATCAGCTCCTCTGTCACCACATGCTCTATTCCATCAATCATTGCAACAATCTGTATCACTCCGCTTGGTAGATGCCCCAAAATTGAGTAACCAACGATTCATATATTGCATTAGGAGAATGTGTTAAAGCATAATGAATCTTGGACCTCTGTAAGAATTCTACCATTGGTCTATACAACTCATCACCCTTAAACGTTTCCCGAGGCGACTTTATTATGATCATGCTTGAATTGAAGCGCCATGAGAAAAATCATAAGTTAGGGTTAAGATTCACACAAGTGGAAGTGTTTTGAACGTGAGTAATGAGAGAATCGTTTAATTTGAGGCGAAGATATGCAGTAGAGAATAAGTAGTAGTTTCCAATTTTGGTCAAATTGTTGACCGGTCTTTGGCGTGTACTTGCTACTTTTACCCAATTAAACTTTCAACTTGGTAGAAACACTAGCCATTCTGTGAAGAATACTAATCGGTGAGAAATAGATCACATTCAAGAAGCTTCAGATAAATATCTTTTCTTTATTTCACCCACACGCATTAAGTCTCATTAAGTCTTGAAACTTTCATAAAACAATCCCAATTCACACATAACTCTTCATCAAAAACCCCAAATATCATCACAAACCCTAATTTCATCAATGCTTCAAAATTAACCACAATCAATCATGAGTACTAAACATGAGATCATAGATCTCACAACATCATCCTCATCAACATCATCATCATCATCAAGTGATGATTCAAACCCATGGCTTCATTACTTTCCTCAACCATATCCACGAAAAAATCACCCTTTCCTTCTTGAAGATGATAGTGTAGTGAATCCAAGTGAATCACGATGATTGATGGCTCCTACAAGGAGAGAACATCTTACTCCCAACCTCCAAAGCCTCGGCCTCAACGAAGGCCAGGAGCCAGAAATCCTCCACTCCCTAAGGATAGAGAGGTGGTTCTTGGTCTTTCTGCACTGTGTTTTGGTGCATCATCACATATCGTATAAAGGAAGGGGTTAAGGAAGGTGGAAGGATTGCTTTTGGTGAAATCGGTAGATGAAGCACACAGGACATACGTGGTCATCTTCATCATCATCGTTTTCATCAATCCATCCTTCCCATTTTGATCCTTAGCTTCTTGTCGTATGCAGTCATGCATATCCATCCATCAAGATAGAAGGAATGGGTGGTTATGCAAGTCCTGATAAATGCATATCCAATATTTAGTGTGAAAGATGTGAACAATCATGCATATCCAATAGCCTGTTAGATGTTGGAATAGATGATATGAACTAGATTTGGATTAGTAGATCATGTAACGTTTTTTTTCTTGTAGTTGCATTAGATGTTGATTGTAAAGCTGTAAACTGTTTCTCGAATGAATGAATGAACAATTTGCTTCAGTACTTCTTTTGAATGAATATTTTAACTTGATTACTTAGTCTTTGGAAACAAATAAATCACTTGACTTTGAATTCAAGAAACAAGCTTTAGAGCTTTATTGACCATATTCCAAAATAACAACCATGGTAAATTCCAACTTAAATAACCAAACTACAAAAGAACAAACACAGAAAACACACAAACCAACAAATAAAAACAAACTATCATTACATTAGGCGGTTAGTGTTAGAAAACATAATCAAAAATTATACATAAAACAAAATTTACATAAAAAATGCAAAATATACACAAATCCTCCCACGAGGCATATGCCTCCCCTTAAACTTTGAAGTTAAGGGTTAAGCATACCAATATGGACCACAAGGTGTTGAAACCTTGGTCCATCAAAAGCTTTAGTTAACAAATCTGCCACATTATCATCGGTGTGAATTTTAACCACTTTTATCAAATGTTTGTCATATGCATCTCTTATAAAGTGGTGCCTGGTTTCAATATGTTTTGTCTCGTGAAAAGCTGGATTTTTAACAATGCATATGGTACTTTGATTATCAATAAAATTGTTGTGTTCATGAAGTTATACCCATAATCCAACAATTGATTTTGTATCCAAAGAACACATCCACAACAATTTGCGGCAAGACAGCGTACTCGCTTGATATGAGGTAGCCACAATAGTCTGTTTCTTGCATTGCCAAGAAATCAATCTCTTCCCAAGGAATTGGCAACCTCAAGTGGTGGACCTCCTATCCGGTTGCACCAAGATAGTCACTATCACTATATGCTTCTAGCTTAAATGGAGATTCTTTTGGATACCAAAGGCTTAAATGAGGTTGGCCTTTGAGGTACTTAAAGATCTTCTTAACAGCATTGAGATGGGAAGTAAGTGGAGTAACTTGATGTCGAGAACAAACACTTACAAAAAAAAGTAATATCGGTAGTGAAGTCGTTAGATACATCAAAGAACCAATCATAGATCCAAAGATGTACATTCACTGGTGGATCTATTTCATTGTTGGTCTTTGACTTTGGAGCTTCATATGGTGTAGTGGCAGTCCTTACACTCTCCATACCAAACTTCTTTAAGATGTCCTCACATATTTGTCTGACTGATAAAGATACCATCGTTTCTCGCTGAACTTGAAGACCCAAAAAGAAAGTCATTTCTCCCATGGCACTCATCTGAAACTCTCACTTCATAAGCTCCTCAAACTCCACGCACCAAGCTTCCTTTGTGAATCCAAAAATAATGTCATCCACATACACTTGCACAAGAATAATATCTGTGGAATTCTTCTTAGGAAAAGTGTTTTATCAATTGCACCTCTTCGATAACCATGCTTGCCAGAAATGTTGAAAGCCTAGCATACCAAGCTCGGGTGCAGATGTAGTCCATAGAGAGCTTTGACAACCTTGTAAACATGAGTAGGATGATCGGGGTCTTCAAATCCTTTAGGTTGAGTGACATAAACCTCCTCTTCTATTTCACCATACGAAAGGCTCCTTTAACATCCATTTAATATACCATAAAACCCATATAGGATGCATAAGCCAAGAAAATCCGTATGGCCTCAACTCTTGCCACAGGTGCAAACACTTCATCATAATCAATCCCTCCTCTTGTCTATAACCCTGAGCAACCAATCTTGCTTTGTTTTTAATTACAACACCCCTTGCATCTCTCTTATTCTTTAGAATCCATTTAGTCCCAATTGCATACTTGCCATCAGGTAGTGGTACCAAGATCCAAACTTGCTGATTTTGAAATTGTTGCATCTCTTCCCGCATTGCCTCAAGCCAACTTGAGTCTTCAAGAGCCTGAGTAACATTGGTTGGTTCCACTTGAGAAAGAAAACAAGCAAACGGACAATGTTCATAGTGTGTGATTGTCCCTTTCTTGATTTGAGACATAAGAGATAAAAGCCACTTCTCCATATTTAGAACTTGCCACGCAGTACCCTTGTTCTAACAGGGTGCATTAGGATCACCAATAATATTGGAATGTGGATGAGTATTGTGAATCCTTTTTGTAGCAGTGGTGTTGACTTCAATGGAAGAATCAAGATTAGTCATAGTAGGTTCAAAATTAGTGTCATAAGAAGGTGAGGTGAAGATTCGACTTTAGGTTGATGATTACCATGATCTGAGGGTCTTGGAAAACGAGTATAAGGATCTCCAAAGTCTGTGGACACTCTAGTAGAAATGGGAGTAGAAGCAAAGATGGCCTTGTGCAGAATTGGTGATGATAGGAGAAATCGGATCACGTTCAGTAGAATTGATGTTTCCACTTAATGTTTCACTGCATTCTCCTCCGCATTCCTCTCGGCATCTAGATTAGCGCATACTCTTGTTTCTTCACCCTAGCAAGATCCTCTGCATAATTGGACTCGTCTTCACTCTCATCAGAAGTAACTTTGGAAGTGTCACTTGTAAAATTGTTAGGGGAGAAAGAAGGCACTACAATAGGTTGTTCATCATCTTCAAACTCACTTTGTCGAATTAGCATCCGGGGTATCACTGGTTAGTTGGAGACTCTCGAGTACTTGCATTTTGATTAGCCATATGTCTAGAATAACCCAAATAATCGGTTAAGTAATCAAGGTCAAAAGACCAAACATGACCCCGTCCTTGAACATTAGGCTTATCTTCTAGAAACCTCAGGTTCAATGTCTCCTCAATCTTCTTGCGGATAAATTGTAAACTCTCATGTACGCCTTACTATGAGCGAATATCCCACAATATAACCATCTTCGCTTTTTCATCAAATTTGCCCAATGGATCACTGTATTGAATGGTCACTTGACATCAAAAGGTTTAAGGTAATGTATAGCAGGAACTTTCCCATGGAGAAGTTCATATGGTGTTTTGAAGTGTGGTCTAGTAATGGATACCCTATTCAATACATAACAAGGTCTGCCAAACTTTAGTCCAAACATGGTGGGTAGCTTAGAGTGCGCCGGCATTGATCTTGCGACCTCTATTAAGGTCCTACTTTTTCTTTCTGCCACCCCATTTTGTTGTGGGGTTCTTGGAGTGCTATAGTCCCTTTTGATTCCTTTAGACCTACAAAGTTCTATAAGTATAGCATTCTTGAACTCTGTCCCATTATCACACTGAATTCCTTTAACCTTTTTGTTCAACTGATTCTCAATAAGGGTAATGAACTCTTTCAATGAATGGAGATGTTTCATCTTTGGTCCTTAGAAAGAATACCCAACAAAATCTGCTATATCCATCGGTGATAACGGACAAAAATACTTTTGATCAATGCTTCTAACTTGAGTTGGACCAAACAGATCCATATGAAGCAAGCGAAGAGGTTGAAATAATACTGCACAGCAAAGATTAATTTTGTATGAGGCTCTATGTTGCTTTCCCTCTTGAGCAACACAGTTATGATCATTTGTGAAGACTTTGGAAGGAAGACCTTCAACAAGACTCAGTTTAGAGAGCTTGTTTATGGTCTTGAAGTTGACATGGGCCATTCTCCTATGCCATTTGGTAGACTCATCCAAGGATGCTTTAGCCACCAAACAAGTTAAATCACCTTCGGTTTAACATCATTAAGTTGAATGTATAAAGATTGTGATTCCGAGGAACTTTCAGAGAATTGAAGTGTCTTACGGGAGTTTGAAGTCTTTATATAGCACAAGACATTCATCCTCTGTGAAGAGTACTTTGTTCTTGGTGTCACAATTTGTGAGGCCCGAGAACAAGTTGAAGTGTTGAAGTTCCTTGACATAGTATACATTCTCAAAGTCCAGTTGAGGTGTTTTGATGGTCCCTTTCCGATAATCCTTCCATCACTACCTCCAAAGGTTACATTGCCTCCTCCTTCAATTGATACAAAGTTATGCATCATATCCCTGTTTCCTGACATACTTCTTGAACAACCACTATCAACAATGCCAACATCTTTATGCTTAAGAGGATGATTCTACAACAACAAAAATATACAAAATATTAGTACACTATGGAGGCTCAAGTCATTCTTGACTTGAACACTCTTGTGGATCATAGGAGTTATGCCATGCAGATGTATAAGATCCACTATTGTTCTTGGGTTTCCATTGAAATTTAGGTCCCTTTTTATTCCAAGAACAACTGCTGAGGACTTGGCAGTGATCCCGATTCCCTTTCCCATCGGTCATTGAGTCAACAGGCCAATAACCATTCTTAAAATATGAACTTGTTGGTTGTACATATGGTCTTGCAATGAGGTCTTCTCAAGGGAAAGGAGAATTAGTTACTTGTGGAACATAAGGTGGTATATCATTAACATTGGTCCACATTGGTCTAGATGTCCTAGAATCACAACACCTACCCATCCTTTGCTCATGAAAATCACAATCCTTAATTAAATGAAATTTACTTCTACACACAAACATGTCTTACGTTTAGAAGATTTATTCACACCAAAAGATGTTCTATTACAAGCAGAAATATTCAAACCAAAACCATGAAAAGAATTGTTTTATGAGATTATTATGCAAAGAATTAAAAAGCAAGTCTTCAGAGGCAATTGTCTTGGAAGAGAATTCCTTGGCAGACTCGTCATGCTTATGGGTAGTCTTGGGTGCAAGCAGGATGAAGACTTGGGAAGGTCACTTGTCATTTGAATCACACTGTATACCCTTGCTCGGAGGACTTGTCACTTTTTAACACAGAGACAAAGTCATTAGAAGAAGTATCAGTGGTCCGGCAAGTCATTTGACTTTTTACCATAGAGATGATGTGATCCATCAAAGTCAACAGAAATGGAAAGGTCAATGGGCATGTGCTCACCTCTAATAGGTCCACGTACAACATGTAGGGCACCTTCTTTCACAAAATTAGCTAGGCCTTCTGGTGTAGATTTGCGTGTGTCATCCCTAGCTTCTAACCCTACATACTTCTTAAAGCCTAATCCTATAGAAGTATTTGGAGTTTGACTAGCATAGATGTGACTAGCTAACTTATTACCATTTAACAACCATTCATTATGCCTAGCAATTTCCTCATCTAGTTTCACCTTCAACTCTAGATTTTACGACACTACATACGCTCTTAACTTCTCGAGAATATTTCAACTCATTTTTAGCATTAGTAAGATCTCTTTCTAACACACTTATTTTCTCATCATAAGCTATTTGATTCTTACTGAAACCAACCTTTTGTCTTTCTAGTGTTTTTAAAGCCTGTTTATAAGCTTCAACTTCAACAAAGCATTCATTATATTTAGATTTCAAAATATCATAAGCTTCTTTGAGTTCATTATAACGCTCACTACAACCAAACAAACAGTTTTGTACCTGAGAGATGCCCATCAAGGCAATCGATCATGCCTATCCTCTGAAGTACGACTTGCAATCAATCCAACATTATCGGGACCATCACTATCCTCGCATGATGCTTAGTCCACATTGCTATCAAGAGTGACCAAAGCTGCGATCCCTTTGAAGTTCCGGACTCCTCTCGATTCTGCTGATAAGTAGAGTATCTCGTCTCATCACCGGCTTTCCTATCTTTGCACTCTCTGGAGAAGTGACCCATCTGTTGACATGTGAAGCACTTGACCTTCCTTTTGTCAAACCTCATTGGATCTCTTCCTTGGAAGCCAAACCTTACGCCCACTTTGCGTTCAAAATTCTTGATATCCATGGACAGCATAGCCACCGCCACTTCACTTCATCTCTTCCATCTCCGATTGGATCCACTGATCTAAATCCTCATAGGCGAGTTCCTGGCGAGGATCATAATCAGCAAAGAAGGATCTAAGCACATCTTCCATTATACCTCCAGATTGAGAACTTGATGGAGTGGTAGTGTAAGATGATGATGAGTAAGTTGGACTTGGACCATGACTCATCTTTGGGGTAGAGGCTCCAACGAATCTTATGTGTGACTAGCAGTACATGATGATCTAAAAGGACTTCTTACATCATGTTCAAGAGCTTTAAGTTTGTTATCTGACTCATAAAAGCATATCCAACCACCTTTTGTTTTTAAAGCAATGCTACTCACCTGTAGCGATTGAGGTAAAGACCTCAAGAACTTAGAATTCTGATCATCATTATCGGCTTTGCCTACTGGTTATTTAAGACTTAAAATCTTGTGAAACTTGTCATAACCCTTATGAATTCCTTCTCTGATTGATTTGAAAGTCTTGAAACTGTTGTCTCGGCATGGACTTTCTCATTCTCCTAGACTCCTCATTCCCACCGAACTTAGCCTTAATAGCTAACCATATGTCCTTAGCATCTTGCATGAAGTGAAAATCACTCAAGTGATCCTCGGGAATAGCTTGAAGAAGAATGGTTTTAACCTTGGTTTCTCTCTCGAACCTTGCCATGAACTCTTGCAGCTTTGGGAGGAATATAAGTCATCGTTCCACTTGCATCTCATGTTAGTTTTCTTCAAAAGCTGTTTTTCTTGATACTCTCTCCATAGATTCCAATCAATGTTGGAGATCGGTTTTTGCATCTTCATCGCCCAAAGATCATACTCCTCCCTTTTTAGGTAAGGAAACTTAGCATTACTATTAGAGAGACTTAAGTGTTGCAGATGGGTGGTGTTTTGGTTGTTGGTGATTTCGGCATCAACGTCGATCCGAGCATGGTGAGTTTTGTTTTGGTTGTATTGGTGTTTAGAAAAACCTGTACTTAGTATCGTAGAGACTCTCACTGAGACTCGATACCACTTGTTGAGCTGTAAGACCTTGATAGATCTTGAGCTCAGAGATCGTTAGTATTGTTTGTGTAATCACAACCAAACTAAAAGAAAATCTCTACAACTTGTATTCTTTAGCGGAATATAAATACAAGTATAAAACACAGATAACTAAGAACTTCTTTGATCCTCTATGGATCGTTATATTAATAATTGTTTTTAAGCACGTACATACTACATTCTATTGTGTTCCTTTTATAGACAAGGAACCCTAACTTGTTTTCTAAGAAACATATAACTATGAAACTAAATAAGATATACACAATCACTTCCTAATAAAGCTCATGTATATCTAACTAATTCTAGAATATACAAATACTATTTCCTTGAAACAAATTATTACTTATAGACTTCAGCATAATCATGTCTTAGGCAAATCGGCTTCACTTCTCAGAATCCATCGGTGATAATATCGGCATGATTCATACTTCACATAATTTCCCAACAGTTCTTCTTCTTCTTCATTTATCTACAATAGCTCACTTTCAACAATCTAGTCATCGACTAAAGGTGGAGCTTTGGGTGGACTTTCATCAAATTTTACATTTAATGACTCTTTTCATTGTTTCTTTATTTAATATGATGTAAGCCTTGCTATTAGGAGAGTAACCTAGAAAGATACCTTCGGTTGATTTAGGATCAAATTTTGTAAGGTAATCTTTAGTGTTAAGAAGAAAACATTTGCTACCAAAGACTCAAAGTGATCTAGCGTAGGCTTTTTTGCCTCAGTAACTGCGTATGGAGTTTTACCAAAATTCTAATTAAGACTCGGTTGAGTATGTACGTTGAAGTATCAACGGCATTGCACCAAAACTTTTGAGGTATGGATTGCTCATTTAGCATGGTGCGACTCATTTCTTGTAGGGTTCTATTCTTTCTTTCAACTACCCCATTCGATTGTGGAGTCAAGCGTAAGAAAGAAGTTGTGAGTAATAAATTAAGCGTCACAAAAAGCTCTGAATTGCACTTCATTATCGAATTCCCTACCATGATCCGTTCTAATAGACACTATAGGACTTCCTAGTTGTCTTTGGATTTTTTTGCTTAATATTTCAAAATAATTAAATGTTTCTATTTTGTTCTTTAAGAATTTAGTCCATGTGTACCTAGAGTAATCATCCACTATGACCAAAGTATAGTAGTTGCCTCCATAACCTTTGATAGCGGATAGACCAAATAAATTCATGTGTAGTAATTCTAGACACTTAGTTGTAGACACCATGTTTTTAGCTTTGTGACTAGAATGAGCTTGTTTTCCTACATTACAAGCATCACAAAAGTGATGTTCATATTTTAACTTAGGTAGATCTCTTACTAGATCTTTGGATGATAGCGATTGAAGAAGTCGCATATTAGCATGACCCAATATTCGATGCCATAAGGTCGAAGTATCATCCATAGAGGTAAGACAAAGTTTGTCTTTAGGTTCATTACCAATTTTAATGACATAGACTCCATGTTTCCTAATTCCTCATCCTATGGTTATGCCATTCTTTAATAGCTTACCACCGGTTTTGGTAAAAAGTACATTGCACTTTTTATCACATATTTGTCCTATACTTAAGAGGTTAAAGTTTAAGTTTGTTAATACAAATAAACCGTAAAAACGTTTATTAATATTTTGCGATCTCTTTGTGTTTTGTTGATAACAAATATAATGTTATCTTAAGCACAATTATAAGGATACATGTTATTTTTGTAAAGCATTTTCATATAGCCATTTAAATACAAAAATGTTGTAATTAATCATTTGTTGTAATAGTTTATTAGGATGGGTAAAAACCACAACCCAAGGATCATATACATAACCCATTGACCCATGCCCATTTGACTACATACAATGTATTCATTAGATACATTGAATCTAAGGAAAACCCATGGACCAACCCATAACCCATGACCCAAAACCAAAAAACCCATGGGCAGTGGGCGGCCCGGATCCCTAGGATTACACTAGAAGGATCCCAGTGGGAGGGATCCGTGGGATCCAGAAGTGGCGATGTAAATTGCCTATAAATAGAGAGCCATTTCTTCATTCTAACTCACCCTCTTCTTACTAATTCTCTCATATACTCTCATTCTCTTCTAACAAAAGATCACTTGATCTAGAGAGTACTTCTTCCTTTCTTTCTTTAGTGATTCTCATATAGGTCCTTCTCTAAGGCGAGATCACGAGCATTCTACAAGTCATCCAAGCAAGGGGTCCTTGATTGATTTGTTCCTCGCCAAAGATTTCGTGGCAAAGATCTTGTATTTGATATTTCACATATTTGTTATGTAATAGTCGTGTTGGTTTGGTCCACCGTGTTACGGACTCGGTATTTAGCTTTGTACCGGAAAAAGGTGTAAGCAACGTTGTGAAGGCTTCTCCGCCAAGTGAAGGAGTTTGTTGACATAGTGCTTGAACTCTCGAGTAGGTGACTCGGGGAGTGGAGTAGGGCAAGGAAGGTGTCCTTGTAGCCGAACCACTATAAATCGGTTGTGTCACTTCTATCCCTTAGCTTACTTTATTTACTTGCTTTATCATTAGATCTATACTTTCTCTACATCCATAAGATCTCACATATTAACGAATCTAAAAGTTTTTGAAACTAACTAAAATAAGCAAAACTATTCAAACCCTCCCCCCTTCTAGTTTTCCACAATTGGCATCAAGAGCTAAGTTTATAAAAAATTTAAAGTAAATCGTATTTTAAAAACTTTTTTATCACTATGAGTTCTGAAAATTACAAGGAAGGGCAATCTATGCAACGACCACCACTACTTGAAACTAATGGTTTTATATATTGGAAAAATAGATTCGAAACATATGTGAAGTCTAAAGATATTGATCTTTAGTACATTATTGTTGAAGACGATTTTGAGGCTACCTCAAATGATGATAAAGGAAATTTAGTTAACATACCTCATGATAAACTAAATGATGAAATGAAGAAAAAGCTTTCTAAAAATAGTGAAGCTAAAATGGTTTTGTATAATGCTTTACCTAAAAAGGAATTCGAAAGAATTTCTATGCTTAAAACCTCTAAAGAAATTTGGAATTCTTTAGTTGTAACTCATCAAGGTAATCAACAAGTTAAAAATAATAAAATTGATTTATTTGTTCAACAATATGAACAATTTTCAATATCGGATGAGGAAACTATAGATCATTCATTTGCTAATTTTAATACTATTATTACATCTTTACAAGCACTTGATGAATCTTTTTCTAGCCATAACCATGTTAGGAGATATCTAAGGGCACTTCCATCTAAATGGAGATCCAAGGTGACGGCGATCGAAGAGTCAAAAGATTTGACAATTCTCACCCTTGATGAACTTATAGGCAACTTAAAGTCTGAGCTTGTCCTTGCTAAAGACTCAGAAGCCTCAAAGGTGAAAGAGAAACACAAATCTCTTGCCCTTAAAGCCAAAAAGGCCTCAGCGATGAAGAGAACTCCTCTTGGGTAGTGATGACGAGATGCGCTATGGTATCAGGGGACTTTAAAAAGTTCTTTAGAAGGAATGGAAGATACGTCAAACAACCGTATGACAATAAGAAAGGCTTTCGGAAAAGCAAAGAGGACGAGAAGCCAAAAGATGATCGTGCTTGCTTTAAATGTGGGGACCCAAACCACTTTATTAGTAAGTGTCCCAAACGGGATGATCAAAAGCGTTCGTGAAATGACCCAGCGAGAATGAGCGAGGAGGAAGGTGAAGAAATTTGTCTCATGGCAAATGACGAGGTATGTCACGAATACTATAGTAGCTCATCACTAGATGACGACTCATTACATAATGAATATGACAAACTATTCAATATTAGCCTAAAACTAATTAACAAAAAAAAGCTTTTAAAAAGTAAAAATCAACGTTTAGATAAAGAAGTCATAGAATTAAAAGCAAAACTAAAGCGTCCTAGAAAAAGGGTAAAATAGCAAGTGGTGAATGTAAACTTTGCGTTCAACTTCAAACACTAGTTGATCAACTAGATTCTAAAATTGCTAGAATGAGTACAAATACTTTAGATACGATATTAGATAGTGTTAAAACTGGTAACAACCAAAAATGTTTAGGTATTCAACAACTTGATCCATCAACTAGTGAAAACAAAGAAACACAATTTGTTAAGGCACTAGAAAAACCGGCCACTGTTGTGGCGGATCCCACGGATCCCATAAAAGGGAACCGGCTAGTGTTAAGCCAGGGATCCGTGGGTCTGCTGAAAATAGTGGTAATAACGTAGCTTCTTCATCTAGAACTGAGTTTGTTATCATTAATAGGAAGAAAGCAACTCATGTCACCACTAGACAACCACCTCCAAAATATAATCCTACTTTTGCAAGAAACAAAACTCCATCTTTTTCAAAACCTAATCCATCTAGGAGACCTAATAATGTTTATCCGAGAAGTAACCATCAAATGGGATGGAACCCAAATATGCAAAATGGTTTTCCTTTTCAAAACTTTGCTCTATGGAATGCATACTCATCTTATCCATACATGTCTAACATGAATGGAATGTTTAACACTAATGGACCCATGAACAAATGGGGACCAAACTTTTGAGTTAATTGTTTTCTTAGGTGTGCTTAAAGCCCACCTAGACCGGATGAATGGGTCAAGAATAGCGGGTGCACGAGGCACATGACCGGCAATAAGGATCTATTCTCCACATATGAATCCTTCGATGGAGGTAATGTGGTGTTTGGAAATAGCAAAAGTAAAATCATCTAGAAAGTACGATTTCTAACAAATCTCTAACCATTAACGATGTGTCACGTAGAAAACCTAAACTTTAACCTCTTAAGTATAGGACAAATATGTGATAAAAGTGCAATGTACTTTTTATCAAAACCAAACCAGTAGTAAGATACTTAAAAATGGCATAACCATAGGAAGAGGAATTAGGAAACATGGAGTCTATGTCATTAAAATCGTTAATGAACCTAAAGACAAACTATGTCTTACCTCTATGATGATACTTGACCTTATGGCATCAAGATTGGGTCAGCCAACATGCGACTTCTTGCTATCATCCAAAGAATTAGTAAGAGATCTACCTAAGTTAAAATATGAACATCACTTTTGTGATGCTTGTAATGTAGGAAAACAAGTTCATACTAGTCATAAAGCTAAAAACATGGTGTCTACAACTAAGTGTCTAGAATTACTAGATATGGATTTATTTGGTCCATTCGCTATCCCAAGGTATACGTGGACAAAATTCTTAAAGAACAAAACGGAAACGTTTAATTATTTTGAAATATTAAGCAAGAAAATCCAAAGAAAACTAGGAATTCCTATAGTGTCTATTAGGACGGATCATGGTAGGGAATTCGATAATGAAGTGCAATTTGGAGCTTTTGTGACGCTAATGGTATTACTCACAACTTCTCGGCTCCTCGCACTCCACAATCGAATGGGGTAGTTGAAAGAAAGAATAGAACCCTACAAGAAATGAGTTGAACCATGCTTAATGAGCAATCCATACCTCAAAAGTTTTGGTGCAATGCCATACTCAATCGAGTCTTAATTAGACCAATCTTTGGTAAAACTCCATACGAGTTACTCCGAGGCAAAAAGCCTACGTTAGATCACTTTAGAGTCTTTGGTAGCAAATGTTTTATTCTTAACACTAAAGAATACCTTACAAAATTTGATCCTAAATCAACCGAAGGTATATTTCTAGGTTACTCTCCAAATAGCAAAGCTTACGTCATATTAAACAAAGAAACAATGAAGGTAGAAGAGTCATTAAATATAAAATTTGATGAAAGTCCACCCAAATCTTCTCCACCTCTTGTCGATGACGAGATTGTAGAAAGTGAAGCTATAGTAATAAAGAAAAAGATAAATGAAGAAGAAGAACCTTTAAATGATGAAGTTATAAATATTAAAGAGTCCAAATATCACCCCGTAGATAAGGTCATAGAAAAGCTAAACGAAAGAACATTAAGGTCTCAAGTTCAAAACCAAAGTAACTTGTTTTGTTTTGTTTCAACCATAGAACCTAAGAATACACAAGAAGCCATAAAAGATAAGAGTTGGGTAATGGCTATGCAAGAAGAATTAAATCAATTTGTTTCTAATGATGTTTGGACACTTGTCCCTCCACTTAGTAATCAAACCATAATAGGAACCAAATGGGTTTATAAAAACAAATTAGATGCAAACGGGTAGTGTGTCTAGGAACAAGGCTAGATTCGTTGCCTAAGGGTATAACCAACAAGAAGGAATAGACTTTGATGAGACCTATGCCCCGTGGCTAGATTAGAGTCCATAAGAATACTTCTTTGCATATGCTTGTGCAAATGATCTAATGCTTTATCAAATGGATGTCAAAAGCGCTTTTCTAAATGGTTTCATTAATGAAGAAGTATATGTAGCTCAACCTCCAGGCTTCATCGATTTTGAAAAACCTAAACATGTGTATATATTAAAGAAAGCCCTTTATGGTCTTAAACAAGCTCCAAAAGCTTGGTATGATAGACTCAAGTCATTTTAATTAAACACAACTATACCATGGGGTTAGTTGACAACACACTTTTTACTAAGAAAAGAGAGTCACATATAATCATAGTGCAAATATATGTAGATAATATTATATTCGGATCCACTTGTCAAGGCATGTGTGATGATTTCTCTAAAATCATGCATGACGAGTTCGAGATGAGTATGATGGGAGAACTTAGTTTCTTTCTTGGTCTATGATGAGTGTGTAAATACTCATCATTTTTATACCTTTAGGCGCAAAATATCCGAAAACACTTTCAATGCATCAAAATGATTAAAATATCACAAATAAGTGTTTTATGTGTTTTAAATGCAAAAATACCAAAATTAGATGAAAAACGTATCAAGTTTTCATAAATTGCAGTTTTGTCCCCAAGTTTCAAAAGTTGTCAAAATAGTCCACAGTAAATAAAATAAAGAAAATATCATTTAAGGTCCATAGGATTCACAAGTTGTCAAAACAAACCCTTCAAAGTTTAAAAATTGCAAAATTACAACTTTGGTCCCTCAACTTTGAAAAATGTCAAAAATAGTCCTTGGATATTTAAAAAAAGTGAAAATAATCAAGAATGGTCCTTATTATAATTTTGGAAGTTGGTCCTTATTATAATTTTGGAAGTTTGGTCCTTATTATAATTTTGGAAGTTGGCAAGATCACACCTTGAAGAATTGGAAAATTACAAGAATGGTCCTTGTGATAAGCTTAAACAAACGGACCCTTTGTTATTATTAAAACCCAAATCAATCCTACAACCCGGTGGCCCGATTCCAAGCCCAAAACCACGTTTAAAATATAAAAATACATACCAGCAAACTCTTTTCTCCACAACGGCAACCCAAACCGGTGGTTTCACCACCACTGTTCCCACTCCCCTCTACGTATACCAACTCCTAAACCTCCATACCAAATTGCATTAAATGCATAAACGTGCTCAAAAGATATTTTGGGCAAAATTCCACATGGGCGATTATGATGATTTTGATAGATCCGGTGGTTGGAAATGATAGGAAATGATGTCGGTCGACAAAAGAACTCGAGGTCAATAAATAAGAAGAAGAAGCGGTATGGAGGTATCAAGTAATAATTTAATTTTGCTTATCTCGCTTTTAAATAATTTAAGTTTCCGGTGTATTTCAAAGCTTTCAAGCACCTTGTAATCATATTTGATGTATTTTAAACTTATTACGGTTTCAATTCAACTTATGTACACTAATTGATTTTATGCAAATTTCCTTGTTAAATATTCTCAAAATATGCAAATGTTGTTATTAGTTGTTGCTAAGGATTCTTAAGATCATATAAGCTCGACAAACATAAGCTTTAGAAACCTTAAAATTCGATTTTATTCAACAATTCAAAATACAAGAAAAATACTAAAAATTTTAAATAAAATTGGTGAAGATGGTTCAAAAGAGAAGCGGGGGTAATATATGGATTGTCCTTGGGTTAGAAGCTTTGTGGAAAGCTATTAGGAGTGGTTCTTGTTCTTGGTTACGTATTTTAATTTGGATAATCTCTTGTAAGAATTCTTAAAATTTGCATTTCTTAGTATAAGTGTTTAAATATGGTTAATTCTTGTTTAATCCTGTCTTATTATAGTTAATTTAAGATAATCAATAGATTACTTGGTTTAAAAATTTGTTTTAGTGTTAAAAGCTTCAAAGCGCCTTCATAGGGTGTTTGGATTTGAATAGATTAGCATTCTAGCATATGCTTTTTGTTGTTTGTTGTTGTTTTATGTTATATTAGTTCTAAATAACTTCGGTGCAAACATAAAATATAGTGCTTGTTTGTTAAAAAGTCAAAATTAGCTTTAAACTTACCTTTTGTTAAGCTGTTAGAAATATAGATTGCATAATCATGCATCTTGGTTTGAAAGTTGTTAATCTAGCCTAATTTAGTCTCATAGTAGCTTAATACATCAAATTAGATCATCTAGGATCATTAGAATCTCACTAAAGTCAAAAGCTGCTTCATAATTATAAAGTCAAATTCCAATTCACGGTTTTGAATAAACTTAATAATTTTATTGTGTGTTCAATATTAAGATTTAGCTCATCATCTTTTGGGATATTAGAATTTTGTTGCTTATCTTCATTAGAAAATTTTTAGTTTATCTCTACTTAGCTTATAAACTTGCTTATTTGTTAGCTCTTTTAAGTACTTTTAAAACCTCCCACATTGCGCGGTTTAATAAGCCCATTTCATTAGCTTATATCTTGCTCATTAAAAAGGTTTAGCTTGTAACTTTTAGTGTTTTGTGAAGCCCTTACATTTAGCTTGATGTGCAAAGCTTATTTTAAATTTCTAGCTTATTTAATAGGCTTGCTCATTGCTTTTTGTTTTGTCCATTTCATCTAGTACATTAATCGGTTAGTGTTTACCGACTTTTTCAAAGCTTCTCACAAACTTATTAGTGTAATCCAATCTTTAATTAGATTTTGAAAAGCTCGGTTGGTAAATTTATTAGTTCAGTATTCCTTTTCAATTCCAAGCTTATTTAAGTGCTTACAAATAAGCTAGAAAGTGCCTAGAAACCCAAAAAGTGTCACAGTACCAATTAAGCTAGTGCTTATTTGGAGTTTGTTTAGTGCTTATTTCTAAGTTATTTTGCTTTTTCATTTGTCATTTTAGCTTATTATCATTTTTCTAGCTTATTTTGGTTAACCTTTTGCTTATTTATTGGCTTATTAGCTACTTGGCTAATTCTTGAGCTTATTCCATTTTGCTACTAATCGGTAATCATAAAACTTGTCAGGCTTATTAGTGGTTTTATAAAAGTTCTAGTTTCATAAATTGCTTATTTCATTGTACTTAATTAGTTTCAAAGAAAAAATCAAAAAAAGAAAATAATAAAAAGTCCATTGCTGGGATTGAACCACAGCCCACCCGACTCACCACTTACACACGCTACCGAGTTGCCCTTGGGTCTTTGTAGATTAGCATAATTTATACTTAACCCCTTTTTTGTCTATTTAGCTTATACGAGTTCATTAGCTTATTTACAGCTTATTAAAACAAGCTTTCACACCTACTTAGTTTTGTATTGTTATAAAGTATTTTAGAAAAAGTTTGAGAATTTTAGAATAGTTTTAGTATTTTTAATCATTTAATTAGTTTAAAATAGTAATTAATTCATAATAAATAAAATAATTATCAGAAAAATATAATTTTAATTTCTAAAATTTTCTTTTCTTAAATAGAACTTAGGAAAAATAGTAATACACTTGTAAGATTAATTTTTAGATATTTCACTTTTGTAGCTCATTTTTAGAATTCAGTTTTCGTTTTTAGTATAATTTTCCTTAAGCTTAATTTTTCTTATGAGATTTTGTTTCCCATTTTTAAAATAGATTTAAAAGTAAAATTAGTTTTAATTCAAATAAATTAAAGAAAAATCACAAAAACATCATTTTAAAAATAGTGATAGCGTTTATTTAATAGAATTTAGCTTTTTAATTTGCATTTAAGCACACATGAATTTACAAACTTTTTCTTTAGGTATAATTATTCCAAATCATCACCTTTTCCCATTCAATCACGAGCGTTTTTAAACACCATTAATCCTCCGGTAGGACTTAACGACAGAATCCACTATATCCAAGGGAAATTGCATTGGTTTTATTTGTTTTAATTTTATTATGGTTGACCATTCACAAGTGGTTGACTTGTGTGATAAACTTGACGGTTCTGCAACCAATCAGTCTACAAATCAAACAAGTAGAAGATGGTATCTTCTTTAATCAATCTAAATACATAAAGGAGATGTTAAAAAAAAATTCAGTCTAGAAGAGTCGAAACCAATTAGGACACCAATGTCATCCGACACCAAACTCACAAAAGATGAAGATGGCGAATCTATCAATAATACTAAATATCGCGGCATGATAGGTAGTCTTCTCTACCTCACGGCAAGTAGGCGGGATATCATGTTTAGTGTTTGCTTATGTGCTAGGTTTCAAGAAGACCCTAAAACATCACACCTAGAAGCCGTTAAAAAGATATTTAGATATATTAAAGGTACAACACAATTAGGATTATGGTATCCTAAGGGCACGAGAGTAGAAACAATTGTATATGCATATTGACACCATGCGGTGACTACGTTGATAGAAAAAGTACAAGTGGGGTATATACTTTCATGGGATGTTGTTTAACATCTTGGTTTTCTAAGAAACAAACGGCACTAGCAATATCAACAAGCCAAGCCACGTCCGGCAGGCAAAGCATGCCAACAAGCACTATGGATGAAACAAGCGTTAGTCGACTCACGACATTCATCTAGCGACATAGCCATCCTATGTGACAACAAAGGTTCCATCGATTTAAGCAAGAATCCAATGATTGCATTCTGCGCATTATAAGGATTCGTCATCACTTCCTAAGAGATAATGTTCAAAAGGGGAACATATCTATTGAGAAGGTAGCATCCGAAGACAACATAGTGGACGTCCTCACCAAACCGTTGAAGCAGGAACAATTCAACCTACTTCGTCTTGGTCTTGGTCTCATGGAACAAACGTCGTAATTTACTTTTTGACTCTACAAGGTATGTAAACACTAGCCTTCTTCTAACTCGAGTCTAGGATCTCTATTTCACGCACAAATCACAAAAATCACATAATGGAATTTTCAAAACCCAAGATAAGTTTTTCACTTATAATTTTCTTATTTTCTTTCAAAATAACTCACGAAGTTACATACACATCCTTCTTTCAAAAGGATAAAACGTTTGAATTTCAAAATACTTTCTAAAATGATACTCTGCGTATCAATTTCACAAAAGCAATTTCTCCATCTAGGACAAATCGCTTTTTCATTATTAATACAACGTAAAAACCCGCTTTCATTGCATCTCATGTCTTTTGAATGCTAAAGGGGACACATAACTAATATGTGTTTTGGATACATTCATTTAAGCCAAAATGAATTAGGAGCATTGGTAACACTAAATTACATACTCAAAGTACTAAGTATGTGTTTTTCGGGTTATCTCACATAATAGTATGCTTTTTCATTTCTAGTGTATTTTTTCTTTTACTTACGAATAGATAATCTCTCAAATAGTTGCATATAGGCTACACTAGGAAAAAATGTTTCCAAAAGGAAAATTTTGTGCTTCACGGATCACTGGACCACGGATCCCGGCCTTTATCTTGGGCGGATCCCTCGAGGGATCAGTGGGATCCGTGAGACGAGCGTTTTACCTTCTACTTTTCTCACTTTGGATGAAAAATCCACTTTTATTTTAATTTTTTGGAGTATGTTCTTTAATGCTTGTGTTCTCATGATCACATGCCTTAAATTCATATCTAATCATTAGATTTTAATCCACATTTTGGGTCAAGCATTCATTACAATGCTTTGTTTTTCTATATATATAACTCCCAAAATGCTTGCATAATCCATCTCATCTTCACAAACAAACAACACCATGTCATTCACAAACTTTTTAGATGAATCACCTAGTACAAACAATCATCTTCATGAAACCCAAACCTTTGTACTTCCACCTTCCAAAATACCACAATCAAACTCTAGGATATCCGCACGGATTAACATCCGATCTTGTTGCTTAGGAAAACCATCATCATATGGCTCATCACCATCAACTAACTCACCACAAGATGCTTCCATTATAGCACCTCCTTCATCACCAATGAGTACACCAACTTCATCACCAAATCACTCACCACCTAAAATCACTCTTTTGGAACTCCTTACGACTCAAACAAGATCTCAATGACCAAAGCAAAAGAATTAGCCTTTTAGACACCTCCAACTTCTCCAAACACAATATTCAATGATCTTGAAACATCACCACCACTTACCTCCCATTAAACTACGGAACATCTAGGTTCTTTTCCACCACCACTTCCAATCATTCCGGACTTTGATCCATATTTTCCTATTTTTCCACCACAACTTCCGCAACTCACAAATCAAAATAACCGGAAGATTTCGTTACTCATTACCCACATCTTTTACATTGTGAACATTGCCAATCCACTAGGGAAATTGCAATAGAAGTTAGGAAGAAATCGATTCATACTCAACCTCATCCTTGATTGCATCAATACCATTACTCATCCAAACCTCCATCCATAACCTTATGCAAGCATGGAAGGAATCATTATCACTATTTTCTATTTTTAGTACTTTTTCTTTTGAAGTCATTTTCAAGAACAAGTCTTGTTCTTATTTTTACATGCTAGTAGGTGGCATAAATACCACTACACTTTGTTGTTTTATTACAAGGCCTTGTTTGCATACCTTGGCTCCCAATCTTGATTCTCGTCCATCACAAGATTATTTAAGCATGTTACTAACCTTTCTCTTTGTAGGATTTTTTTTATTTTTCTTCACTTGCCTTCAAACTAGGGAGAGCTACCATCAGGGGAGTAGCGATAAGTGGACTAATTTTTCCACACTTTTATTTCTTTGAAGGGTTAACTTTTTGTTTTGACAAAAAGGGGGAGAAGAAGTAAAACTTAGAGGCTTTCAAAACATACATCTATTCTTAAGTTTTACTCATCATAACATTATGTTTTGTCATCAACAAAAAGGGGGAGATTGTTAATACAAATAAACCGTAAAAACGTTTATTAATATTTTGCGATCTCTTTGTGTTTTGTTGATAACAAATGTAATGTTATCTTAAGTACAATTATAAGGATACATGTTATTTTTGTAAAGCATTTTCATATAGCCATTTAAATACAAAAATGTTGTAATTAATCATTTGTTGCAATAGTTTATTAGGATGGGTAAAAACCACAACCCATTGATCATATCCATAACCCATTGACCCATACCCATTTGACTAGATACAATGTATTTACTAGATACATTGAATCTAAGGAAAACCCATGGACCAACCCATAACCCATGACCCATAACCAAAAACCCATGGGCAAAGAGGAGTGTCCCACGGATCCCTAGGATTACACTAGACGGATCCCAAGTAGGAGGGATCCGTGGGATCCGAGGAGCAGTGTGAGAGAATTTTCCTATAAATAGAGAGCCATTTCTTCATTCTAACTCAACCCTCTTCTTACTAATTCTCTCATATACTCTCATTCTCTTCTAACAAAGATCACTTGATCTAGAGAGTACTTCCTTCTTTCTTTCTTTAGTGATTCTCATATAGGTCCTTCTAAAGAATCATCGAGCATTCTACAAGTCATCCAAGCAAGGGGTCCTTGATTGATTTGTTCCTCCGCAAGATTTATGTAGCAAAGATCTTGTATTTGATATTTCACATATTTGTTGTGTAATAGTCGGTGTTGGTTTGGTCCACGTATTCTGGACTCGGTATTTAGCTTTATGCAGGAAAAGGTGTAAGCAACGATGTGAAGGCTTCTCCGCCAAGTGAAGGAGTTTGTTGACATAGTGCTTGAACTCTTGAGTAGGTGACTCGGGGGGTGGAGTAGGGCAAGGAAGGTGTCCTTGTAGCCGAACCACTATAAATCGGTTGTGTCACTTCTATCCCTTAACTTTACTTTATTTACTTGCTTTATCATTAGATCTATACTTTCTCTACATCCATAAGATCTCAAATATTAACGAATCTAAAAGTTTTTGAAACTAACTAAAAATCGGCAAAACTATTCAACCCCCCCTTCTAGTTTTCCACAAATTTTTCTACGTGACACACATCGTTAATGGTTAGAGATTTGTTAGAAATCGTACCTTTACCGATGATTTTACTTTTGCTATTTCCAAACACCATATTTCCTCCATTGAAGGATTCATATGTGGAGAATAGATCTTTGTTGCCGGTCATGTGCCTCGTGCACCCGCTATCCTTGACCCATTAATCCGGATCTAGGTCGACCTTTAAGCACACCTAAGAAAACAATTAACTCAAAAGTTTGGCCCTCATTTGTTCATGGGTCCATTAGTGTTAAACATTCCATTCATGTTAGACATGTATGGATAAGGTGAATATGCATTCCATGGTGCAAAGTTTTGAAAAGGAAAACCATTTTCCGTATTTGGGTTCCATCCCATTTGATGGTTACTTCTCGGGTAAACATTATTAGGTCTCTTAGATGGGTTAGGTTTCGAAAAAGATGGAGCTTTGTTTCTTGCAAAAATATGATTATATTTTGGAGGTGGTTGTCTAGTGGTAAAATGAGTTGGTTTCTTCATATTAACAATAACAAAATCAGTTCGAGATGAAGAAGCTATGTTTTACCCTTTGTTTTGCTTATTGGAACCCACGGTCCTGACTGTACACTAGTAGGTTTTCCTTTTGTAGGATCCGTGGGATCGCCCTATGATGGCTTGTTTTTCTAGTGCCTTAACAAATTGTGTTTCTTTGTTTTCACTAGTTGGCGCATCAAGTTCTTTGAATACCTAAACCTTTTTGGTTGTTTCAGTTTGACACTATCTAGTATCATATCTAAAGTATTACATACTCATTCTAGCAATCTTAGAATCTAGTTTATCAACTAGTGTTTGAAGTTGAGCATAAAGTTCACATTAAGCCACTTGCAATTTTACCCTTTTCTAGATGTTTCAATTTTACTTTTAACTCCATGACTTCCCTTATCTAAACGTTGGTTTTGATTTTTCAAAAACTTGTTTTGTTAATTAGTTTAAGCTAATTTTGCAAAGTTTATCATATTCATTATGCAATGAGTCATCATCTAGTGATGAGCTACTATAGTATTCGTGACATACCTCGTCATTTGCCATGAGACAAATTTCTTTGTCCTCCTCATCATCATTCCACGTCGCTCACGAATGCCTTTTGATCATACCGTTTGGGACACTTACTAATAAAGTGGTTTGGGTCCCCACATTTAAAGCAAACACGATCATCCCTTGGCTTCTCATCCTCTTTGCTTTTCCGGAATCCTTTCTTGTCGTCATCGGTTGTTTGATATCTTCCTCCTACAAGAACTTTTAAAGTCCCTTGCCATAGCATACTCCTCGTCGTCACTATCCGAAGAGGATTTCTCTTCATCGCTTGAGGCCTTTTTGGCTTTAAGGGAAAGAGATTTGTGTCTCTTTTCACCTTTGAGGCCGGAATCTTTAGCGACAAGCTCGTAGACTTTTAAGTTGCCTATGGGTTCATCAAGGGTGAGGATTGTCAAATCTTTTGACTCTTCGATCGCCGTCACCTTGGATATCCACGTGGATGGAAGTGCCCTTAGATATCTCCTAACATGCTTCGGCTAGAAAAGATTCATCAAGTGCTTGTAAAGATGTAATAATAGTATTAAAATTAGCAAAAGAATGATCTATAGTTTCCTCATCCGATATTGAAAATTGTTCATATTGTTGAACAAATAAATCAATTTTATTATTTTTAACTTGTTGATTACCTTGATGAGTTACAACTAAAAATTCCAAATTTCTTTAGAGGTTTTAAGCATAGAAATTCTTTTGAATTCCTTTTTGGGTAAAGCATTATATAAAACCATTTTAGCTTCACTATTTTTAGAAAGCTTTTTCTTCATGTCATCGTTTAGTTTATCATGAGGTATGTTAACTAAATTTCCTTTATCATCTTTTGAGGTAGCCTCATCGCCTTCAACAATAATGTACCAAAGATCAATATCTTGAGACTTCACATACGTTTCGAATCTATTTTTCTAATATATAAAACCATTAGTTTCAAGTAGTGGTGGTCGTTGCATAGATTGCCCTTCCTTGTAATTTTCAGAACCCAAAGTGATCTAAAAGTTTTTAAAATACGGTTTACTTTTAAACTTTTATAAACTTAGCTTTTGATGCCAATTGTGGAAAACTAGAAGGGGGGTTGAATAGTTCTGCCGATTTTAAGTTAGTTTCAAAAACTTTAGATTCGATATTATGTGAAATCATATGGATGAAGAGAAAGTATAGATCTAATGATAATGTAAGTAAATAAAGTAAAGCAAAGGATAGAAATGACACAACCGATTTATAGTGGTTCGGATACAAGGACACCTTCCTTGCCGTACTCCACTCGAGTCACTACCAGAGTTCAAGCACTATGTCAACAAAATCCTTCAACTTGGTGAGAAGCCTTACGTGTTGCTTACACCTTTTCGGTACAAAGCTAAATACGAGTCAAGTAACAAGGTGGACCAAACCAACACGACTATTACACAACAAATATGTGAAATATCAAATACAAGATCTTTGCTCTGAAATCTTGTGGAAGAACAAATCAATCAAGGACCCCTTGCTTGGACTTGTAGAATGCTAGGTGATCTAGCCTTAGAGAAGGACCTATATGAGAATCACTAAAGAAAAGAAAAGAACAACTCTCTAGATCAAGTGATCTTTTGTTAGAAGAGAGTGAGAGTATATGAAAGAATTAGTAAGAAGAGGGGTGAGTTAGAATGAAGAAATGGCTCCCTATTTATAGGCAAAACACCCTTGTTCCCGGATCCACGGATACCTCCCACAAGGGATCCGTCTCAGGTGTAAACCTAGGGATTCGTGGGGCCTCTCTTTCCTATGGGTTTTTTGGTTATGGGTCATGGGTCATTGGTTATGGGTTGGTCCATGGTATTTCTTTAGATACAATGTATCTAATGAGTACAATGTATCTAGTCAAGTGGGTATAGGTCAATACCATGGGTTATGGATATGATCCATGGGTTGTGATTTTACCCATCCTAATAAACTATTACAACAAATGATTTATTACAACAATTTGTATTAAGTGGCTATATGTAAATGCTTTACAAAAATAACATGTATCCTTATAATTTTACTTATGATAACATTATATTTGTTATCAACAAAACAAAAGAGATCATGAAATATTAATAAGCGTTTTTTACGGTTTATTTGTATTAACAGATGAGAAGCTTAGAAAATATAGAAGGATTGGAATGAAGGCAGTTAAAGATAAAGAAGAGTTGCAAAAGATAGTTGACTCATGGCTAAATAGTAATAAAATCGGTGAAGGCTAGTAAATTCAGGCATGAGCTCAACAAGTAAAATTGGTTTAGGGTATGGATAAAATCGGATAAAGAGGTTTTAGGATATGAGGAAGAGGTGATGGAAAATGCTTTTGTTAATTCAAAAGGTGACTTTGAAGGTAAACCTATATATCATAGATTTGCTAAAACTAACAACAACAAGGAGTTCCACAAATTAATGATGATTATACTCCTAAACTGAAAAGAATATGACGAGTCTTTATTTGACTATAGCAAATGGAAGAACCACGAGACTCTTGCTTCTCAACTATTCCATTGAATTTACTAGCTGTCAATCAATGATAGTAAAGTGATACGTTAGAAAAGTTCTGGCGATTGTCTTAGAAGATAAGACCAATGAGTACTCTTCTGTTAATCTAATGGCGGTGGAAGGACCCTAGAAGTATCTCTCGAATGTTTTAGAACTTAAGTATGAACCTAGGATCTCTAGGTTTTAAATATTGAGACTTATGTAAAACAAAGCGGGCACATGTCATTCTTGTGTCTAAACCGAAGCAGTTAAACCTAGTTGTGTCCAAACTCTAGCCTTGAGAATAAACTTGAGACACCTAAGATTGGAGAAAATACTGGAATGGGTTAATCTGAGGAGAGAGTTTGGGGATGGGTACTCTTTCACAAAGAATAGTTGTTTTGTATGTGGAAGCCTAAGTTATTTAATTAGAGTGACTATCATGAAAAAGAATGGCTAAGGAAGTGATTAAGAAAAGCGGTTGTACCTGCGAAAATATTTCTGTTAAACGATTGTGGAATAATGTAACAGGATTAACCATGCTAATAATTACATTTACTAGACGATTACATTATCTGGTAGTACTTATATTATAATTGTTAGACCAAGGGTGAGTCTTGGTGTACAAGTTGAATGCTGGTAGGAAAAACTTTATCTTTGTTAGTATGTTTAGAGTTATCTTGGTCATGTTAAGTCGGCTACGCTAAAGTTAATTAGGGTATATTAATGCTAAATCAAAACCTACCGGTCCTTACGCTGATCCCAAGTTTAGAAAACCATGGGTGGCTTGGTTTAATCAAAGACTTTATTATGGTTCTCACTTCACTGAAAGAAGACCAATGACTCAAAATGCAGCTCAAATGTTTCAATCTTATGTTCTGAAAGGGAAATTGGGGGCTAACATTAAGCCACTTGGCGGAGTTATACTTAGAAGACAGAACCAAACCAAACTTCAAGTATAATGGCCGGACGGTTTCTTTTAATCTTGAAAAATTTAAAGGTCCACAAGGCAGGCCAAGCCTCTTACGTCCTAGGTCCCCAAGAGAAACTAATTTCTCTTTTCTATGCAGGAACATCCTTATTTGAACATGGGAGATAGAGGAATCTTTGGCGGTGGATGTTGGGCATATGGTAGTAACAAGGATCACTTGGAGGCTTGAGGAAGTCCAAGGAGTTTGATTACTTTTGGAGCTATAAACCAACCTATGCATAGTTAGATTTTTACGAAAGTATTATGAACAAATTGTGTGTTTGTGTGATTTGGTGGTTTTGTGAACATCTTTTGATTTTATGTGTTTGATACATATCTTTGGTGTGCTTGAGCAATTTACTTTGGTTTCTTTATGGATTAATTCATTTGTGGTTTTGAGTTAATTAGCTTTTAGACCTACATATTGTATTTCTCTTGGTTTTAGACTAATTTTTGATGCAATAGCCTCTATCTAAAGATAGGGGAGGTATGGAAGCTATCTTTGATGGAGTGCTACTATTGAGGAGTTAAAAACTGAAAGGTGATGCTCCAACCCAGAGGTGTGTTTGACTATTTTAAGTCTAAATGGTGCAAAAATAATACCGTTAGTCTTTGAGGTGGGGAAAATCAGTTTTCTTTTATAAATAGATAAGTTACCTACTCTTAGGTGGTAAGG
>OU343221.1:72984528-73084082 GCA_910596185.1 Chrysanthemum makinoi
TTGACAAGCATTCAAGTGCGTGAAATGTTTGATATTTGGGGAATAGATTTCATGGGACCATTTCGTAAATCCCATAAATACGAATACATTCTCGTTGCTATAGATTACGTGTCCAAATGGGCAGAAGCTGGAGCTTTACCAACCAACGATGCTCGCGTCGTCGTTAATTTTCTCAAAAAGCTTTTTGCTCCTTATGGAATACCCAAAGCCTTGATAAGCGATCGAGGAACCCATTTCTGTAACCAACAAATGGAAAAAACCATGAAAAGATATGGAGTTCATCATCGATTCGCGATTGCTTATCACCCACAAACCAGTGGCCAGGTTGAAAACACCAACAAAGCTCTTAAAAGAATACTCGAGAAAACAGTGAAGAACAATCCTTCAGTATGGTCGAAGAAACTTGACGATGCTCTGTGGGCATTTCGTACGGCTTACAAAACTTCTATTGGCACAACTCCTTACAGAATTTTGTATGGAAAAACTTGTCATTTGCTGTTCGAAGTTGAACATCGTGCTTACTGGGCTCTCAGAAACTGTAACACCGATCTCAAAATAGCTGGAGAAAAGAGATTCTTGCAATTGCACGAACTCGACGAATTAAGACTCCGAGGTTATGAAAATTCTAAACGTATAAGGCCGAACAAAAGCTTATCACGACAAGAAGCTAAAATTGAAAAAATTCAAAGCTGGAGATAAAGTTCTGCTCTTCAACATGAAATTCAAATTCAAAGCTCCTAAATTACAACCAAGATGGTTTGGACCATATATCGTTAAACATGGATATCCATCCGGTTATGTCGAACTTTTTGACAAACAGGGTGGAAGTTTCATTGTTAATGGGCACCGAATCAAATTATACTACGATAAGGAGCAAATGAATGAAATATCAGTTGAGACAATTTCCCCCGAAAATGAATTCGAAACCATCACCTTTGTAGCACCTTTTCCAGGAAGAATCCCACAAATTGTTCCTTGGAAACCATCTGCTGAGTTCTTCTGGGACGATATTGATGCTACTGGTGAAGAATTCATGTATATCCCCGAACTTTTCAAAATGTCCAAAGCTGCATCTGTGGCCAAGTGAATTCGGGAAGATTCGAGTCAGGCTGATGACTTGGTAATAAATCAAGCGCTTCTCGAGAGGCAACCCGTGTGTTTCCAATTTGATTTTCTGTGGTCACGCCCCAAATTTTAAACCTTTGGTTGAACTTAAGTGTGGGCGGGTGCCACATCTTAATAAAACTCTTTTGTTTGTATATAAGATTTTGTGCAGGTAATGATTACTCTAGTGGATGCTAGGAATGAAGAAAATTAAGCTGACAAACTCATTGGAATATCTGGTTTCATCTCTATTTTCCTTATTTCTATACTTTGAAGTTCGTTTTTCACATTGAGGACAATGTTTAACTTAAGTGTGGGGGGGGTGAATAGGAAAATTAGAGTTTTCAATCTTAAAATTTAAAATTTTGTTTGCCCTTGTGATCTATTTACTTTTCACGCTTTAGGATAATATATTAGAATAACTAGATCAAACCACTGGTAAAACTGGTAATATTTGAAACTTTGAGATGTGTTCTGATTAATATTGCAATCCATTCTGGGATCGATAAACATTTGATAGCACAAATTATAACCTTTCCACTAAATTGTGAGGATTTGAGCCTGTTTTATATAAAGCATACATCTTTTATGCATGGATCTTTTGCTATGAGTGTGCCAGTGATTTTATTTATTCTAGAACTTGTACTTGTAAATCATTACCAGACCGCAGTGAGATCGCATTCGTGCGATATAAGTGAATTCGTGTGATAAAGAGGCACCTTAGGATTTAACCCAAATGGCCTTCCATTTTACATCTAATGATATATTAGCTAGCCACATCGGTTAGTTAACCACCCACATGGACCCATTTGTAGCGCTCATCTTTAGCGCTAGATACCCCTAGTTACACCCTCTGAGCCATCCTTTTCGTTTTTGTTCCATTCACAAAAATACAAAAAGATTTTACACTTTAAACCTTAGTCTAACCCTTATGAATGTCTAGACGATTGGTTGCTAGTCACCCGGAAAGTGAAGATTGTTCAAATGATTATGAGTACCATATCTTTTTAGTTGATTGAGCCATTCCATGGATGAGTTTATGTTTAAAAAAAATGTTGAAAGCATGAATGTATTAGCCAATGTGCTATGTTCGAAGAAAAAAAATAATCATGGCGAAGCAAAACGAAGAGTTGTGGAAGTCCGAAGAAAAGAAAATGAAGCTGTAATCATTTATTGGTTTGTGAATTGTTTGGTATCTAGCAACACGGGTATTAGACTTGATTTTATTTTATTTTTTACACCAATTTCATAAATATTCCCATGCCTTATCCATGCCTTAACCCTAAGCCATATCATTATAACCCGAATAAAAGTCCTCTTTAGATGTTTTTGCTTGGTGCTCACGCCACGTCGGTGGAGTTTTGTTTCTTATACAAGCTTATGGTAATAATCTAATCATGACTGAGAAATGAGTGTGATTTATCTTGTTACTCCACTAAAAATTGAGTGATTGAGTGAATTATATTCCGTTCCTTTTTCGTGAGGTGTTTTGAAATGTTAATCATGCAATAAAATCATTGGATATTGTCAAACATCTCGAAAGTTTCACTCTTAAAAGCATAATTGATGAATCTTCTCTCGTACTTGTACTTGGTTGATTTGCATCACATTTTTTGTAAACATGATCTTGTGCCAGTGGATGTTTTTCCTAGATTTGCTTGAGGGCAAGCAAAGTTTAAGTGTAGGGGAATTTGATAACGCTCAGATTGTACATGTTTTCTGTAGCGTTATGTGTGCTTTTGTATATGTTATTTGGTTATATTTGTACGATTTCAGTGCTTAATCGCATCAAAAGATGTTTGTCTAGTATTTATAACCAAGTGCAGGGAAACGGAAGGAAAAGTAAAGGAATGTTCAACAATTGGAAGATTCCCGTTTCAGTTAGCATGTCAAGCACAAATCAATTATCTCAAGTACCATTAAAGACCCTAGTAATTGAAGAACCAATTCTGCAAGACAAAACGAAGTAAAGTTGATTTTCCATAACTCAGGAAGACCAACCGGATCGGTTGCAATGGCAGTTGGAAGTCGACCAAAAGGTGCCCAGACGCCCATCCAACCGTTCGATTCCAGCGGAACCGTAGACGGTTGGCACCTTTATAGAAGACCAACAGATTGGTTGGTCATGCGACCGATCCGGTTGGAGAGCCTGTTTCTGCTAAATATTCATCACTAAGTTTCCCCTTTGCATCCAAACGATTCTAGGTCCTTCCCTTGGTGTATTCTAGTCCCTTCCTGACTCCTTGGAGGCCAAGTTCAGCAATTAATACCCTAGGCCTTGGAACTAGTATAAATAGAGACCTCTTGTGAGCATATGAGACACACACTTCAATACAATTCTCTCTACTCATCAAACAAAGCTCTTAAGCTCTTAAATTCGTCCTTAGCAGTCCAGGAAAGTTTGGAGTTCCAGAAGTTCCACATTTGGAGGCCAAAACACCAAGGAGTCTACCCCAATACTTTGGGAATCATTACTTCACCATTTGTAATCTTATTCCAAGCATTTAAAGACTCTTAATCATGTTTTCTAATGTTCAAAGTTTTGAGTTTATGATCATGTTTGCTATGAGTGGCTAGTTTCTTTATACACTTGCTTAAATGATGTTGATTATCATATTATTAGTTAGTGATTGTGTTAACATGTTTTAATTCAATTTCAAGTTGATTCTAAGATCCAATTGTGCTAAAGTTTCATAGTGACATTTGTTAATCAAGTTTATCTAGTTGATAATAATCGTAGAGGTCGAAAGAACTTATTGTTGTTCAACTAGTTATAATCATTTTGTCTATGGATGATTGTTTTTACCCATTATTCTTGATTAAAAAAAGGAACTAAGGTGTAATTGTAATAAAAACGCTTTTTGATTATCAAGTTGGATTGATTGGAAACATCTAAAAGGTCGTAAGATTAGTTGTTAATAATCAATTGTAGCCTTTTGTCTATAATCGGTTACCTTTTGTATTGACCATTTCTTAAGCAATTTGATAAGACAAGTGGATGTTTTTGTGTTTAAGTTTATGAAAGTAAACTTATGAAACTTGAATTGATTGGTTAAACTTAATGCTTGTTTTTATAAACTAAAATATTGATGAAGGTTTAACTTGTAAGAACAATATATTAGTACACCAACTAATTATCATAACAAACATGTTAAGAGGTGAACACAATCATACTAATCATGGATAAGAAACTAAGTTTAAGCAAGTGTAGTTTTTAATCATCTGAATTTCATTATATCTATTTGCGTTGTTATATGTTTTGGATTGTCTTTGTTGATTCAAGCTTTTTAATCAGATTCACTCAAATCCCTGCGAACGATTCCGACTTACCTTTATAATCTTGCTATAATGGACGAGTGCACTTACTCGTATGTGTTATTGGTAAAATTGGTAATTCGTCTTTTATAAATTTAAAACTTGTACACACATAGCACATCAGCATCTAACTTGTTTTTATAAACCCATTTGGTTCCTATTATGGTTTGATTACTAGTTGGAGGGACAAGTGTCCAAACATCATTAGAAACAAATTGATTTAACTCTTCTTACGCATACCAGCTACCCAACTCTCATCTTTTATGGCTTCTTGTGTATTCTTAGGTTCTATGGTTGAAACAAAACAAGATAGGCTACTTTGGTTTTTTAGTTTTGAGACAACAAGGTTCTTCGTTTAACTTTCCTATGACTTTATCTACGGGGTGATCTTTGGACTCTTTAATATTTATGAGTTCGTTATTTTAAGATTCTTCTTCTTCTTCATTTATCTACAATAGCTTCACTTTCAACAATCTCGTCATCGACAAGAGGTGGAGAGGGTTTGGGTGGACTTTCATCACATTTTACATTTAATGACTCTTCTAGCTTCATTGTTTCTTTATTTAATATGCGTAAGCTTTTTCTTGTGAGAGTAACCTAGAAAGATACCTTCCGGTTGATTTAGGATCAAATTTTGTAAGGTAATCTTTAGTGTTAAGAAGAAAACATTTGCTACCAAAGACTCTAAAGTGATCTAACGTGGGCTTTTTGCCTCGAAGTAACTCGTATGGAGTTTTACCTAAAATTGGTCTAATTAAGACTCGATTAAGTATATACGTTGAAGTATCAGCGGAATTACCAAAACTTTGAGGTATGGATTGCTCATTTAGCATGGTGCGACTCATTTCTTGTAGGGTTCTATTCTTTTTTCAACTACCCCATTCGATTGTGGAGTCTGCGAAGAGCCGAGAAGTTGTGAGTAAATACAATTAAGCATTCACAAAAAGCTCTAAATTGCACTTCATTATCGAATTCCCTATATGATCCGTTCACAAAATAGACACTATAGGACTTCCTAGTTGTCTTTGGATTTTTCTTGCTTAATATTTCAAAATAATTAACGTTTAGTTTTTTTGTTCTTTAGAATTTAGTCCATGTGTACATAGAGTAATCATCACTATGACCAAAGTATAGTAGTTGCCTCCATAACTGCTTTGGATAGCGGATGAATAGACCAAATAAATCCATGTGTAGTAATTCTAGACACTTAGTTGTAGACACCATGTTTTTTGCTTTGTGACTAGAATGAGCTTGTTTTCCTACATTACAAGCATCACTGAAATTGATGTTCATATTTTAACTTAGGTGGATCTCTAACTAGATCTTTGGATGATAGCGATTGAAGAAGTCATATTAGCATGACAATATTACCATAAGGTTCGAAGTATCATCAATGAGGTAAGACAAAGTTTGTCTTTAGGTTCATGACCAATTTTAATGACATAGACTCCATGTTTCCTAATTCCTCATCCCATGGTACATACCATTCTTTAATAGCTTACCACTTGGGTTTTGGTAAAAAGTACATTGCACTTTTTATCACATATTTATCCTATACTTAAGAGGTTAAAGTTTAAGTTTGTTAATACAAATAAAAGTAAAAAGCGTTTATAATATTTTGCGATCTCTCTTTGTGTTTTGTTGATAACAAATATAATGTTATCTTAAACACAATTATAAGGATACATGTTATTTTTGTAAAGCATTTACATATAGCCATTAAATACAAAAATGTTGTAATTAATCATTTGTTGTAATAGTTTATTAGGATGGGTAAAAACCACAACCATGGATCATGCATAACCCATTGACCCATGCCCATTGACTAGATACAATGTATTCTTGGATACATTGAATCTAAGGAAACCCATGGACCAACCCATAACCCATGACCCATAACCAAAAAAACCCATGGGCAAGAGGAGGCGCCCACGGATCCCTAGGATTACACTAGACGGATCCCAGTGGGAGGGATCGGGCAACAGGGCCAGAAATTGCCTATAAATAGAGAGCCATTTCTTCATTCTAACTCACCCCTCTTACACTAATTCTCTCATATACTCTCATTCTCTTCTAACAAAGATCACTTGATCTAGAGAGTACTTCCTTCTTTCTTTCTTTAGTGATTCTCATATAGGTCCTTCACTAAGGCGAGATCACGAGAGCATTCTAAGTCATCCAAGCAAGGGGTCCTTGATTGATTTGTTCTCTAAAGTAGCAAAGATCTTGTATTTGATATTTCACATATTTGTTGTGTAATAGTCGTTTGGTTTGGTCCACCGTTACGGACTTCGGTGGCTAGCTTTGTCTGGGAAAAGGTGTAAACAGCGTGTGAAGGCTTCTCCGCCAAGTGAAGGAGTTTGTTGACATAGTGCTTGAACTCTCGAGTAGGTGACTCAGGGGAGTGGAGTAGGGCAAGGAAGGTGTCCTTGTAGCCAAACCACTATAATCCGGTTGTGTCATCCTACTTAGCTTACTTTATTTACTTGCTTTATCATTAGATCTATACTTTCTCTACATCCATATGATCTCACATATTAACTAATCTAAAGTTTTTGAAACTAACTTAAAATCGGCCAAACTATTCAACCCCCCTTCTAGTTTTCCACAATTGGCATCAAGAGCTAAGTTTATAAAAAATTTAAAGTAAATCATTTTAAAACTTTTTATCACTATGAGTTCGAAAAAATTAGGAAGGGCATCTATCTCCACCACCACTACTTGAAACTAATGGTTTTATATATTGGAAAAAATAGATTGAAACATATGTGAAGTCTAAAGATATTGATCTTTGGTACATTATTGTTGAAGGCGATTTTGAGGCTACCTCAAATGATGTTAAAGGAAATTTAGTTAACATACCTCATGATAAACTAAATGATGAAATGAAGAAAAAGCTTTCTAAAATAGTGAAGCTAAAATGGTTTTGTATAATGCTTTACCTAAAAGGAATTCAAAGAATTTCTATGCTTAAAAACTCTAAAGAAATTTGGAATTCTTTAGTTGTAACTCATCAAGGTAATCAACAAGTTAAAAATAATAAAATTGATTTATTTGTTCAACAATATGAACAATTTTCAATATCGGATGAGGAAACTATAGATCATTCATTTGCTACTTTTAATACTATTATTACATCTTTACAAGCACTTGATGAATCTTCTTCTAGCCATAACCATGTTAGGAGATATCTAAGGGCACTTCATCTAAATGGAGATCAAGACGTCGAAGAAGAGTCAAAAGATTTGACAATTCTCCCTTGATGAACTTATAGGCAACTTAAAAAATTCTACGAGCTTGTCCCCTTAAAGCCAAAAGGCCTCAGCGATGAAAGAGAACTCCCTCTTGGGTAGTGATGATGAGAGTAGCTATGGCTGTGAGGACTTTAAAAGTTCTTTAGAAGGAAGGGAAGATACATTCAAACAGTATGACGATAAGTAAAGGCTTCGGAAAAGCAAAGAGGACGACCAAAGATGATCGTACTTGCTTTAAATGTGGGGACCCAAACCACTTTATTAGTAAATGTCCCAAACGGAATGATCAAAAGGCGTTAGTGGCTGACTGAAGATGAGACGAGGACTGAAGAAATTTGTCTCATGGCAAATGACGAGGTATGTCACGAATACTATAGTAGCTCATCACTAGATGACGACTCATTACATAATGAATATGACAAACTATGCAATATTAGCCTAAAACTAATTAACAAAAAAAGCTTTAAAAAGTCAAAATAACGTTTAGATAAAGAAGTCATAGAATTAAAAGCAAAACTAAAGCGCCTAGAAAAGGGTAAAATAGCAAGTGGTGAATGTGAACTTTACGTTCAACTTCAAACACTAGTTGATCAACTAGATTCTAAGATTGCTAGAATGAGATAGATGATAGATATGATATTAGATAAAACGGTAACAACCAAAAGGTTTAGGTATTCAACAACTTGATCCATCAACTAGTGAAAACAAAGAAACACAATTTTTTAAGGCACTAGAAAACCGATGACATTGTGGCGGATCCCACGGATCCCATCAAAGAGAACCGCTAGTGTTAAGCCGGGGATCCGTGGGTGCGCTATGAAAATAGCAATGGTAATAACATTAGCTTCTTCATCTAGGCGGGTTGTTATCATTAATAGGAAGAAACCAACTCATGTCACCACTAGACAACCACCTCCAAAATAAAATCCTACTTTTGCAAAACAAACTCCATCTTTTCAAAACCTAATCCATCTAGGAGACCTAATAATGTTTATCCGAGAAGTAACCATCAAATGGGATGGAACCCAAATATGCAAAATGGTTTTCCTTTTCAAAACTTTGCTACATGGAATGCATACTCATCTTATCCATACATGTCTAACATGAATGGAATGTTTAACACTAATGGACCCATGAACAAATGGGACCAAACTTTTGAGTTAATTGTTTTCTTAGGTGTGCTTAAAAATTCGACCTAGACGGATGAATGGGTCAAGGATAGCGGAGCTGCAGAGAACATGGTAGCAATAAGGATCTATTCTCCACATATGAATCCTTCAATGGAGGTAATGTGGTGTTTGGAAATAGCAAAAGTAAAATCATCGGTAAAGGTACGATTTCTAACAAATCTCTAACCATTAACGATGTGTGTCGAAAACCTAAACTTTAACCTCTTCTTAGTATAGGACAAATATGTGATAAAAGTGCAATGTACTTTTATCCGAAACCGTAGTAAGATATTAAAAATGGCATAACCATAGGAAGAGGAATTAGGAAACATGGAGTCTATGTCATTTAAATTGGTAATGAACCAAAAAGCAAACTATGTCTTACCTCTATCGATGATACTTGACCTTATGGCATCAAGATTGGGTCATCAACATGGACTTCTTCAATCGCTATCATCCAAAGATCTAGTAAGAGATCTACCTAAGTTAAAATATGAACATCACTTTTGTGATGCTTGTAATGTAGGAAAACAAGTTCATTCTAGTCATAAAGCTAAAAACATGGTGTCTACAACTAAGTGTCTAGAATTACTAGATATGGATTTATTTGGTCCATTCGCTATCCCAAGAGTATCATTAGTGAAATTCTTAAAGAACAAAAGCAGAAACGTTTAATTATTTTGAAATATTAGCAAGAAAATCCAAAGACTAGGAATTCCTATAGTGTCTATTAGACGGATCATGGTAGGGAATTGATAATGAAGTGCAATTTGGAGCTTTTTGTGGCATTAATGGTATTACTCACAACTTCTGACTCGACTCCACAATCAATGGGGTAGTTGAAAGAAAGAATAGAACCCTACAAGAAATGAGTTGAACCATGCTTAATGAGCAATCCATACCTCAAAAGTTTTGGTGCAATGCCATACTTTCAATCGAGTCTTAATTAGACCAATCTTAGGTAAAACTCCATACGAGTTACTCCGAGGCAAAAAGCCTACGCTAGATCACTTTAGAGTCTTTGGTAGCAAATGTTTTATTCTTAACACTAAAGATTACCTTACAAAATTTGATCCTAAATCAACCGAAGGTATCTTTCTAGGTTACTCTCCAAATTGCAAAGCTTACGCCATATTAAAAACAATGAAGGTAGAAGAGTCATTAAATATAAAATTTGATGAAAGTCCACCCAAATCTTCTCCACCTGTCATGATGGCGATTGTAGAAAGTGAAGCTATAGTAATAAAGAAAAAGATAAATGAAGAAGAAGAACCTTTAAATGATGAAGTCATAAACATTAAAGAGTCCAAAGATCACCACGTAGATAAGGTCATGTAGAAAGCTAAACGAAAGAACATTAAGGTCTCAAGTTCAAAACCAAAGTAACTTGTTTTGTTTCGTTTCAACCATAGAACCTAAGAATACACAAGAAGCCATAAAAGATGAGAGTTGGGTAATGGCTATGCAAGAAAAATTAAATCAATTTGTTTCTAATGATGTTTGGACACTTGTCCCTCCACCTAGTAATCAAACCATAATAGGAACCAAATGGGTTTATAAAACAAATTAGATGCAAACGGAGTAGTGTCTAGGAACAAGGCTAGACTCGTAGCCTGGGGTATAACCAACAAGAGAATAGACTTTGATGAGACCTTACTATGCCCCGGTGGCTAGATTAGAGTCCATAAGAATACTTTTTGCATGCTTCTGCTAATGATCTAATGCTTTATCAAATGGATGTCAAAAGCGCTTTTCTAAATGGTTTCATTAATGAAGAAGTATATGTAGCTCAACCTCCGGGCTTCATCGATTTTGAAAAACTAAAATGTGTATAAATTAAAGAAAGCCCTTTATGATCTTAAACAAGCTCCAAAATCTTGGTATGATAGACTGATCATTTTTAATTAAACACAACTATACCATGGGGTTAGTTGACAACACACTTTTACTAAGAAAGGAGAGTCACATATAATCATAGTGCAGACATGTGTGATGATTTCTACTAAATCATGCATGACGAGGTTGAATGAAGTATGATGGGAGAACTTAGTTTCTTTCTTGGTCTACAAATCAAACAAGTAGAAGATGGTATCTTCTTTAATCAATCTAAATACATAAAAGAGATGTTAAAAAAATTAGGTCTAGAAGAGTCAAACCAATTAGGACACCAATGTCATCCTTAAACTCACAAAAGATGAAGATGGTAGAATCAAGTCATAATACTAAATATCGGCATGATAGGTAGTCTTCTACCTCACCAAAACATAGGCGGATATCATGTTTAGTGTTTGCTTAAGTGCTAGGTTTCAAGAAGACCCTAAAACATCACACCTAGAAGTTGCAGTAAAGAATATTTAGATATATTAAGGGTACAACACAATTAGGATTATGGTATCCTAAGGGCAAGGGAGTAGAAACAATTGTATATGCAGATTCTGACCATGCAGGTGACTACGTTGATAGAAAAAGTACAAGTGGGGTATGTGCTTTCATGGATGTTGTTTAACATCTTGGTTTCTAAGAAACAAACGCACTAGCAATATCAACAACGAGCCAAATGCGTCTCACGCAAAGCATGCCAACAAGCACTATGGATGAAACAAGCGTTAGTTAACTACTACATTCATCTAAGTGGTACCATAGCCATCCTATGTGACAACAAAGTTCCATCGATTTAAGCGAATCCGATTGCATTCTCGCACAAAGCATATAGAGATTCTTCATCACTTCTTAAGAGATAATGTTCTACATGGGAACATACCTATTGAAAAGGTAGCATCCGAGACAACATAGCACGCACGCCTCACCAAACCGCTGAAGGGAACAATTCAACCTACTTGCCTTGGTCTTGGTCTCATGGAACAAACGTCGTAATTTACTTTTTGACTCTACAAGGTATGTAAACACTAGCCTTCTCTTGAGTCTAGGATCTCTATTTCACTTCGTCACAAACAATAATGCAGAGATTTTTCAAAACCCAGATAAGTTTTTCACTTATAATTTTCTTATTTTCTTCAAAATAACTACGAAGTTACATCCTTAACAAAAAAGGATAAAACGTTTGAATTTCAAAATACTTTCTAAAATGATACTCCCGCGTATCAATTTCACAAAAGCAATTTCTCGCATCAGGGACAAATCGCTTTTCATTATTAATACAGTAAAACCCGCTTTCATTGCATCTCATGTCTTTTGAATGCTAAAGGGGACACATAACTAATATGTGTTTTCGGGTACATTCATTTAAGCCCCAATGAATTAGGAGCATTGGTAACACTAAATTACGTACTCAAAGTACTAAGTATGTGTTTTCGGGTTATCTCACATAATAGTATGCTTTTTCATTTCTAGTTTATTTTTTCTTTTCTTCTTAGATGAGAGATAACATAACTCCAAATAGTTGCATATATAGGCACACTAGGAAAAATGAAATTTCCAAAAGGAAAATTTTGTGCTTCTGAATGTGAGACCGGATCCCATTACTTCTTTGGGCCGGATCCTCAAGGAAGGAACAGGTCGGATCCGTGAGCGAAGCTTTTTTACCTTCTACTTTTCTTACTTTGGATGAAAAATCCACTTTTATTTTAATTTTTTGGATTATGTTCTTTAATGCTTGTGTTCTCATGATCACATGCCTTAAATTCATATCTAATCATTAGATTTTAATCCACATTTTGGGTCAAGCATTCATTACAATGCTTTGTTTTTCTATATATATAATTCCCAAAATGCTTGCATAATCCATCTCATCTTCACAAACAAACAACACCATGTCATTCACAAACTTTTTAGATGAATCACCTAGTACAAACAATCATCTTCATGAAACCCAAACCTTTGTACTTCCACCTTCCAAAATACCACAATCAAACTCTAGGATATCCGCACGGATTAACATCCGATCTTGTTGCTTAGGAAAACCATCATCATATGGCTCATCACCATCAACTAACTCACCACAAGATGCTTCCATTATAGCACCTCCTTCATCACCAATGAGTACACCAACTTCATCACCAAATCACTCACCACCTAAAATCACTCTTTTGGAACTCCTTACGACTCCAACAAGATCTCAACAGCCAAAGCAAAAAGAATTAGCCTTTTTGACACCTCCAACTTCTCCAAACACAATATTCAATGATCTTGAAACATCACCACCCTTACCTCCCATTAAACTACAAGAACATCTAGGTTCTTTTCCACCACCACTTCCAATCATTCTGGACTTTGATCCGTATTTTCCTATCTTTCCACCACAACTTCCACAAAACTCAAATCAAACAACCGGAAGATTCGGTACTCATTACCCACATTACACATTGTGAACATTGCCAATCCACTAGGGAAATTGCAATAGAAGTTAGGGAAGAAATGCGATTCATACTCCACCTCATCCTTGATCGCATCAATACCATTACTCATCCAAACCTCCATCCATAACCTTATGCAAGCATGGAAGGAATCATTACTACTATTTTCTATTTTAGTACTTTTTCTTTTGAAGTCATTTTCAAGAACAAGTCTTGTTCTTAATTTTACATGCTTGTAGGTGGCATAAATACCACTACACTTTGTTGTTTTATTACAAGGCCTTGTTTGCATACCTTTGAATCTTGATTCTCGGTCCATCACAAGATTATTTAAGCATGTTACTAACCTTTCTCTTGTAGTTTTTTTTTTTTTCTTCACTTGGCGCAAACTAGGAGGCTACCGTGAAGGGGATAGTTTATAAGTGGACTAATTTTTCCACACTTTTATTTCTTGAAGGGTTAACTTTTGTTTCGACAAAAGGGGAGAAATTAAAACTTAGAGGCTTTCAAAACATTCATCTATTCTTAAGTTTTACACATCATAACATTATGTTTTGTCATCAACAAAAAGGGGAGATTGTTAATACAAATAAAACGTAAAAACGTTTATTAATATTTTGCGATCTCTTTGTGTTTTGTTGATAACAAAATATAATGTTATCTTAAGTACAATTATAAGGATACATGTTATTTTTGTAAAGCATTTTCATATAGCCATTTAAATACAAAAATGTTGTAATTAATCATTTGTTGCAATAGTTTATTAGGATGGGTAAAACCACAACCCATGGATCATATCCATAACCCATTGACCCATACCCATTTGACTAGATACAATGTATTTATTAGATACATTGAATCTAAGGAAAACCCATGGACCAACCCATAACCCATGATCCATAACCAAAACCCATGGTAAAGAGAGGAGTGTCCCACGGATCCCTAGGATTACACACACTAGGCGGATCCCAAGTAGGGAGGGATCCGTGGGGATCAGAACGTTAGCTGATTTCCTTTAAATAGAGAGCCATTTCTTCATTCTAACTCACCCTCTTTCTTACTAATTCTCTCTATACTATCATTTCTCTCTAACAAAGATCACTTGATCTAGAGAGTACTTCCTTCTTTCTTTCTTTAGTGATTTTCATATAGGTCCTTCTAAGAAGCGAGATCGAAAGCATTCTAAAATCCTCATCCAAGCAAGGGGTCCTTGATTGGTTTGTTTCCCCTCCAAAGATTTATGTAAAGATCTTGTATTTGATATTTCACATATTTGTTGTGTAATAGTCGTTTGGTTTGGTCCACCGGAGTGTTCTGGTTCGTATTTAGCTTTACAATACAGAAAAAGGTGTAAACTAGCGTTGTGAAGGCTTCTCCCTTCAAGTGAAGGAGTTTGTTGACATAGTGCTTGAACTCTTGAGTAGGTGACTCGGGAGGTGGAGTAGGCAAGGAAGGTGTCCTTGTAGCTATACCTATAAATCGGTTGTGTCACTTCTATCCCTTAGCTTTACTTTATTTACTTGCTTTATCATTAGATCTATACTTTCTCTACATCCACAAGATCTCACATATTAACTTAAGATGTTTTGAAAACTAACTAAATATCGGCAAAACTATTCAACCCCCTTCTAGTTTTCCAAAATTTTCGTGACACATTGTTAATGGTTAGAGATTTGTTGAAATCGATGCCAACTGCAGATGATTTTACTTTTCTTTTCCAAACCATATTTCCTCCATTGAAGTTCATATATGGAGAATAGATCTTGTTAGGTCATGTGCCTCCATTAACCGCTATCCTTGACCCATTAATCCGGATCTAGGATTAGATGGCCACCTAAAAAACAATTAACTCTCAGTTTGGTCTCATTTGTTCATGGGTCCATTAGTGTTAAACATTCCATTCATGTTAGACATGTATGGATAAGGTGATTATGCATTCCTTGGTGCAAAGTTTTGGAAAACCATTTTTTTTCCGTATTTGGGTTCCATCTTTGATGGTTACTTCTAATTGAAACATTAGGTCTCTTAGATGGGTTAGTTTCAAAAGATGGAGCTTTGTTTCTTGCAAAAATAGGATTATATTTTGGAGGTGGTTGTCTAGTGGTAAAATGAGTTGTTTCTTCTTATTAACAATAACAATCACTCGAGATGAAGAAGCTATGTTTTACCATCTGTTTGCTTCAAATGAACCACGGTTGACGGTACACTAATGGGTTTCCTTTTGTAGGATCCGGTGGGATCCACGCCCAACAAGATGGCTTGTTTTTCTAGTGCCTTAACAAATTGTGTTTCTTTGTTTTCACTAGTTGACGACTCAAGTTCTGTCAAATACCTAAACCTTTTTGGTTGTTTCCGGTTTTGACACTATCTAGTATCATATCTAAAGTATTCATTTTCATTCTAGCAATCTTAGAATCTAGTTGATCAACTAGTGTTTGAAGTTGCACGCAAAGTTCACATTAAGCCACTTGCAATTTTACCCTTTTCTAGATGTTTCAATTTTACTTTTAACTCCATGACTTCCCTTATCGCGTTGGTTTTGATTTTTCAAAAACTTGTTTTTGTTAATTAGTTTTAAGCTAATTTTGCAAAGTTTGTCATATTCATTATGCAATGAGTCATCATCTAGTGATGAGCTACTATAGTATTCGTGACATACCTCGCCATTTGCCATGAGACAAATTTCTTTGTCCTCCTCATCGCCATTCCCCACGCGCTCCCACGAATGCCTTTTGATCATCCCTTTGGGACACTTACTAATAAAGTGGTTTGGGTCCCCACATTTAAAGCAAGCACGGTCATCCCTGGCTTCTCCCTCTTTGGTTTTCAGGAATCCTTTCTTGTGTGCGTCTATCTGTTGTTTGACGTATCTTCCTTCCTTCAAAACTTTAAAGTCCCTTACCGCCATAGCATACTCCTGCCGCGTCCTATCAGAGGATTTCTCTTCATCGCTCGAAGCCTTTTTGGCTTTAAGGGCAAGAGATTTGTGTTTCTCTGTCACCTTTGAGGCTTGAATCTTTAGCAACGACAAGCTCAGTAGACTTTTAAGTTGCTGTAGATTCATCAAAGGGTGAGGATTGTCAAATCTTTTGACTCTTCGATTGTCGTCACCTTGGATCTCCACTTGGATGGAAGTGCCCTTAGATATCTCCTAACATGGTTACAGCTAGAAAAAGATTCATCAAGTGCTTGTAAAGATGTAATAATAGTATTAAAATTAGCAAAAGAACGATCTATAGTTTCCTCATCCGATATTGAAAATTGTTCGTATTGTTGAACAAATAAATCAATTTTATTATTTTAACTTGTTGATTACCTTGATGAGTTACAACTAAAGAATTCCAAATTTCTTTAGAGGTTTTAAGCATAGAAATTCTTTCAAATTCCTTTTTGGGTAAAGTATTATATAAAACCATTTTAGCTTCACTATTTTTAGAAAGCTTTTTCTTCATTTCATCGCTTAGTTTATCATGAGGTATGTTAACTAAATTTCCTTTATCATCTTTTGAGGTAGCCTCAAAATAAAAGCTAACAATAATGTACCAAAGATCAATATCTTGAGACTTCACATACGTTTGAATCTATTTTTCCAATATATAAAACCATTAGTTTCAAGTAGTGGTGGTCGTTGCATAGATTGCCCTTCCTTGTAATTTTCAGAACCCAAAGTGATCTAAAAGTTTTTAAAATACGGTTTACTTTTAAACTTTTATAAACTTAGCTTTTGATGCCAATTGTGAAAAACTAGAAGGGGGGTTGAATAGTTCTGCCGATTTTAAGTTAGTTTCAAAAACTTTAGATTCGATATTATGTGAAATCATATGGATGAAGAGAAAGTATAGATCTAATGATAATGTAAGTAAATAAAGTAAAGCAAGGGATAGAAATGACACAACCGATTTATAGTGGTTCAGATACAAGGACACCTTCCTTGCCGTACTCCACTCCCCGAGTCACCTACTCGAGAGTTCAAGCACTATGTCAACAAAATCCTTCAACTTGGCTGAGAAGCCTTCACAATGTTGCTTACACCTTTTTCCGGTACAAAGCTAAATACCGAGTGCAGAACACGGTGGACCAAACCAACACGACTATTACACAACAAATATGTGAAATATCAAATACAAGATCTTTGCTACGGAAATCTTATGAAGAACAAATCAATCAAGGACCCCTTGCTTGGATGACTTGTAGAATGCTGTGATCTCAGCCTTAGAAGGACCTATATGAGAATCACTAAAGAAAGAAAGAAGAACAACTCTCTAGATTAAGTGATCTTTTGTTAGAAGAGAATGAAAGAATTAGTAAGAAGAGGGGTGAGTTAGAATGAAGAAATGACTCTCTATTTATAGGCAAAACCCTTGTTCCGGGATCCCACGGATACCTCCCACAAGGGATCCGTCTAGTGTAAACCTAGGGATTCGTGGGACGCTCCTCTTTTCCCATGGGTTTTTTGGTTATGAGTCATGGGTCATGGGTTATGGGTTGGTCCATGGCTATTTCTTTAGATACAATGTATCTAATGAGTACAATGTATCTAGTCAAGTGGGTATGGGTCAATACCATGGGTTATGGATATGATCCATGGGTTGTGATTTTTACCCATCCTAATAAACTATTACAAAAAAAGATTTATTACAACAATTTGTATTAAGTGGCTATATGTAAATGCTTTACAAAAATAACATGTATCCTTATAATTTTACTTATGATAACATTATATTTGTTATCAACAAAACACAAAGAGATCGCAAAATATTAATAAACGTTTTTACGGTTTATTTGTATTAACAGATGAGAAGCTTAGAAAATATAGAAGGATTGGAATGAAGGCAGTTAAAGATAAAGAAGAGTTGCAAAAGATAGTTGACTCATGGCTAAATAGTAATAAAAATCAGTGAAGGCTAGTAAATTCAGGCATGAGCTCAACAAGTAAAATTGGTTTAGGGTATGGGATAAAATCAGATAAAGAGGTTTTAGGATATGAGGAAGAGGTGATGGAAAATGTTTTTGTGAATTCAAAAGGTGACTTTGAAGGTAAACCTATATATCATAGATTTGCTAAAACTAACAACAACAAGGGAGTTCCACCACAAATTAATGATGATTATACTCCTAAACCTGAAAAAGAATATGATGAGTCCTTATTTGACTATAGCAAATGGAAGAACCCTGAGACTCTTGCTTCTCAAGACTATTCCATTGAATTTACTAACTGTCAATCCAATGACAGTAAAGGATTCTGTGAGAAAAGTTCTGAAAGCAGTGTCTCAGAAGATAAGACCAATGAGTACTCTTCCTATTAATCAAATGACAGTGAAGGACCCACTAGAAGTATCTCTGAATGTTCTCTAGAACTTAAGTATGAACCCATAAGGATCTCTAAACCAGTTTTAAATAGTGAGACTTATGTGCCAAAACAAACTGAGCCTGTCATTCTTGTGTCTAAACCAGAAACACTTAAACCTAGTTGTGTCCAAACTCCTAGGCAACAGAATAAACTTGAGACACCTAAGATTGACAGAAAAGACTGGAATGGGTTAATGCAGAGAGAGTTTGGGGATGGGTACTCTTTCACAAAGAATAGTTGTTTTGTATGTGGAAGCCTAAGTTATTTAATTAGAGACTGTGACTATCATGAGAAAAGAATGGCTAAGGAGGCTGAGTTAAGAAAGAAAAAGGTTGTACACACTGAAAATATTTCTGTTAAACCAGTGTGGAATAATGTGAACAGGATTAACCATGCTAATAAGTTCATTACTAGACCAGACTGTAATATCTTGGTAGTACTTATGTTAATTCTCATTAGAGACCAAGGGTGGGAATACTTGGTGTACAAGTTAGTAATACCGGTAGGAAAAACTTTAATACTGTTAGTATGTTTAGAGTTAATACTGGTCATGTTAAGTCTGGCCACGCTAAAGTTAATTCTGGGTATATTAATGCTAAATCAAAACCTACCAGTCCTTCACCCAGTCCCAAGTTTAGAAAACCACAGGTGAACTGGTTTAATCAAAGACTTTATTATGGTTCTCACTCACCTGAAAGAAGACCAATGACTCAAAATGCAGCTCAAATGTTTCAATCTTATGTTGCAAAGGGAAATTGGGGGACTGCTGTTAAGCCCTTGGCAGGTTATACTTGGAGACAGACCAAACCAAACTTCAAGTATAATGGCGGACCAGTTTCTTTTAATGCTGAAAAATTTAAAGGTCCACAAGGCAAACCCAAGCCTCTACACGTCTAGGTCCCCAAGAGAAACTAATTTCTCTTTTCTATGCAGGAACATCCTTAATAGAGGAATCTTTGACGGTGGATGTTCTGGGCATATGACTGGTAACAAGGATCACTTGGAAGAGCTTGAGGATGTCCAAGGAGTTTCTGTTACTTTTGGAGGCAGCATAAGCTAACCTATGCATAGTTAGATTTTTCTGAAAGTATTATGAACAAGTGTGTGTTTGTGTGATTTGGTGGTTTTGTGAACATCTTTTGATTTATGTGTTTGATACAATACCTTTGGTGTGCTTGAACAATTTACTTTGGTTTCTTTATGGATTAATTCTGGTGGTTTTGAGTTAATTCTGCTTTTTAGACCTACATATTGTATTTCTCTTGGTTTTAGACTAATTTTTCAGGGAAATGCAATATCTATCAAAGATAGGGGAGGTATGGAAGCTATACTGATGGAAGTGCTACTATTCAGAGTTAAAACTGGTGATGTCACACTTAAGTGTGTTTGACTATTTTAAGTCTAGTAGTGCAAAAATATTACCATTAGTGCTGGTCGAGGGAAAATCCGTTTTTACTGTATAAATAGTACCGTTACCTACTCTTAGGTGGTAAGAAGAATATATATGGATACTTTTTAATAAAATCTATATTTATCCATTATCTACTTTCTTTAAAATCTTTAAAAGTTCAAATCTTTTCTCTTGATAAAGTCTGTTTCACCAAAGATTAACCCTATCTTTCGCCGCACTACCAGTACTTAAAACTCACCACATTCATGGCTCAATTGAAGTTTAATGACAAGCACAACCAAGTAGGCTTCCTCAAGAAGCCAAATGAAAGCACAGGTTTCGAGAAAATTGTGGATTTCTTGAAGGGATCTCATATTCGGTATGCACTTACACATAATCCAATTATTTATATCTTTGACATCAAGCAGTTTTGGCAGTCAGCAACTGTCATCACTCTTGATGATGAAACTATTGCTTTAAAAGCAACCATTGATACTTTGGATTATATAATTACTAAGGAATCAGTGGAGAGTTATCTTCAATTGGCTGATGCCTCAGGAATTTCTATGCTTTCAAATGATGAACTTTTCAGTGGACTTCAAAATATTGGATATCCTACTGATGGCTCTTTTACTTTCTGGAAAAGTCACTTTACTCCTAAATGGTGTTTCCTTGTACATCATCTCTTGCATTGCTTGAGCTCTAAAAGTGGTGGATGGGATCAATTTGGGAGCACAATTGCTTCTGCATTGGTTTGTCTATCCACTGGTAGACTCTTCAATTTTTCAAAAATGATTTTTGATGCCATGGTTACAAATGCAAATAAAGAGAAAAAGTTTTTGATGTATCCTAGATTTTTGCAAATAATTCTTAATATTGAAACAGCAAACAAGCAACAATACATTGATGTAGCTTTTACCAAAAAGATTTTTGCAAACATGAAAAGAAGTTTTGAAGGGGTTGACAGGCCTTTGCTACCTAATATGTTGTCTGGTGTTACTAACCCTGTAGGTACATCTGCTGCTGCTGAGTCTGAGGCACAAGAGCAACCACAAGAACCTATACAGAGGGTACCCACTCCATCACCACAAAGAATACCCACACCATCACCCCAGAGAACACCTACTCCACCTCCACCTTCCCCACCAGTACATGAGGAAGAATCCCCTGAAACTCCTCAATCAAAACCTCCAATACCCACTGCATCTGACTAGGATAGAGAAATTGGAGAAGGATCTACATAGGTCAACTAAAGCTCAAGATGATACTGTGATCAGACTGTTCAGAAAGTCAAGAAGTTGGAGGATAAATTCAAATCCAAGGTAATAGAGATCACTGATTCTGAAGGGGAAGAAAATTCTCCCAAATAGGGGAGGAATATGGAGGAAGAGGGGGGATGAGAGTTCAAAACACCAAAGAAATCTTCTGAGGAGACTATCAGTCCTTAAGGTCGTGAAGTAGCTGAAATCTTAGCCAAGAGTTTAAGTCAGAAGAAAAGAAAATCAGAAAAAGAGGCTACAGGTTCTGAGGTTAAGTTTGGTGATTCTGCAATTAAGTCTGGTGATGATTTTGAAGTTAAGTCTGGCAATGTTGAAGTTAAGTCTACCAGTGAAACTGTTAAGTCTGGTGAAGAAGTTCCTCAAAGAGAAGGCAAGGGAATATTGCAAGAGTTTTCTAAGCCCAAGAGGACCAAGAGACAGATCAGAGAGGATGAAGCAAGCATGGCAGAGATTGCCAGGATTAAATCTGAGGAAGAAGCTGCTGCAGCCAAGCTTGAAAGACAACAAATGGATGATGAGTTCTTGGCTAGAACTTTGCAGCAACCTCCAGAATTAACTGAGGAGGAGAAGAAAAGACATGCTGAGATCTTGGAGTATGCTAAATACTACACTGATGAAGACTGGGATACCATCAGAGCTAAGCTGGAGGTAAACATGGAAATTCTACCTGACATTGGAGCTGAAGACTTCGCAAGAAAGATGGTAGATATGATTAATGAGAAGAAGAAGCAGCTAAGAGAACAAAGGTACAGGGAAAAGAAAAATAAGCCTCTGACCAAAGGAGAAAAGAAAATTTTGCCAAAAATTGTATGGTGCTCAACTCACCATATCTGTGTGGATGAAGAGTTGGCTAGCCCACAAGATCATGGCTTGTGGTAAAGGCAGTGGAAAATCATGACTAGTCCAAAAGGGTACAACTTTTGGTAAAGACTAATCAAATCTGTTGATAGATGCTGGTTTGTTAAAAATCAGATGGTTATCAATGTACCATGGTCTTATACACCAAAACATTGGCTACTCCAATAGTAATGGCTAATTGGTAAAGAGACATCAAATCCATTAAATTTTTTTATGATTTACCTCTCACAGGAGTTCACACACCTGGAAGTGATGAGAATATAATGAAACTTTTATGTTTTGATGTACAAATAGTCACAGATGCTAAAAAAACATGGAGTGCTAATGAGTTGCTGATCAAATGCTGCACAGAACACATAAGGAGGAAATCTCAAAAGATGCAGCTTAAGGATAATTCCAAGATCCTCAGGAAAGACAAAAGAACTTGAAGTTCACAAGTGAAGATCAAGTTAGGGGAGGATTATTGGGAATTATATTTTGTAAAACAGATTTAAGTATGTTTAAGTCTGTTTAGTCTTAATTCTGGTAGCTTTAGTAGTTAAGTCTGGTAGACCAGAATTAAGTCTGTTAGTAGTTAAGTTTGCCAGTACTAAAGATGTTAAGTCTGGCAGAACAAATAATCGATAGTTAAGTTTGTTTATGTCAAAAACAGAATAGTTTGTTAGAGTTATATTAGGAATAGATATGTATGTGTTGAGATATCTTAGGAGAAGATATCTTTACCCTTCTACAAGTTTGTTAGTCAATTAGGGTTTCCTTGGTGTATAAAAGGATTCCTAAGGTGTTAGGTTAAGGTACGAGTGGTAAGCATTAGCCTTTGAGCAATTTAATAGAAAATACGAAGTTAGTTATTCTTATGTTCTTCATACTTTGTGTGTTAAGATTTCGCATTAACACATTAAGCTTTTGCAAAGAGTTCTTCACATAGTAATTTGGATTTATTCAAGTTTACTATTAGTCATTCAAGGCTACTTAGATCCATAAACTTTTTGACCTACACACTTATTTTCTTTTTCTTCTTTCACTAACTTTTCTTTTTTAACAAATTATTTTGCTACATCTTATTTTATGAAAATATTTTTATAAAGTTTATGTTATTATTTTGTTTCAAATCGTGACAAAATGCGGGTCCAAACCCATGTTACATGTTTCTAAGACTACACATCCATCGTTTTTGCACCTACTGCTATTTTTTATCAAGTTGTGTAATAATGCCATGTGTGTTAACAACAGTCTCTTAGGATTGTTGATAACAACAAACCTTTTTACAAAATTCGTTAATATTAAGACATAGTGAGAAACATGCTTTGTATTTTTCGCCAATAAAAATAGTGAATTGAATTTTTGTGTGATAAATTTAAGGAGATAGTTAGCTATTTTAAATGATTTGGAATGATTTTGTTGAACATTGTGTATTGTCTTACCAAAAATTTAAAAAACAAATTGTTAACGACTTTAAGAATTGTTGTTAGCAAAACCCGAAAAGCTACTTTAGACACCTAACACAAATACATATTTTATTATATGGTGTAACAGTTGATGCCGACGACATGTTGAATGTAAATAAGTGGCGTTTGCTAAATGAGGATAACTTGGGTGACCACAAATTCACCCAAGCAACCCCGCTACCTCAGCGCTACTTCAGCTTTCTCTTTACACAACTCCACCTGATGCAGGTTTTACTGACCAGGTCTTAATATTTATAGTGTCTCGCTATACCTATGGTCTACCCAAGTGCACTAACGGGCAAAGGTACCCGTGCAGCGTGTAGTGTAGTAAATGGTAAAGCCGAGGTCGTCCCAAGAGCTATGTGTGTTGGATTATTACTAAGTCTAGTGTCACAGAATAATTGTTTTGATAGGGAATTAATTAATTAAACTACTAATGCGAATAAAAGCGTATAAATGGGTAAAGGGAAATCAATAGAGGAATAGTGGTGTTAACCTAGTCAATCCTCCTAGCTAGTTATGTCTACGTCTACCTACTTCCAATTACTTCAGGTGGGGTCAAATTCGAGAGGACAGAGTTTGGTCAATTCGCCCTAACCTATCGGCCAAAGATGCCACCACAGGAGAAATCAGGCACCGTCATAAGTCCCACCATTGTTCCCTGGTCCCCTAAGCCAAGTCATTAAGTACCGCTACATGCTAGATTCAAAATAGTGAGTGCCCGGCCGTTAGGAACTTAGACACTACACCCCTAGTTCTTAAGTTCATCCAAACGATAGGTGATCAGTTGGTCAAATCGCACAAGTAGAAAGGGTCGTCAGTTGGTCATATCTTACCCTTCCCATCTCAGTCCTCTCACCTAGGGTCAGTTGGTCATATCGCCTAGGAAATTGGCCTCTACCGCCATTCAAAACTACCGAACCAAGGGTGACTACCAAAGAACTATGCATGCATACACTTAGAAATATATGTACGGAATTAAAGGTAAACACAAACAAAACAATTAAGGAATCATAACTAGGCTATCACCAAAGGGTGCTTAGCAGCTCATATTAATCATGCAAATCAATTCAATATTCAAATGTACGAAATACATGAATTGAAAGTAAAAGAAATATAAAACGCTAAAGCTTATCGTAATGGAGTGACTTCTCCCTTGGAAACAGCTCCGTATGCTCCCCTAGACCTGCCTTGAGCTCTTTCCCACTTTCTTAGAGAATTTGTGTGTGGAATGGGATGATTAGAAATGCTGGAATTGTGGGTATTTATAGGCCGTGTCCGGGTTACTACGAACCAATATAGGAGTTACGCGTAACCTTCTATTCCGTCGTAAATGCACTAGATTCAAGTTCTTTGGTAACCTAATAAGTGGTTACCGTAGTCTTCAATAAACATGGTTACCGTCATAAGTGATGCAGTTAGTTACGATGTAAGTATCAACGGCGTGGATCCTCTTTTTACCTAATGTGGTTACGTCGTAACCTTTGGGAAGAGTTACGCCGTAACCTCTTGATAAGTTGGTATTAAAGTCACGCAATAGTTATCGCGCAATGTGAGAGAAGAGTTACGCAGTAACTTCTTCAAAATAGGCATACTGTGATAAATCTTTCGTAATGTTTCCATTTCCGCGTCTCTTTAGCTCCAATGCTCGTAATTTACCTAAAAGTGGAAAACAATGGAAAACAAGCGTGAAATCCATATAAATGATATAAATAACGAAAGCATTATCGGGAAATTGACACTTAATATTCAGGACTATTTGATGTTATCAAATATCCCCCCACTTGAACTCTACTTGCCCTCAAGTAGACCTTATTAGATAGATTCCTAAAAAGATATCTCCCGAAACCTGGAAAATATGAGTTTACAAATACCTTATTGATCCGTGCAAAACCGTCAAGTTTTATCACGCAAGCCTGCTACTTGTGAATGGCCGACCGTAACAAACTCAAAACAGTTTAAGCACAAATGCAATTTAAGATCAGAGGAATATAATGAATTCCCGGGTCGTTAAGTCCCACGGAGGATGAATTGGTGTATAAACACTTGATCAGATGATAGAATGATCACTAAGGATAGTGATCAGAAAGGATTTTGAAATATTTATACCTAAAGAAAAGATTAATAAATTACAGCGACTTAAATGCAAATTAAAAGAAATAAAAGATAAAATATATTAAATAAACGCTATCACTATTTTTAAAATGATGAACGCTTAAAACCCAAAACGTACGTTTAAATAAAATTACGTAAACGTACAAAATAAAACGTGAGTTTTAAGAAATAAAATGCCTAAAAATATGAAAATGACATTTTTACAATCCTAATAATAAAAGAAAATTATTTTTACAACTATTTATTTATTTATTATTAATTAAAAACTATTTATTAAGTATTTAAAATGCACTAAAATACAAGAAAATACATAATTAACCTAGAAAAATGAAATTATAACTTATAAAAATCTAAAATATGATAAAACTTATTTTAAAACTGAAAATATATTTTTTAGACTTTTTATATATTTATTATTAATTTAATACTATTTAAAGCTAATTAAAATGCTAGAAAATACTATTTAAACCAAGAAAATTATGGAAAAATACTTTTTATGACTTTTATATTTATCTTAATCTATAAAAATTGAAAACATATTTTTTTAAGCTTTTTATGATTTATTAGTATTAAAAGCTATTTAAAAAGGATTAAAAACTATTTAAAATTAAGAAAAATAGAAAAAGTGATGGAAAAATCGAAAATTCAGGAAAATGCTAAAATATTATTCTAAGTTCATAAACAATATAAAAACATATGCTTATGTGGAGGAAAGCAATCTTGTAATGGCGCTATTAATAAGCAATTCAAAATAAGCTACATTCTACAAATGGACACCAAATTAACACATAAGCTAGGTTATGCTATAATAACTAAATACTAACCTATTCCAACCATCCTAAGCTTCTGAAAAGCAGTTTAAGCCAGAGATTAAGCAAATAAAAAACTAGCTTATTTCGTAAAATGGGACGTAATTAAGGTGATCTAAGATTGGGGTCCACAGAGCTTAAGCTCAAAAGATTGACTGAAATGGATAGTCATTTGGGTGGTGAGTGGTGAGGAACCAAGAACCACCGGTGGGGTCCATCGGTGTGGCTGTGGGACCCACCAAAGTGATGGTGATGCCCATTTGTGGTGGTGCGGGGGGGTGCCGCAGGTGGCATCTTTTGGGGAAGGGTCTCAAAAGAAACAAGTAGATAAGCAGTTTATAAGCTAATAAGATACAAGCTAGTATTTTTATAATTTAGTTAAGCAACAATATTTTAATATCCCAAAAGGATTTAAGCTAAATCTAAATATTGAATACACAATAAAATTCTAAATTTTATTCAAAAAGTGAAGTCAGAAATTGATTTTTTTATATAAACCAATATGTTGACTTAAGTGAGCTTTGATCCTAATTTACTGATTGATTATGTTGTATTAAGCTATACTAAGATGAAATTAAGCTAGGTTATCAGATTCTAAGCTAATATGTGGAATATGAGACTTATTACACTGGCAATGATTAGACTAGATTGAGTCCTATTTTGACTTTTACTCTAATGAGACATAAATATTATGACAGATATGGACTATGGTGATCTAAACTAACATGCAGAAACAAGAATAAAGCACAATAACATGCATAAACTAGTATGGCAGCTTGATCCAAACACCCTTGACAGATCGTTTTTAGATTAGTGTTACTCAATACGATTTAGAGCATGAAACAATTCTAACACTGACTATGATGAACTAAGATCAAATGGACACAATTACACAAATAATAACAATTATAACCTATTAATTACTACTTACACTAATTTGACTGTCTAACTAAAATTATTATCAACTAAGATTTTTAATTAACAACCTACTAATTTAACACTAGATTATCACTAACCAATACCAACTAAGTATGAATCAAGAGGTTTTATACTAAATTAAGAACAAATACTGTAAGATGCTAAAAATAATGAAAATATCTTGGGAATGAGATGAACACAGGAACCAAGGACTAAGTAACACTCCTAAATGCTCTCCACAGAGCTCTAAACCAAGGCAATCCAAGATAGCACTTTCTCCTTTGCTTCTTCACAAAGAACTTTTATAAATACCTTAATTATTGATTTCTTTTTTGTGTTTTCCTTTTTTATTGATTATTGCTGGTTGAGAGTTTCTACAAGCTTGCAATAGCTTACAAAGAGCTAAGTAGTGTTTGTTAAGATCCTCTAATCAACAAGTATCAACAATTTTTAAATGACAAGTAATGAAAATGGTAGTGCAGTGAAATTCAAAACTTGAAAGATAGATTGATATGAAAATACAAAGTTGTTTATTACACTTAGCAAAGCTAATAAACACTTCTAAAACAGAATTGAAGATTACACTAATGATACAACTAGATTAATTTAGGCTACTTTGATCATAAACTAAAGTTAAAATTATGATGATTCTCTTCTTCTCCTTTCTTCTGTATTTATCACTCTTTTGCATCCCACTAGCTTCCAGATACTTTCCCACATTGTTTCACGTACCATTGATTGAGTCAATTTCATCTTGTCCGCTTAAAATGATTTTAGCCAAAATCGCCCACGTGTAATTGAGGCGGTTCCAAAGCAATTAAAGCTTCTTGGTGTGTAGCATGAGGTGGAGGGACAAGTATTAGAAGTTTTGAGGCAAGTTGGGGTGGTTTTAGGTCAATACTGTGGACTAGTATACTACAGTGGTGGTTTTGGGGTGTGAGTAGCATTTATTGTGGCGGAGGATTAAAGAGGGGTGGGAGAGTGGGTAGGAAAGTAGGGGTGGTGGAAAGGTTGAGGTGAAGTGTGGAAATGGTTTTACAGGAGGTGGAGTGGGAGGTGTGGAAGGTGAAGAGGAAAAACGGTGATACGCGGGTTTTATTTTAAAAACACTGGGTCGGGTTTGGTTTTGGGCCTGAGGTTGGGATTGGGCTTGCAGCTGGTTTAGTGGATTGGATTGGATTTGTATAAATAACATAAAGGGTCCAATTGGTTATTTGATAAACACAAGGACCATTGTTGTAATATTCTGAAACTTGAGTGACCAATCTAACCTATTATGAATAGTACAAGGTTAAAATTTGATAATTTTCACTTTTTAAATTAACCAAGGACTATATTTGACATTTTCCAAAGTTGAGGGACTAAAGTTGCCATTTTGCAATTTTTGAACTTTAAAGGGTTTGTTTTGACAACTTTTGAATCTCATGGACCTTAAATGACATTTTACAAGTTTTGAATTACCAGGGACTAATTTTGACAACTTTTGTAACTTGGGGACTAAAAGCGCCAATTATGCAAACTTGATAATGCTTTTCATCCTGATTTTGATGTTTTTGCATTTAAAACACATAAAACACTTGTTTGTGATATTTTCATCATTTTGATGCATTTCTGAGTGTTTTCAGATGTTTTTGACATTCTAAACAGTACAAAAATGATGAGTATTTAGACACTCATCAATCCCCCACACTAAGATATTGCTAGTCCCTAGCAATGATTTGAGAAAAATTAATGGATTTTATCTCTTTACCAAAAGCCATTACTTCTGGAGTAGCCAATTGTTTTAATTCAAGTAAGAACCTTGGTACAATGATAACCAAATGATTTTGAGCAAATCAACATCTTTCAACGGTTTTGATTTGTCTTTACCGTAAGCCGTGTTGCTTCGGACTAGCCAACTCTTAGATAAATTATCAATATTATCTTTGGTGAGTCGATTACCAATTATGGATTTCCAAATGCCTTTACCACAAGCCATAAACTTGCGGGCTAGCCAACTCTTCACTTTTTAGGATATGGTGATTTGAATACCATACAATTTTGGGCAAATTACGCCGTAAACGGATTTGAGATATCTTTACCAAGAGCCGTTTGCTCCTGGATTAGCCAATCCTTATGTGGGTTAGACATGGTGGACTGATTACCATTTGTTGTGTTTAGTACATAGTACTTCCACTAAAAAATTTTTTAAAATTTTGCCATTTAGGGAAAAGGGACTAAAAGGGTACATTTATGATCAAATTCGCCAGAATTTCCCCCCCACACTTTGAAATGAATATTGTCCTCAATATTCAAAGTGTGGAAACACAACAATTATTCTCTTTTTTTTTTTTTTTTTAATATTTACAATTTTCATTCATTTTTAAGGTCTATATACAAACATGTAGGGTATCTCCCCACACTAAGGTGGTACACACAGGTGAAAACCCATGTTTAACTCTTGTTTTTGATTTCCGAGTCGCTAGCTTGACTCGACCCCGAATTAATTTGTTCATGGGGAAGTAAGTGGAAGAGACAATCTCCATCGGACTTTCATTCAAGATGTATAAACATTGAAATACGTGAAAGTTCCACACCGATGAGATATACATAGAACCGGCTCAAAAATGATAAATGAAAATGCCGGGGTCAAAGATAATGTCTTCATTCCCGAAGGAGTGAAGAACAGGAGAAGCCACGGGATAGGTGAAGAAGAGAAAGAAAATCATGATAAAAATCACGATTAACTCTTCATCCTCAATAGGAGAATTCATAGTTTCATGAATCTCCTCAGTTAAGTTCACTTGATCAAGACATATTATGGGTGTGTCTAGATCAAATTAGAAATTATCATACTAGGTGGAGATATGATATGAGTAAGTTCACGTGAGAACTCCTCAAGGTAAATGAATCATATTCGAATTGGTATCGTGGGTTCATTGGTGAACTCATCCAATGTAAATGATTCATAATCCGGGAGAGAATTATGAGAATGAAAAGTGGTACTGCCACTAATCTTCTCTCCCATATTATCAAAAACAAGGCTTCCATTTAGGAATAGAATCATCTGGGAAAAAAGTCACTATCCTTTATGGGGATAGGAGATGAAATGGTTTTTCTTTGAAAGCCTCGATTTTAGAAATGAGAAGACTGACATTCAATAATGTTGCTCTAAGAGCTTCATCTTTGATTTCGTGTCAAGAACTTCATCATTCTCTTCTTCTAAGCTAACAAGCTCGAAGGTAATTCTTCCATATAACCGATGTCTCCACAAGATAACGAATCGTCATCAATAGAATCAGAGCACATCTCAACATGATGACTTTGGAAGACAAGAGGGGTAGGGATATCACACAAATGCTCGAGAATTCCCTGCTTGACTCTCTTGGGATTGGGACAAGGTCCTCAACACTAGACTTTATCAATTCGTCCGATTCCTTTCGTGAACAGTGTCAAGATGCTCGTCCCCATGTTCGAGAGTGAGTGTGAACCTCGGTGTGATAGCAGCTTGTTTGAGAATGAATCTCAATCTGCCGATATCAATGATGAACTTGATGAATCAAATGTATCCTCATCATCACATCATCAAGAATAAAAAATTGAGAGCTAGATCCGGCGCTTTTCTTTGCAATTAATTCCTAATAGACTTTTCAAAAGCAATTTGGGAATTTATTTTAGCACCGCTCTTCACCTAGCAATTCTTCCATGGATTTCTCATGTGAATTTTTAATGACTTGACATTGTGGGAGTGGAGATTTGTCAAAACCGGAAGGTTGACATTGATAATCATCATGAGGACCCCTACAATATACACAAGAAAAACTGGGAACATTATGAAATGCTGTTTTACTCAACTCCTCGTTCTTTTCACCGATTCCGAAGCTCTAGATAAGTGTCTTGTTGGGTTTTTGAGGAGTTTGAGTCATTTGGCACCTTGTGGAGGTTGGTCGTGATAGGATAGTCGTAATTGTTACAAGGAAATGGATTCCCGCTTGACAATCGAGCGATATGGGGACCTCCACAGTTCTCACAACAAGAAACTGTTGAGCCCGGATTGGTGAATCATATGGATATTGGTCATAACCAAATTTCGAGCATCAGGGAAAACTGCTCATAGACAAACGTGTTTCCGGATTGACACTCAACTCCTTGGTGAGGACCTCCACAAAATTCACAGCAGTATTGTTGATTATATGAAGATAAGTTCGGTGTGGTGGGTAATTGGAAAAATTTGAGTGGTCGTTAAATGAGTTCGTATTAGGATCATAATTAAATGAATTCCTCGAACTACAAAACAAACAACTCTCAATTATGAATATCATTACCACATTGTACACATGTACACCCAAATGATGTGGTGAACCAAAAAGAGGCTCACCACAACCGACACAAGGAATAAACGATTCAATTTGAGAGTTATGAGAAGGAATCGGTTCATTCAAAGAATCAACAAAATCAACATGGTGATCCGAATGACTATTAAGATTCAAAGAACATTTTGAAAAATCCGGAGGTGGGACAAGTGGTGTGCTCTGAGAGCTAGCAATTTCCACCACTTCCGTTATGGTCTCTCGGTTGGTTCTTGAGAAACGTGAAGATTAGGCAAGTCATTCTTGCTAGTCATCGGTCTAAATTCAGAATACGCATGTTTGCTTTTAACCGTAAATCGTGAAAGTGTAGGATCAATTTTAGACGGCTTAAGAGCAATTGAGGGATTAGATCTTTGGATAATCGTAGGTTGGACGTATTTAGCACCTCCATTATCGAGGAAAGTACCGGTCTTTTGTCACCCTCGGTTTCTCGCTCCATTTCCCTACGCATAATTAATGGATCATCATGAACAACACGAATTCTTGACATTTGTGATAAATTAGGAAGTTTTTCAACCGTGCACTTGATTTGTAAGTCTAGAGATTCCATGAGAATAGAAGAAGTTAGAATCAAATGGATAGAGGATAAAGGGATAAAGAATCAAAAAGGGTAAGAGGATAAAGAGGAATATTTTTGGCATTTTTGGATAAACATTTTGTAAAAACAAAGAATGAAAATATTTTTGGAGTAGTTAACACTTTAGGAAAAGTGTTAATGAACTTTTTGATTTTGATAACTTTATAAAAATTTGTTTACAAAAGTGGTATATGTGCAAGTACTGTCTGAAAATGCTTAAAACACGCTTCACAGAGCCTCCCGGCGCCAAAATTTGATCCGCAAAACCGCGAGTCAAGTTTTATCACGCAAGCCGCCACTTGTGAATGGCCAATTAACAAACTCAAAACAGTTTAAGCACAAATGCAATTTAAGATCAGAGGAATATAATGAATTCCCGGGTCGTTAAGTCCCACGGAGGATGAATTGGTGTATAAACACTTGATCAGATGATAGAATGATCACTAAGGATAGTGATCAGAAAGGATTTTGAAATATTTATACCTAAAGAAAAGATTAATAAATTACAGTGACTTAAATGCAAATTAAAAGAAATAAAAGATAAAATATATTAAATAAACGCTATCACTATTTTTAAAATGATGAATGTTTAAAACCTAAAACGTCGCTTAAATAAAATTACGAACGCATTATAAAATAAAACGTGAGTTTTAAGAAATAAAATTCCTACAAATATGAAAATGACATTTTTACAATCCTAATAATAAAAGAAAATTATTAGAAAAAGAAAATTATTTTTACAACTATTTATTTATTTATTATTAATTAAAAACTATTTATTAAGTATTTAAAATGCACTAAAATACAAGAAAATACATAATTAACCTAGAAAAATGAAATTATAACTTATAAAAATCTAAAATATGATAAAACTTATTTTAAAACTGAAAATATATTTTTAGACTTTTTATATATTTATTATTAATTTAATACTATTTAAAGCTAATTAAAATGCTAGAAAATACTATTTAAACCAAGAAAATTATGGAAAAATACTTTTTATGACTTTTATATTTATCTTAATCTATAAAAATTGAAAACATATTTTTTTAAGCTTTTTATGATTTATTAGTATTAAAAGCTATTTAAAAAGGATTAAAAACTATTTAAAATTAAGAAAAATAGAAAACAGTGATGGAAAAATCTGAAAAATTCAGGAAAATGCTAAAATATTATTCTAAGTTCATAAAAAATATAAAAACATATGCTTAAGTGGAGGAAAAAGCAATCACTGTGTAATGCGCTTATTAATAAGCAATTCAAAATAAGCTACATTCTACAAATGGACACCAAATTAACACATAAGCTAGGTTATGCTATAATAACTAAATACTAACCTATTCCAACCATCCTAAGCTTCGGAAAGCAGTTTAAGCCAGAGATTAAGCAAATAAAAACTAGCTTATTTTAAAATGGGACGTAATTAAGGCCGATCTAAGAGTGGGGTCCACGAGCTTAAGCTCAAAAGATTGACCTGAAATGGATAGTCACCGGGTGGTGAGTGGTAAGGAACCAAGAACCACCGTGGGGTCCATCGGTGTGGCCTGTGGGACCCACCAAAGTGATGGTGATGCCCATGTTGTGGTGGTGCAAGTGCACGTGGCATCTTTCGTGAAAGGGTCTCAAAAGAAACAAGTAGATAAGCAGTTTATAAGCTAATAAGATACAAGCTACTGTAGTATTTTTATAATTTAGTTAAGCAACAATATTTTAATATCCCAAAAGGATTTAAGCTAAATCTAAATATTGAATACACAATAAAATTCTAAATTTTATTCAAAAACGGGTAAGTCAAGAAATTGACTTTTTTATATAAACCAATATGTTGACTTAAGTGAGCTTTGATCCTAATTTACTGATTGATTATGTTGTATTGAGCTATACTAAGATGAAATTAAGCTAGGTTATCAGATTCTAAGCTAATATGTGGAATATGAGACTTATTACACTAACAGCAATGTGATTAGACTAGATTGAGTCCTATTTTGACTTTTACTCTAATGAGACATAAATATTATGACAGATATGGACTATGGTGATCTAAACTAACATGCGTAAACAAGAATAAAGCACAATAACATGCATAAACTAGTATGGCAGCTTGATCCAAACACCCCTAGACAGATGCTTTCTAGATTAGTGTTACTCAATACAGATTTAGAGCATGAAACTGAATTCTAACACTTGACTATGATGAACTAAGATCAAATGGACACAATTACACAAATAATAAACAATTATAACCTATTAATTACTACTTACACTAATTTGACTGTCTAACTAAAATTATTATCAACTAAGATTTTTAATTAACAACCTACTAATTTAACACTAGATTATCACTAACCAATACCAACTAAGTATGAATCAAGAGGTTTTATACTAAATTAAGAACAAATACAGAAGATGCTAAAAATAATGAAAATGCTTACAATCTTGGGAATGAGATGAACACACGTAACCAAGGACTGAGTAACACTCCTAAATGCTCTCCATAGAGCTCTAAACCAAGGCAATCCAAGATAGCACTTGCTCCTTTGCTTCTTTACAGTAACTTTTATATTAATACCTTAATTATTGATTTCTTTTTGGTGTTTTCCTTTTTTATTGATTATTCTTTGGTTGAGAGTTTCTACAAGCTTGCAATAGCTTACAAAGAGCTAAGTAGTGTTTGTTAAGATCCTCTAATCAACAAGTATCAAAGTAATTTAAATGACAAGTAATGAAAATGGTACAAGTGAAATTCAAAACTTGAAAGATAGATTGATATGAAAATACAAAGTTGTTTATTACAGTTAGCAAAGCTAATAAACACTTCTAAAACAGAATTGAAGATTACACTAATGATACAACTAGATTAATTTAGGCTACTTTGATCATAAACTAAAGTTAAAATTATGATGATTCTCTTCTTCTCCTTTCTTCTGTATTTATCACTCTTTTGCATCCCACTAGCTTCCAGATACTTTCCCACATTGTTTCACGACCATTGATTGAGTCAATTTCATCTTGTCCGCTTAAATGTATTTTACGCCAAAATCGCCTAATCGATGTAATTGAGGCGGTTCCAAAGCAATTAAAGCTTCTTGGTGTGTAGCATGAGGTGGAGGGACAAGTATTAGAAGTTTTGAGGCAAGTTGGGGTGGTTTTAGGTCAATACTGTGGACTAGTATGCTACAGTGGTGGTTTTGGGGTGTGAGTAGCATTTATTGTGGCGGTGTGTGGAAAGAGGGGTGGTGGAGTGGGTAGGAAAGTAGGGTGAGTGGAAAGGTTGAGGTGAAGTGTGGAAATGGTTTTACTGTGGAGTGGGAGGTGGAAGGTGAAGAGGAAAAACGGTGATACGCTGGTTTTATTTTAAAAACACCGGGTCGGGTTTGGTTTTGGGCCCGAGGTTGGGATTGGGCTACTTGGGGTTTAGTGGATTGATTGATTTGTATAAATAATATAAAGGGTCCAATTGGTTATTGGATAAACACAAGGACCATTGTTGTAATATTCTGAAACTTGAGGGACCAATCTAACCTATTATGAATAGTACAAGGTTAAAATTTGATAATTTTCACTTTTTAAATTAACCAAGGACTATATTTGACATTTTCCAAACTTGAGGGACTAAAGTTGCCATTTTGCAATTTTTGAACTTTAAAGGGTTTGTTTTGACAACTTTTGAATCTCATGGACCTTAAATGACATTTTACAAGTTTTTGAATTACCAGGGACTAATTTTGACAACTTTTGTAACTTGGGGGACTAAAACTGCCACTTATGCAAACTTGATAATGCTTTTTCATCTGATTTTGATGTTTTTGCATTTAAAACACATAAAACACTTGTTTGTGATATTTTCATCATTTTGATGCATTTCTGAGTGTTTTCAGATGTTTTTGACATTCTAAACAGTACAAAAATGATGAGTATTTAGACACTCATCACTTATGCTAGATGAAAACAAAGCCGAACACCTCACGACAGTGGAACAAACACTCAAATCTCTCAACTATTCTAAGTGTCAATTTCGGGGTAATCACTCAATCGCATACCATAGCATGTATTCTATCATAAGCTTGGCGGTTACACAAATCTCCACCACTAGAGTTAAGGGCTAAACAATTCTCGAAGGCAATATGGGTAGACACGACAAAGGTTAAGTGGTGACTCGTCATTACTAACATGTCACTAAGTGGACAAAATAAATGATACATGACCAAATCCATGGCCAAGACACCAAAGATTGCTCGCTGCATCACCTAGACATGCTTCATGACTAAAGGGTAGGATAAGACATGGGATATATAATTGGTGTAAAATGAAAAACAAAAGGTAGTCTAAATCTATAACTAGGTCATCACCACTTACCGTCCTCCAAAGTTCAAGTTTAGAATTCTAGAGACCGGATCATTAAATGCAAGGTAGATGTGTCATTAGAGGGGCCGTGATGGGCACACCACCTTTTCTTCTTCTGTTGGCAAAACTACCAACTCCAATCTTCAAATTTGACCGAGGTGGCCTCCTCGATACTAATCAATAAAGCTCATACTATAGTGCTTATAACATCGCACTTTACAATATCATAACTTAATAAAAAAAAAATTTGAATCATAACATAATAACATAACATCCCCCCACTTGAGATGAACAATGGGAATTCGGGGGGTCTTCAATGATCTTCATAAATGTTGTCGATGAAAGCGTGATTTCCAAACCATTCCACTCGAACCTTGAGCTTAGGCAAATGATGACTTCCCAATCACAAATAAAGACTGGCTGAGGTAGGCTAAGGTGTATAGTCAGAATCTAAACAATATATTGGGTTGACAAAATGAAAGGAATGGCTCGGAAGGGTGTATCTAGGGGTATCTTGCACTAAAGGTGACTGCAACAAAAGGGTTTCACATGGGGGTCGAAAAGTCGAAGAGACTAATCGATAGACTCACAATGGTAGGCTTTTTGGGTGATAATCCTATAATATTGCCTTCTAAAACTGAAAAGTCCAAATACATCGAGCTAACTCAACATACCTCATCTATGGTCTCGAAATGATGCAAAGGCCAAGTTCTAAAGTTTACAAGCTACCGGCACACTCATAATTTGGTGGATTTGGGGTAAAATATTGGACACGGATAAGGCTAATCTTACCATGTAATATTAAGGGTTGTATGTGCTCGGCTAAGGTCTAATCTAGTAGGTTCGGAAAAACATGGAAAAATTTTAAAAATGGCATAATTTTTCAAAATAAACTAGAAAAATGAGGGCTAAATAAAGTTCAAGAGATAATTCTACTCCCGTCCCCCACTTGAATTGTACAAAGTCCCTTTTGTATTAGGCATTAAAATAAAGGTGAAGAGAAAGGTAGAATTAGAGCGAGAACTTCCCCGAAATTTGCTCCAAAAAGAAGAAGGCCCAATTAAAAGAACGCGGCCTTCGCTTTAAGCCATGAACAAACTTCAATCCCTGAAATCACAATACCGACAAGCATAATTCTAAAACGAAAAAATGAAAACAACCTAACTCACTTTCAGAGAAATCACGGTTGCATTTAGCGTATGCAACAAGTTTTTAAACCACTTGGTGTCCCAAGTGGAAAAGTGAAGTCTCGTGAGGGTTTACAGGGAACACACCCACAAAGTTCATTTAAAAAGCTAATACTAGGTTATTGTGTTTTAAAATGAAAGAATTAAGTAGAGGAAAGTTACGCCGTAACTTCTATGAGGGAGTTACGTGAATCGCAAAACCTGGTATGAGCCGTGAAAGCGGTAGTTACTGGCGTAACCACGAGATGGAATTACGCCATAATTGGTATGCGCCAAGAGTTCTGCTAAAATGTTGGTTACGGCATCACCAAGATGAGTTACTGCCGTAACTCGCTCGTGACAAGAATCGCAGCAGCTAATTGCCTTGTTTCCTGCAAGAATGGTTAGAAAACACAAAACCCAACAGAAAAGAAATAAAAACAAAAGAAAGGGATAATTCGGGTTGTCTCCAGAAAGAGCACTTTTCTTTTTTAACGAGTTGATAACGCTACACGCGTCGTTCGGGGTCAAAGGAACTTCCTTTTCTTCGAGCAACTTTTGTAACACCCTAGGCAAAGGAACCTAATCATTTTAGTGTAGTATTAGGGTAAGCCACGGGTATTGATATCGTTCTCTAGGGGAATAGGAATGCTAGTGAGAAGTTACTACACTAAGGTTGGGGTTGAAGAAGATTATTTTTTATCTTTTTATATTTTTTAGGAATTAGAAAGGTACGAATCTCGGGGTTTGGATTTGGGGGTTGGTATTTCTACCGATTACTCTACTTATCTAATTATCTAATCTAAGGTGTATTTAGTCTATGTCTAATTATTGTGTGCTCGTATGATAGTTTAAAGATGTGTTTACTTAGGTTTTATTACTCCTTAATTATCTCCTATTGATAGTTGAATTGTCACGTCCTTATTCTTAATCGCGTTGTGTGTCTAAAGTCGTAGGGTATGCGTTTGTCCCTAACTCTTTGAAACTACCAAAGGGTCTCATCTATAAAATCTCTAGGAATTATAAACTCTAACTCTAAGGTACTCTTTGGATGGTTTAGCCTACAACTACTCTAGGTGTTATAGTCTAAGGTTCACAAAGATTAATCAAGCATTAACTACACAACGAATGACCTATCGCATTACTAGATCATTAACAATTAAGATAAGAGACAACCAATCAATATTCAATAATTAAGTTTCATATTCCCTAAGCAAACACACAAATAAATTAGCCGGACATGGAGAACATGCAACCATACACACAAATAATTGAAGACATAATTGAATTAATAAAGTAAAACACTTATCTTGATGTAAGATAGGGTTTAGAACCCTAAAATACTGTACAAGACAGCCTTGGTTCGGTTTAGGTTTTACTCCAAAAGACTACACACTGAAAACTAAAAAATTCGGATTCTATATATATAAGATTACAATGCGACGCGCCACCTTATGATTTGTGACGCCGTCGGGTCGCCGCCATTAGGGTTTCGTCTTGGCCACGTTAGTCTTGCGACGGCGTCACCTTGTGCTTGTGATGCCGCCCCTTCATCTCGACGCCGTCGGATCAAATCTAGGTCGCCCGAAGGCGACGACCTACTCTTTAAAACCGACACCGCCACTTGAAAATAAGCAATTTGGCTACTGAGCCGTCACAAAAGTGATGCGACGGCGTCACATGTAACACCCGACGCCGCCCCTTGTATTTCAAAGCAGCCTTGAGTGTCTCGATCATTAACTTTGGCCATTTTCTTCAGATATCCGCCTTTTCATCCAAATAAGTGTCATTCCAGCAATTTGCCTTCAAGAGACCTAAAAGTGAAAAGGAACGATATTAAGTAATAACGGATACAAAAGTGATCAAATAAGGGCTTAAACGACCCCTCAAAAAGGTGCATTTTAAAACCTTATCAAATATCCCTACACTTGGTATTTGCTTGTCCTCAAGCAAATGTGCTTTTGGCCAATTAATTTATAAGTTAGGGGTCATGAAGCATTGGTTTAAAACAGTCCACAACACATATAAGCCCCGCAAAAGTCATAACAAGCCAGGAAATTACATACTAGCACCTCACATGGGGTGTTTGGATACTCACATCTCTCAGGTGTATATGAAATATAACAAGTTGGAAATGGAAGATAAACACTCATTAACCGGTCCTAGTACATAGATTACCATAGACTTGAGAATAGATCAAACCTCCATCGCTTTGGCGTAAGCACCTAGGAAAGACTATCAAAGAGGTCTTTTAAAGAGTTGTAATGTTAGGCTTACGGTAGGGAAACAAAGGGTTTGGTGGGATAGGCTATTTAGTGGTGGCAAGTCAAAAATCTTTATGTTACAAGCATACGAAGAATGGCGTTGCTAAGCCAAGACTCGACACTCTAAACTCTAGATAACTGAAACAAACAAACATAAATTTAAAGATAGATGTAGGATGGTAGCCCGTATGTTTTTTTTTTCACTATTTTTTTTCGATTTTTTTTTTTCACATACACTTTTACTCTACCATCCTCTAAGGTTACATCAAAATGATAGGGATTTATAGGCATATCCCTACACTTGAGTTTTTATTACTCTAACACTAATTTGACCCGAATTGAAAAGATCAAAACACTTGGAGTACATTATTACGCAAATAAAGGGAATTTGAATTTAACGTTCCCTTTCCGTCATTTTATAAACTTTAACTTTTCCCATGAGTCCCAATCGTCCCAAAACTGTGTACAAAGGATATGACTCGACTTAGCAACTCATGCAAGCAACTAGATAATTGAACTAAGGGTTTTTAGGTTGTTAACAATAATGCACTAAAAGTGAGTGCATACAAGGTAGGCTAAGGCGATTTGGGTGTACATTTGGGGGTGGATTGTAAACAATGCTCTTCATTGATATTCCGAAAAAACTGAAAAATCAAGAGAACCGCGAAAAGGATAGGCTCAGAGGGGTTAACTAGGGGTATCGTGTACTAAAAGTGAATACAACGCAAGGGTGTGGGGGAATTACTCAACCGATGTGGAAGAAGTAATTATATTACGGATATCAAACAAGGGTTATCCTAATGCCTCTTATCATTTATTTATTCCTAACTACACAAGTGTAGTCTTACTAGCGATCTCGGGATGCATCACAAAACAAGTTCTAGAATCTATTATACTACCGGTTCACACACTAAGCATTAAAGGTGAATGCTTTAATTCCTACTAATCTAAGGGTGATCCTCACATTTTGGGTGAAATTTAAGTGGTAAAGGGTTTTTGTGCTAGTCATGCAACTTCCTATCCGTGAGACGCTTTTGTTAAGACTAATGGCCCACTCCTATATGTCATAAAAAAATTTAAATTTGGTGCCAAAATTACCCTAACCGACATTTTCTCATGGTTTATTACGCAAATACAATTGGACAAAGCAAATAGTCAAGGATAAGCATAGTTTCAAAGTTCCTGTTTTATTTTCCCTCCCTACACTTAAACTGAACATTGTCCCCAATGTTCCCCAAAAGTATCAAAGTTATGATAATAGAAGGTAATGAAAAACGAAAGAAACTAATACCCCCCTGATTAGCTCGGTAGGATCCGTGTAAAGTGGTGTTCAAATCCTTTTCAAGAAGAATGTATGCGTGACAAGCTCCTTCCAACCTTATGTGTCCTCTTCTTGATAAATAAAACCTGCACACTTGAAGAAAACAAACGAAACCTTCGCGTAAAATCGGCGGTAATAATATATATAAGACTCTATTAAACTAGGATATAATTCTTGTGGAATGGATGTTTACAGAATTTCTGGAAAATTAAGACCTGGAAAATTCCAAAAATTTATAAGTACCTCAGAAAACGAGAAAAAAGTAATATGTTGTTTTTACTCCTTCGACGCCGTCAGTTATGATCCGTCAGTTATCCCGACAAAACGGTCTGCGATTTTCTGAAAAAATTATGGAAAATTTACATCTTTAGAATCTGGAAAAATTTCTGCAAAACATCCATTATGACTCGATACAAGCATTTAACTCGAACAAACACACATATATAGCTTTTAATTAATTGCAATTCTCATGTTTACGTCTCTTTTGAAAACGTGTGTAATCCTCCCTACACTTATCCTTTATGTAAAATACCTTTATATGCAATTAAGACGAGGTTAAAAACAAAATAAAGCATTTTTACAAATTTAGACATGAGAATAAGCAATCAATAAAAGATATATGACACTAACAAGCAAACAATTAAGCATGGGTTGCCTCCCACGAAGCGCTTTTCTTTATTTATGAGTCTTGTAGCTAGGCTCATAGTCGTGCCCTTACGCATCGATATAAGTAAGCCTATCCTTAACAATGTCATAAGGATAAAACTTATCATTTAAGTTCCTAGTAGTACGTTTGGTTCGATATGCCTTTTCAAACTTTTCTCCATCGGGATCATAGATTGTTATCCTAATGTGCCACTCTCCATTACCATCACTAGGCGGTCTATCCCAATCCCACTTATGTTTAGGCTTCTCAATTTTCCACTTATTCATGACAAGGTTGACGGGCAAACTTCCTAGGAACTCGGTCATCTTCCTAAATACTAAGGCGTCCTCGAACGGGTTCACTTCCATGTCCCTAGCCATTTCTTTTTCATGGAAAGTTGCTTTACTAGCAAAGGCTTCATCTAAGTAGAAAGGTCGTTGGGGACCTATGAGGTTCTTATCTATCCAAGGTCCATATCTAGAAGGCGTTCTATCCAACCTAATCTCATGTGGGATTTCCTCTTCTTTGTAGTACGTATGCTTTTTGACATCGTAAATTGACCTAGCACTCCCCTCTCCTACCACTATCTTGGACATCTTACAATCGATGATGGCACTAGCGGTAGCTAAGAATCCTCTTCCTACTAGTAATGGGTATGTCGGGTCCTTATTCATGTCTAGCACATGGAAGTCGGCCAAAAGAGTCAACTCTCCTACGTGTACTAGCATGTCTTTTATTATCCCTACCGGATATGCAACACTACCATCCGCTAGACCTAAGATGGTTTCCGTTGGTTCTATCTTACCTAAGTTAAGGCTTCTATGGAGGGACAACGGAACAAGATTGATGCATGATCCTAAGTCGGCTAGAGCATCGAGAGGTTTGGAAGTTCCAAGCCTACACGGAAGAGTAAATAGCCCGGTATCGTCTAACTTCTTAGGTAGATTATTTCGCAAAAAGGCGGACCCATGTTTTCCAAGTTTAAGTTCTAACTCATATTTTTCTTTTAAATCATTATAATAAGGTGCATGAGCTAAGACTTCAAGAACCGGTTTTTCTTGATGGAGTTCCTTGTACTCCTCCTCTAGATTAGGTTTGGGTTCTTGGTTGATGGGTTTCTCAAGAGTAGGTTCTACCAATGGTGCAGGGCCTTGGTATCTCATTTTGGATTGCTTGGAACCCTTGCTGATAGCATTTACCGAGTGAACCGTTGGGTGTGAGGGACATGGACGTGCACTCTCCCATGGTGAACAAGAACATGAAGTTGACGAAATCGAATTCACTTTTGGGTTCTTTATAGTATCACTTGGGAGTGCTCCAATTTCTCATTCATGAAAGGCTTTTAAGAGGGCATCAAGCTTGTTTGTCATCTCGCCTTGTCTTCGCTTAAAATCGGCTTCAACTTAGTCAATCGAGTCTCTTGAGATGACATGAATCTAGATGCAATTGCCTCAAGATTAGTGGTGTTTCCGGTGTTTAGAGAATTGAACCTATTAGGTGGACTAGATGAGCTTTGGGGTGTGCTTGAGTTTTGGTTCCACTTAAGGTTAGGGTGATTTCTCCATGAGGGGTTGTAAGAGTTTCCTAAGTTGTTTTGTTCGGGCTTGAAAGTATACCACTTCTCTCCCCGCTCCGCACGCGTGGAGGCTTAAGTCCCAAAAGCTTGTTTGGGAGTCTTGTGCAACCACGCAGTGTCATGAGGACCACTACATATCTCACAAGGTAGAGTGATTTTATTCACTTGATGTGAAGACTTAGGACTTTTGTAGGATCTCATTAGGAATTTAACTTGATCTTTAAGCTCGAGCATCCTACGGTCAGAAGATTGTGAGTCAAGGGAAGGCAAGGAGATTGCCTTAACGGTTTTGGGCAACTCATGGGGGTCATTCCAACTTTCGTTGTCATATAGAGAAAGGTCCTCTATTATACCCCACGATTCTTCCGCGGTGAGATCACTAAGTTTTCCATCGGCCGCTTGGTCAATGGATCGCTTAGTGGGGAAGTTGACATGATCATAGAAGATTTGAACTTGGAGCCAAAGATCAATGACATGATGAGGGACTTTATGAAGTAAGTCCTTGAATCGAGTCCATACTTCGTAGAGAGATTCACCTTGATGTTGTTGGAACATCAAGATGTCATTCCTAAGCTTAGCGGTTCTCCCCGGTGGGAAAAATTGAGCAAGGAAGCGAGAGGTGAGATCATCCCAACTTGAGATGGAGCCGGCGGAAAGTCGCTCAAGCCAATTACTAGCTTGGTCCCGTAGAGAGAATTGGAAGAGACGCAGACGCGTGGTCTCCCGAGTAGTAGCATCAAGGTCGATGGAATCTACAATTTTAAGGAAATCCTTAAGATGCTGATTAGGATCTTCGAAACGAAGTCCATAGAATGCACATCCTTTTGCACCAACCGGATGGTGTCGGATCGCAGGGCCGTAGTTTGGGCTTGGTCGGAAGCTCAATGGTGTTCCTATAGCCTAGGTGGCTTGGTCTCGAGTATTCACCAAGAGTACGGGCTCTTGGCGGGTCATTTGGTGGTAGGTTGATGAATGGTGGTTGGTTACCACCTTCCATGATGAAAAGTGATGGGATTACGAACAAAGGTCACGAAGAAGAGGGATAGACTATGAGGAAGCTAAAAAATGAGAAAAAAAAATTTACTTGATAGGAATCAAGCAAATAAACCTAAACGAGGTGGACTACTAACTAGCTATTCTATTCCCCGGCAGCGGCGCCAAAAACTTTATAACGCTACACGCGTCGTTCGGGGTCAAAGGAACTTCCTTTTCTTCGAGCAAGTTTTATAACACCCTAGGCAGTGAACCTAATCGTTGTAGTGTAGTATTAGGGTAAGCCACGGGTATTGATATCGTTCACTAGGGGAATAGGAATGCTAGTGAGAAGTTACTATGCTAAGGTTGGGGTTGAAGAAGATTATTTTTTATCTTTTTATATTTTTTAGGAATTAGAAATGTATGAATCTCGGGGTTTGGATTTGGGGGTTGGTATTTCTACCGATTACTCTACTTATCTAATTATCTAATCTAAGGTGTATGTAGTCTATGTCTAATTATTGTGTGCTCGTATGATAGTTTAAAGATGTGTTTACTTAGGTTTTATTACTCCTTAATTATCTCCTATTGATGGTTGAATTGTCACGTCCTTATTCTTAATCGCGTTGTGTGTCTAAAGTCGTAGGGTATGCGTTTGTCCCTAACTCTTTCAAACTACCAAAGGGTCTCGTCTACAAAATCTCTAGGAATTATAAACTCTAACTCTAAGGTACTCTTTGGATGGTTTAGCCTACAACTACTCTAGGTGTTATAGTCTAAGGTTCACAAAGATTAATCAAGCATTAACTACACTACGAATGACCTATCGCATTACTAGATCATTAAAAATTAAGATAAGAGACAACCAATCAATATTCAATAATTAAGTTTCATATTCCCTAAGCAAACACACAAATAAATTAGCCTGACATGGAGAACATGCTAGCATACACACAAATAATTGAATACATAATTGAATTAATGAAGTAAAACACTTATCTTGATGTAAGATAGGGTTTGGATCCCTAAAATACTGTACAAGACAGCCTTGGTTCGGTTTAGGTTTTTACTCCAAAAGACTACACACTGAAAACTAAATAATTCGGATTCTATATATAAGATTACAATCGCGACGCCACCTTATGATTTGTGACGGCCGCGTCGCCATTAGGGTTTCGTCTTGGCCACATTAGACTTGCGACGGCGTCACCTTGTGATTGTGACGTCGTCCCTTCGTCTCGACGCTATCGATCAAATCTAGGCCGTCGAGTTGCGACGACCTACTCTTTTAAAGCGACACCGCTACTTGAAAATAAGCAATTTGGCTCTGAGCCGTCACAAAGTGATGTGACGGCGTCACAGATAACACCGACGCCGCCCCTTGTATTTCAGTAGCTTGAGTGTCTCGATCATTGACTTTGGCCATTTTCTTCGTATATCCGCGCCTTTTCGTCCAAATAAGCGCCATTCCAAAGAATTTGCCTTCGAGAGACCTAAAAAGTGAAAAGGAACCATATTAAGTAATAACGGATACAAAAGTGATCAAATAAGGGCTTAAACGACCCCTCAAAAAGGTACATTTTAAAACCTTATCACGAGTCTTTAAGTTAGACTCAGAGCCGCGGGGCTTCTATGGGGGCCTTTGAGCATGCCCCACTTCTTCCATGTTATCTTTCATCGAATAAGGCTGGTCCCAAACATGTGGTGAAACATACCGAGTCATGGTGTATCTTTTCTGCAGAAAATTAGCTTGTGCCCACTCGAAACGAAACCTAGCTTCTTTTTCCTCATCAATTTTAACATACCCAAACTTTACTCGTAACCAATTTTCAAATGAGATCCCTCTCAGATCCTACATTGCTCCTCTTATCTTCGTCAAAACATGCCCATTCCTTGCGTTTGAGCCATTTAGGTTCAGGGTATTCTCCTCCATCGCAGATCTTGCGATTCGGGTTGCATGTAGGCCATGCCAAGGTGTATTCGTCGTGCATGATAGCTAGTTCACAAAAATGAATGGTCCAGTCAATAACAGAGAACCATTCGCTAAAAGCACTATGTTGTTGCAACCACTTTTCTCTGATATCTGCATCTTTCTCCCAAAGACCACCGGACTCTCGCAGCCTTCTTTAATCATACGAATGAGATACTTTCCTCCTCCATTGCATCTCTTTTGGAAAGGGGAATACGTGGGAAATATTACTTTGGTCCCCTCAACTAAAGGAACACAACAATGAACTATCCCTTTTACAATGTAGCTGGGAACAGAGAACGGGATTTCTTCCTCATCATCTTCATCGTTACAGGATTCATAGTCTTGCAAATGGCCAAAAGATGAAGGTGGAAACCTATCTAAGTCATCTAATTCTATCCTCGGTGGTTCCTTAGTAACAATTTTGTCCGGCTCAAGGCTCAGGGTTTTATTCAACTTGAACTCCACTATATCTCCATAATATCCACCGTAACGTGCTAATGTTTCAAGGAATGGTGTACCTAGAATCAAATGCTCCTTTTTGTCTTTCACGTTATCGACTACCATAAATTCAGGGGTTGAAGTAAATTTATCGACCTTAACACGCATCCCTCCTGTAATACCTAAAGGGGTAATCTTAGTTTCAGTTCTCGATTCAATCACTATATCTGTTTTCCAAAGGTAGATTATCTTCAGTTTTAAGAATATGGACAGAGGCATGATGTTTACACAAGACCCAAAATCAACCATCCCTAAAATATCAATATTACTAGCATAACACGGAACGACTAACCCTCTTGTACTAATATCCTTAACCGAGAATAAACTTGAACCTAACCTGGATACCTCTTGGAGCATGGTTACGGAACTCCGGGAAGTAGTTACGGCGTAACTCTTCCTGTTGGTCGGTATTTGTGATCTCCAATTTGTCGATTGAGGAAATACATTCCTCAATCACCTCCTGAGAATCGTTGGTGAAAACAGCATTGCATTCCTCCTTGCGCTTGGCTTCATTAAGTTCAATTCCATCCATCTCAAGATCGAGTTTTTCAATCATTGCTCCAAGATTTTTTAGGGTTTCGCGTGCTAAAAGATTTTTATTTGTGTTTTCCGGAAACCCTTTAACCAAATATCTTGTTCTTTTTGTTTCGGCTGAAGTTTCCGGGAACTTATTGATTGTTTCTTCAAGATCGGGCTTTCTTTCTCCATAAGGCCCACGATTGTAATTTCCACGATAACCATTACTATTTCGATTATCCTCGTAAAATGGTCGATTTTCTCCATACTAAGCTTCTTCAATATTTTCTTCGTCCATATGATGACAATTTTTCGTAAGATGTCCTCCTCCACAGATTTCACAACCTACTTGGATGGCATGAACGGTTTCTCTGACCTTCAGCATATCTCGACTGAGATTTTCACTCTTACTAGCGATTGTTGCAATTCCGTCAAAACTTCCGCCTTGGTTTCTTTTACTCCCACCGTCGTGCCATTTTTGAGAGTGGTCCGCCATTTTTTGAATGGCTTCAATTGCAGCGGTAGGAATCATGTTCGGGATAGGTCCTTGATAGTCCAGAATTTGCCTTGTAGTTACGTTAATTCCTTTGTAGAAAATATTGACCTTCTGCTGGTTATTCAGATCATAGGTAGGACCCTTATAAAGAAGATCGTTGTATCTGTCCCAAGCTTGATACAGTGTTTCGTCGTCTTCTTGTTTGAAATTATGAATTTCCAAAAGCTTGTTAGAGATCTTCGATGGTGGGCAATATCTTTAGATAAAGTGTTTCTTTAGTAGCGCCCAAGTATTAATCGCCTGGCGGGCAATCTTCGATCCATCTTCTAGCCGCCAAGTAAGAGTCATTGGGAATACCCTTAGCATAACAAAGATCATGAGACGCGCCCAGAAAGTTGAAAAGGTTGGCGATGTATAGGACATTTTCAACGTGCTCATTTGCGTCTTCGTCCCTATTTCCTGAAAAAGGGTTAGCGCGAAGCTCCCTCATAAATTGGTCTTTAATTTCGAAACGAACATCCGCTCCGATTGCCGGTCTTACGAGACCCGGCCCTTGTTCTGCTCTTGTCAACGCCAAGTATTCCTTAAGAGTGAGGTCATCGATGTTAACAACTTCCATGGTACCTGAAATCTTGAAATATGATCGTGAGAAAAGTTTTAAAATGAAATGAAAGACTTATTATTAATCCTAATATAACTCCCCAGCAGCAGCGCCAAAAACTTGATGCAGGTTTTTGACTGTGTCTTAATATTTATAGTGTCTCGTTATACCTATGGTCTACCCTAATGCACTAACGGGAAGTGTACCCGGTCGCGTGTAGTGTATTAAATGGTAAAGCCGAGGTCGTCCCAAGAGCTATGTGTATTGGATTATTACTAAGTCTAGTGTCACAGAATAATTGTTTTGATAGGGAATTAATTAATTAAACTACTAATGCAGAATAAAAGCAGATAAATGGGTAAAGGGAAATCAATAGAGGAATAGTGGTGCTCACCTAGTCAATCCTCCTAGCTAGTTATGTCTACGTCTACCTACTTCCAATTACTTCTGGTGGGGTCAAATTTGAGAGGACAAAGATTTGGTCAATTCGCCCTAACCTATCAGCAAAGATGCCACCACAGGAGAAATCAAAGCACCGTCAGAAGTCATGTTGTTCCTGGTCCCCTAAGACAAGTCATTAAGTACTGCTACATGCTAGATTCAAAATAGTGAGTGCCCGACCGTTAGGAACATAGACACTACACCCCCAGTTCTTAAGTTCATCCAAACGATAGGTGATCAGTTGGTCAAATCGCACAAGTAGAAAGGGTCGTCAGTTGGTCATATCTTACCCTTCCCGTCTCAGTCCGCTGACTTAGGGTCAGTTGGTCATATCTCCTAGGCAATTGGCCTCTACCGCCATTCAAAACTACCGAACAAAGGGTGACTACCAAAGAAATATGCATGCATACACTTAGAAATAATTGTACGGAAGTAAAGGTAAAAGCAAACAAAACAATTAAGGAATAAAAACTAGGCTAGCACCAAAGGGTGCTTAGCCGCTCATATTAATCATGCAAATCAATTCAATATTCAAAGGTACGAAATACATGAATTGAAAGTAAAAGAAATATAAAACGCTAAAGCTTATCGTAATGGAGTGACTTATCCCTTGGAAACAACTCCGTATGCTCCCCTAGACCTGCCTTGAGCTTTTTCCCACGTTCTCAGAGAGTTGTATGTGGAATGGGATGATTAGAACTGCTGGAATTCGTGGGGTATTAATAGGCCAGGTCTGGGTTACGGCGTAACCAATATAGGAGTTACGCCGTAACCTTCTATTCCGTTGTAAATGCACTAGATCTGCTAGTTACGGCGTAACATAATAAGTGGTTACGCCGTAGTCTTCAATAAACATGGTTACGTCGTAAGTGATGCAGTAGTTACGGCGTAAGTATCAACGGCGTGGATCCTCTTTTTACCTAATGTGGTTACGTCGTAACCTTTGGGAAGAGTTACGCCGTAACCTCTTGATAAGTTGGTATTCTGAGTCACGCAATAGTTACGGCGTAATGTGAGAGAGGAGTTACGCCGTAACTTCTTCAAAATAGGCATACTATGATAAATCTTTTGTAATGTTTTCATTTCCGCGTCTCTTTAGCTCCAATGCTCATAATTTACATGAAAGTGGAAAACAATGTAAAACAAGCGTAAATCCATATAAATGATATAAATAACGAGCATTATCGAGGGAAATTGACACTTAATATTCAGGACTATTTGATGTTATCAAATATCCCCCCACTTGAACTCTACTTGCCCTCAAGTAGACCTTATTAGATAGATTCCTAAAAAGATATCTCCCAAAACTGGAAAATATGAGTTTACAAATCCCTTATGCTAGAATAAAACAAAGCCGAACACCTCACGAAGGGGAACAAACACTCAAATCTCTCAACTTTTCTAAGTGTCAATTTCGGGGTGATCAATCAATCGCACAGTCATAGCATGTATTTTATCATAAGCTTGGCGGTTACACAAATCTCCACCACTAGAGTTAAGGGCTAAACAATTCTCGAAGGCAATATGGGTAGACACGGCAAAGGTTAAGGGGTGACTCGTCATTACTAACATGTCACGGCGAAGTGGACAAAATCAATGATATATGACCAAATCCATGGCCAAGACACCAAAGATTGCTCGCTGCATCACCTAGACATGCTTCATGACTAAAGGGTAGGATAAGACATGGGATATATAATTGGTGTAAAATGAAAAACAAACAGGTAGTCTAAATCTATAACCAGGTCATCACCACTTACCGTCCGCCCAAAGTTCAAGTTTAGAAGTCTAGAAACCGGATCATGAAATGCAAGGTAGATGTGTCATTAGAGGACGTCGTGATGGGCACACCACCTTTTCTTCTTCTGTTGGCAAAACTACCAACTCCAATCTTCAAATGTGACCGAGGTAGCCTCCTCGATACTAATCAATAAAGCTCATACTATAGTGCTTATAACATCGCACTTTACAATATCATAACTCAATAAAAAAAAATTGAATCATAACATAATAACATAACATCCCCCCACTTGAGATGAACAATGGGAATTCGCGGGGTCTTCAATGATCTTCATAAATGTTGTCGATGAAAGCGTGATTTCCAAACCTTTCCACTCGAACCTTGAACTTAGGCAAATGATGACTTCCCAATCACAAATAAAGACTACAGGGTAGGCTAAGGTGTATAGGTGTAACGAAACAATATATTAGGTTGACAAAATGAAAGAAATGGCTCAGAAGGGTGTATCTAGGGTATCTTGCACTAAAGGTGAGTGCAACAAAAGGGTTTCACATGGGGGTCAAAAAGTCGAAGAGACTAATCGATAGACTCACAATGGTAGGCTGTTTGGGTGATAATCCTATAATATTTCCTTCTAAAACTGAAAAGTCCAAATACATCGAGCTAACTCAACATACCTCGTCTATGGTCTCGAAATGATGCAAAGGCCAAGTTCTAAAGTTTACAAGCTACCGACACACTCATAATTTGGTGGATTTGGGGTAAAATATTGGAAACGGATAAGGCTAATCTTACCATGTAATATTAACGGTTGTATGTGCTCGGCTAAGGTCTAATCTAGTAGGTTCGGAAAAACATGGCAAAATTTTATAAATGGCATAATTTTTCAAAATAAACTAGAAAAATGAGGGCGAAATAAAGTTCAAGAGATAATTCTACTCCCGTCCCCCCACTTGAATTGTACAAAGTCCCTTTTGTAGTAGGCATTAAAATAAAGGTGATGAGAAAGGTAGAATTTGAGCGAGAACTTCCCTGAAATTTGCTCCAAAAAGAAGAAGGCCCACGAAAAAGTACCGTGCCTTCGTTTTAAGCGTCATGAACAAACTTCAATCCCTGAAATCACAATACCGACAAGCATAATTCTAAAAAGAAAAAAAATGGAAAACAACCTAACTCACTTTCGTAGAAATCACGGTTTCATTTAGCGTATGCAACAAGCCTTTTAAACCACTTGGTGTCCCAAGTGGAAGAGTGAAGTCTCGTGAGGGTTTACAGGGAACACACCCACAAAGTTCATTTAAAAACTAATACAAGGTTACAGTGTTTTAAAATGAAAGAATTAAAGCAGAGGAAAGTTACGTCGTAACTTCTATAAGGGAGTTACGCCGAATCGCAAAACCTGGTATGAGCGTAAAGCGAGTAGTTACTGGCGTAACCACGAGATGGAATTACGCCGTAATTGGTAATGCGTCAAGAGTTCTGCTGCTAAAACGTTGGTTACGGCGTAATCTCCAAGATGAGTTACGCCGTAACTCTGTTCAGATCCGCAACTGCAGCAGCAATTCGTTCCTTGTTTCCTGCAAGAATGGTTAGAAAACACAAAACCCAACAGAAAAGAAATAAAAACAAAAGAAATGGATAATTCGGGTTGTCTCCTGAAAGAGCATTTTTCTTTTTTAACGAGTCTTTAAGTTAGAGTCAGAGTCGCGGGGCTTCTATGGGGGCCTTTGAGCATGCCCCACTTCTTCCATGTTATATTTCATCGAACAAGGCTGGTCCCAAACATGTGGTGAAACATACCGAGTCATGGTGTATCTTTTCTTCAGAAAATTAGCTTGTGCCCACTCGAAACGAAACCTAGCTTCTTTTTCCTTATCAATTTTAACATACCCAAACTTTACTCGTAACCAATTTTCAAATGAGATCCCTCTGTATCCTACATTGCTCCTCTTATCTTCGTCAAAACATGCCCATTCCTTGCGTTTTAGCCATTTAGGTTCAGGGTATTCTCCTCTATCACATATCTTGCGATTGGGGTTGCATGTAGGCCATGCCAAGGTGTATTCGTCGTGCATGATAGCTGGTTCGAAAAAATGAATGGTCCAGTCAATATCAGAGAACCATTCGCTAAAAGCACTATGTTGTTGCAACCACTTTTCTCTGATATCTTCATCTTTCTCCCAGCACCACCAGACTTCTGCAGCTTCTTTAATCATACGAATGAGATACTTTCCTCCTCCATTGCATCTTTTTTGGAAAGGGGAACATGTGGGAAATATTACTTTGGTCCCCTCAACTAAAGTAACACAACAGTGAACTCTCCCTTTTACAACGTAGCTGGGAACAGAGAACGGGATTTCTTCCTCATCATCTTCATCGTTACAGGATTCATAGTCTTGCAAATGGCCAAAAGATGAAGGTGGAAACCTATCTAAGTCATCTAATTCTATCCTCGGTGGTTCCTTAGTAACAATTTTGTCCGGCTCAAGGCTTAGGGTTCTATTAAACTTGAACTCCACTATATCTCCATAATATCCACCGTAACGTGCTAATGTTTCAAGGAATGGTGTACCTAGAATCAAATGCTCCTTTTTGTCTTTCACGTTATCGACTACCATAAATTCGGGGGCTGAAGTAAATTTATCGACCTTAACACGCATCCCTCCTGTAATACCTAAAGGGGTAATCTTAGTTTCAGTTCTCGATTCAATCACTATATCTGTTTTCCAAAGGTAGATTATCTTCAGTTTTAAGAATATGGACAGAGGCATGATGTTTACACAAGACCCAAAATCAACCATCCCTAAAATATCAATATTACTAGCATAACACGGAACGACTAACCCTCTTGTACTAATATCCTTAACCGAGAATAAACTTGAACCTAACCTGGATACGCCTACTGGAGCATGGTTACGCCGGAACTCCGGGAAGTAGTTACGGCGTAACTCTTCCTGTTGGTCGGTATTTGTGATCTCCAATTTGTCGATTGAGGAAATACATTCCTCAATCACCTCCTGAGAATCGTTGGTGAAAACAGCATTGCATTCCTCCTTGCGCTTGGCTTCATTAAGTTCAATTCCATCCATCTCAGTACTGAGTTTTTCAATCATTGCTCCAAGATTTTTTAGGGTTTCGTCGTGCCTGAAAAGATTTTTATTTGTGTTTTCCTGGAAACCCTTTAACCAAATATCTTGTTCTTTTTGTTTTTGGGCTGAAGTTTCCAGGAACTTATTAATTGTTTCTTCAAGACTGGGCTTTCTTTCTCCATAAGGCCCACGATTGTAATTTCCACGATAACCATTACTATTTCGATTATCCCTGTAAAATGGTCGATTTTCTCCATACTTAGCTTCTTCAATATTTTCTTCGTCCATATGATGACAATTTTTCATAAGATGTCCTCCTCCACAGATTTCACAACCTACTTGGATGGCATGAACGGTTTCTCTGACCTTCAGCATATCTCGACTGAGATTTTCAATCTTACTAGCGATTGCTGCAATTCCGTCAAAACTTCCGCCTTGGTTCTTTTACACCCACCGTCGTGCCATTTTTTAGAGTGGTCCGCCATTTTTTGAATGGCTTCAATTGCAGTGGTAGGAGTCATGTTCGGGATAGGTCCTTGATAGTCCAGCATTTGCCTTGTAGTTACGTTAATTCCTTTGTAGAAAATATTGACCTTCTGCTGGTTATTCAGATCATAGGTAGGACATTTATAAAGAAGATCGTTGTATCTGTCCCAAGCTTGATACAGTGTTTCGTCGTCTTCTTGTTTGAAATTATGGATTTCCAAAAGCTGGTTTGAGATCTTCGATGGTGGGCAATGTCTTTGGATAAAGTGTTTCTTTAGTATCGCCCAAGTATTAACTGCCCCGGCGGGCAATCTTTCGATCCATCTTCTAACTGCTTCCGTAAGAGTCATTGGGAATACCCTTAGCATAACAGTATCATGAGACACGCCCGAAAAGTTGAAAAGGCTGGCGATGTATAGGACATTTTCAACGTGCTCATATGCGTCTTCGTCCCTGTTTCCTGAAAAAGGGTTAGCGCGAAGCTCCCTCATAAATTGGTCTTTAATTTCGAAACGAACATCCGCTCCGATTGCCGGTCTTAAGAGACCCGGCCCTTGTTCAGCTCTTGTCAACGCCAAGTATTCCCCAAGAGTGAGGTCATCGATGTTAACAACTTCCATGGTACCTGAAATCTTGAAATATGATCGTGAGAAAAGTTTTAAAATGAAATGAAAGACTTATTATTAATCCTAATATAACTCCCCGGCAGCGGCGCCAAAAACTTGATGCAGGTTTTACTGACCAGGTCTTAATATTTATAGTGTCTCGCTATACCTATGGTCTACCCTAATGCACTAACGGGCAGTGTACCCGATCGCGTGTAGTGTATTAAATGGTAAAGCCGAGGTCGTCCCAAGAGCTATGTGTATTGGATTATTACTAAGTCTAGTGTCACAGAATAATTGTTTTGATAGGGAATTAATTAATTAAACTACTAATGCAGAATAAAAGCAGATAAATGGGTAAAGGGAAATCAATAGAGGAATAGTGGTGCTCACCTAGTCAATCCTCCTAGCTAGTTATGTCTACGTCTACCTACTTCCAATTACTTCAGGTGGGGTCAAATTCTAGAGGACAGCATTTGGTCAATTCGCCCTAACCTATCAGCAAAGATGCCACCATAGGAGAAATCAGGCGCACCGTCATAAGTCCTGTTGTTCCTGGTCCCCTAAGCCAAGTTATTAAGTACCGCTACATGCTAGATTCAAAATAGTGAGTGCCCGGCCGTTAGGAACATAGACACTACACCCCCCAGTTCTTAAGTTCATCCAAACGATAGGTGATCAGTTGGTCAAATCGCACAAGTAGAAAGGGTCGTCAGTTGGTCATATCTTACCCTTCCCGTCTCAGTCCGCTCACCTAGGGTCAGTTGGTCATATCTCCTAGGCAATTGGCCTCTACCGCCATTCAAAACTACCGAACCAAGGGTGACTACCAAAGAACTATGCATGCATACACTTAGAAATAATTGTACAGAAGTAAAGGTAAACGCAAACAAAAACAATTAAGGAATCATAACTAGGCTAGCACCAAAGGGTGCTTAGCCGCTCATATTAATCATGCAAATCAATTCAATATTCAAAGGTACGAAATGCATGAATTGAAAGTAAAAGAAATATAAAACGCTAAAGCTTATCGTAATGGAGTGACTTCTCCCTTGGAAACAACTCCGTATGCTCCCCTAGACCTGCCTTGAGCTTTTTCCCACGTTCTCAGAGAGTTTTATGTGGAATGGGATGATTAGAAATGCTGGAATTCGTGCGGTATTTATAGGGCCAGTCGGGTTACGGCGTAACCAATATAGGAGTTACGTCGTAACCTTCTATTCCGTCATAAATGCACTAGATCTGCTAGTTACGGCGTAACCTAATAAGTGGTTACGCCGTAGTCTTCAATAAACATGGTTACGTCGTAAGTGATGCAGTAGTTACGGCGTAAGTATCAACGGCGTGGATCCTCTTTTGACCTAACGTGGTTACGTCGTAACCTTTGGGAAGAGTTACGCCGTAACCTCTTGATAAGTTGGTATTCTGAGTCACGCAATAGTTACGGCGTAATGTGAGAGAGGATTTACGCCGTAACTTCTTCAAAATAGGCATACTGTGATAAATCTTTAGTAATGTTTCCATTTCCGCGTCTCTTTAGCTCCAATGCTCGTAATTTACCTGAAAGTGGAAAACAATGGAAAAGAAGCGTAAATCCATATAAATGATATAAATAACGAGCATTATCGGAGAAAATTGACACTTAATATTCATGACTATTTGATGTTATCACCACCCCAATCATAACTAGCTAGTGGTGATCACAAAAGCGACCACATTTTTTTTTTAAATTAAAATTTCATTCAACAATTAAATAATACCCACTTTCAAAACGACTATTTTTTCAAACTACCCTATAAATACACACTTTCACATATTATTTTTACACATTTTCCATACATTTAACACAAACCACAATTTCAATACACTTTTTGTTAGGAATTAGAAAATTCCTTAGTGAAGTATCGGTCACCCCAAATATTATCTAGCATAAGTTAGCTCATAGACATTACGTTATTTACTAGTCATTTAGTTAATTATTTAGTTTAGTGCTACACCGTGGAGGAAGGACAGGTCTTTACCCATTGTATCCCTGATCCACAGGCCGTCAGGAGGTCGTTTAGTTTGTAACCTATAAATACCCTCTACCTTGCAAGGTAGAGGGTTGGATGTTCTTTGGTAATCTAACATTACATGAGTTTCTCTTTCTAGAATATCCCACTTTCTCTCTCTCTTAAATCATCTATTCGCCTAAAGTGTTAATGTTATGATGTGTATGTGAAATCCAATATCCTACAATTGGTATCAAGAGCCATGGTTAGATCATATCTTACACATCTTTGGATTTCTAGTGGTTTTTAGGTGGTTTTTGAGTTTGAAAAAGTTTAGTGGTTTTTGCATCATTTGGTTGATTTCTAGTATTAAAGTTTCGATTTTGGTAGTACTTTTGTGTTTAGAATCATCACAAGTGTTTAGGTTTTGATTTAGAAGGTTTGAATCATAGTGGTTGGGTTGTTTTTGGATTGAAAAGTGGTGTTTATGTGTTTTTCATGCTAGCGACTTGAGCCACGGAGAAGTTTTCTTGGTAGCGACTTGCTTTACAATTTGGTAGCGAGTTGTAATTGAAAGTCTTAGCGAGTTGGGTTAGCGACTACACGTAGCGACTTGGTGTAAGTTAGCGACTTGTACTTTATATTGTTAGCGACTTGGTGTTAGCGAGTTGGTACCTAGCGAGTTGCTATTTAGCGACTTGAATATTTAGCAACTTGGTGCTTAGCGAATTGATGCCAAAAATTTTCTAGCGACTTGGATTGTAGCGAGTTGTTATATAGCGACTTGGCACTTAGCGACTTGGTTCACAATTTTCCTAGCGACTTGAGTGATTTCCTTTAAATATGGTTTTCTCTTGATTCAGTAAAATCCCATGAAAGAATCTATTTCCCGGTTTAATCATAGAGTTTTAAAATCCCGTTTAACTTGTCATCATGTCTACCAACGCTCCTACAATCATCTCCACTGTTGCTGAGGTCGTTCATGCAGAAGATACTCGTCAAAATAGAATTTCTTACATCACTGATCCTCTAATCACCAAAGTACTTGAACTCTATGATACCTCACGAACAATGGAAACTGGTTGCATTTCTGAATGTCCAAAAGTGATTGATTCATCAAAGGGTGATCTTAACTCCTCACCATCTAAGTCAAACCTCAACAAACCACATCTAATGAACAATGATGCTAAGCAAATGGAGTACAACATTGAGCCCTATCAACTACTTCATCAGCATCTCAAACTACTCTTATCTACTACTATGGATCGAACAAGCAGTGTTATCCTTCATCAGGACTTTCCCACTTTGACCAGAACTGTGTTACTCAACTTAGAACAACTGAGGTGTCAAATCACCAATGAACAGTTCTCAACTGATAAATCTAATGCAGCTCTTCAAGTAATCTTCAGTCAATTTTAGCCACTTATCAAGGGGAATATTCCTCAGATTTTGATGATGACTTGACTGGAATCTCATTCAAAAACACCTTTGGAATGGAAATCCATGAGTTCAGAAACACCTTTATTCTACTTATGGGTAATGTGGAAATATACATTAAGGAAGTTGCTAATGAGAATGAGAAGTTGAATGAAATGAAGGGGTGTCAAGTGATGCTATGGGAAGATTTTAATAGGTCATGCAATGGATCAGGTAAACCAATGAATGATACCGAATGCAGAAGTTCAGTTGAAATTAAAAAGGATGGAGACAACTGTATTGATCCCAATGACTCAGTTCGAAAAGGTTTCATGTGATGAGGTACACTTAACTAATCAGAGTAATTCATATGTTAAGAAACCCGATTCTAACTCGATCTTAATATGTGAAATCGATCGTGGTTGAGCCTGAATCTAAAACTATTAAAGCTGATGACATGATTGAAAAGGGGTATATGATGAACTTTCAAATAAATACTCAATTCTTGAAAAACATTGTATTTCTTTGGAAATCGAAATGCAACAAAAAGATGAACGTTTTTATGCAAATAAAACATGCATTAATCAGGAATTTCCAGAATTTCGAGAATTTTTTGAAATTAATCAATTAAAAACCCAGATTCAGGACAAAGACTCAACCATATGCAATCTGAAATCACTACTCTCAAATGTGCAAAAGTATGACTGTCATGAAATGAGTGATACACTTGAATCTAGAAATGCTGAGCTTGCTCTTTGTGTGTCCAACATGTTAAGAGAAAATGAATCATTAAGAAAGAACTTAGAGGAGACCAATTCCAAGTTGATCAATCAATCTAACAACTTATTGAAGGACATTGATGACCTCAAAGCCCAAATTCAAGATAAGAGCTTCAACATTGTTTCCTTAAAAAATGAGCTTAGGAAATCTATTGGAAATAGGATGAACACTAAGTTTGCAAAACCATCAAATTTGGGGAAGTCAACTGGTCAGAACCACTCTAAACGTACAGTAGTTAAGCAGCCTAATGCATTTAGAACTGAAAGAGTTAAATCATCGAAATCTAGGCTTGCCTCCCAAATTGATGAGAATATTGTTTTGTCAAAACCAGTCACTTCATTGCTTCGCTCTGACATGATGAATCTCAAACTCGGGGAAATGTTCAAAGCTCAAAGTTTAGAAATACTAGAAGTACAACTAGTTCTCATAAGAAACATCATTTGGCTGATCCATCCCCTAAGAAACCATTGAAACACAAAAGGAACAATTGCCAAAACAGGGATGTGCACACATACAAATCTTCTAGTAATGCGCTTCAAATGGATTCCCACTGGCAGATTATTTAAGTTCTCTGAATCCAAACGGACTTACATTCCTAAATCTTGCCTTAAGTGGATGCCCACTGGAAAACTCTTCAAGTATATTGAGCCTAAAAAGATCTCTAATATTGATACGTCTGTATTAACCAATGTTACATCAAATAGTGAAATTATTCATGTCACTAACCCATCCTGCTGCAATTCTACATGTGCTTCTAGTACAATGTGCTCTCAGTCTTTTTCAGGTACAATGCTCAACTCAATCAGGAACTTCATGACTTGGTTCCCATCAGAAATGAATATAGCTCATTTAGGAGCTATAGCTTGCCAGAATTGATGTACATCTTACTTTGACTCCTATTCATTTTGAATCAGGACTCGCTCTTTTATATTTGTGTACTAATCAAGTTTTCTTAAAAAATAAATAAAAAAAAAATAAATAAATAAATAAAAATTATTATTAAAATTTAATATATCTTTTTAAAGATTTCATTCTTTTATATTCATATTTTTGTCATTTTCCTCAAACTAATAAAGAATACATTCTTTGTTATCGATAACATCTACGGTCCTAGAAATGTCATTCAATAATGGCACGGGTTCATAGATGAAGTTCGAACAAATGATATATTCTTGCTTTTTTTAACGGGTGAGGTTAATTCAATCAATGGTCTTTGGTGACATTGATTGAGGGGGAGAATTTTTCAAGTTATCTAGATTGTATCTGCGCCAGTGATAGTTATGTTTTGTGTTCAAAGGCGGGTTGTTATTGTTTATCCATTATGTTAGTGTGCTTATCTTATTATCTTATCTCGTTATGCTATCTGTGCTTGTTTGCAATCTGATATGTTCATATAACTAATGAGTCTGTAACACATAATGTGACATGAGAGCAACTTACTTTGTAAAGTCTTAGCAACTTGGTTTGGTAAATTTGAGATTAGAGACTTGCTTTGAAAAGTCTTAGCGACTTATAATGATTCTAGGATAGCGAGTTAGTTGCTAATCTCTCACATAACCACAGGGACCGAATGTGACAAATAGGAATTCTTGAGAATTTCTCCTCTCTTAACCCCTAGCGACTTACGTTTTTTTTTCTTTCTCTTTTCTTTTCTTCTTTCTTTCAAACAATTAAAAGTTTTTTCTTTTTCCTCTCTTTCTTTCTTCATCGCTAAGCACTCATCCTAGCAACTTGAAGTGGTATGATTTGAACCTCACTTTCTGTTCTCTATTATGTGTCTATGATGCTTGTCTAACACATTTCTTTACCCAGATCTCATCGAGCATTTGATCCGTGAAACTTGATTCCCACATAGGTTTGATAATGAATTTACTCTGATGGAATCATTTTTTCTTGTGTACAATGTTTATTTAGGTGGTGTTGAAATGCGTTAATGGGTGGCTATATTGCGGTAATTGATTGTTACTAAATATGTCGAGTTTGATGGCTTGTTTGTTGTTGTTGTTTTGAGTTGTCAATTGCAAGTGTGCTAAAGGCTTTGCTGTAACCGTTCTTGATTGCCTGTTAATTGTGTCCATGTAATGATGTTGTATAAGTGTTGGTTTGGGATGATTATCTGTTGCGTAAAAAAGGGTTCTTGATGGCGACTTAGTAATGCTCTTGGTAGCGAGTTAGTTTAAATGTTCATCGTAGCGAGTTATTGCTTTTAATTCTGCTCAAATTAGCGACTAAGCTGCTGTGGCGACTTAGTGAATTATTTACAAGCGACTTGGGTAGCGACTTAGCTGTATCACTATTATCAGCGACTTGTCTTTACAAGTTAGCGAATTAGTAAAGTTAGCGACTTAGTAAAACTGATTTGTAGCGACTTAGCAGTATTGCTATTGGTGGCGACTTGTCTTTACAAGTTAGCGAGTTAGTAAAGTTAGCGACTTAGTGAAACTGATTTGTAGCGACTTAGCAGAGTTACTGTTGATGGCGACTTGTATTTAACCAGTTAGCGTCTTGGTATGTTTTCATGTAACGACTTAGCTTGGTTTAGCGACTTGTACATCTAAGTTTAGCGACTTAATTGGTTTATTTTTCATAAGGCGACTAGGGTTATTAAAATGTTTTAAGGCAACTTGTTAGGATAATCTCATGCTTACAATTCTGATTCAGGATTGCGTATACCAACTTGTGTTGACAACTTACTTTTTGTGACATGCTATAACATTTCTGTTTGAGCAAATTGTACGAGGATTATCTTGTATCAACATAATTTCACAACTTGCTTCATACAAACTATTATATCATTTCCACACTTGTATCTTGTCTCATGATGTTATCTCCTAGCAAATTTGCTTTGTAAATATTTTAATTTCTAAACAACTCGTCTTGTGTAATCTATATCAAATGGAGCCATTATCCTTTAAACTCTGGCTTATGCCAATCATTCTTACTCAATATGATTATGGGTACCCTGTCTGAGCTTCTAAGGTTATGTGATTATGACACAAGGGTGTATTCAATGTTGTCTAACTAACCATCTATAATCTAACTTGGTCCCAATCATTGTTGTTGGTTGTATTTATCTTCAGATCCTCAATGGCATTCACAACCCCAGCTGAGAACATTGCATCTCCCGCTCCACCCAAAGTCCTTTCAGATGATGAAATCCTTCCTAAAAGTCAATGGGCAGAGATAGGAAAAAGTAACTGTTATGTGGACCTTCAAAAGCTGCAAAAAAATCCTATCCTCAAAGTATCTATTGATATCCTTAAGAACACTAACTTCTTCGGTGCCATTACCAAGCAATGCACAATTCCCTCCATTTACATACAACAATTCTGGAACACCATTCAATGGGACAGAATCACAGCTAAATATTCGTGTAAACTGGATGATAGGGAATTTGTGATAGACTCTGACATTCTCAGCAAGGCTCTAGGAATCACTCCATGTAACCCCAACATACGATCTGAACCTCCACCTGGTGCTGACGATCTAATTGTCTTTCTGATTGGTTTGGGATATCAGACCGGCATATTAAGAGCTTCCGACATCATCACTGGACACATGTATCAACCCTGGAGAGCAATGAAAACAGTTCTCAACTTGTGCTTATCTGGCAAAACCTCAGGGTTTGATAAAGTGAGAATTCCCATCTTGCAAATCCTATGGGGTATTGTCAATGGAGTGAATGTGAATGTCTCTGAACGTATTTGGGAAGAATTTTCGTTGTCAATGAACACATTCATATCTGATAGAACAAACTTTTAGAATAAAGCTCAGGGTCGACAGAAACTGAACAAGCTTGTGATTCCCAGCATCAGATTTTCAAAACTTGTTATCCAGTTCTTGCAACAGACTCACAACTTCAACCCCAGGATTGACTCAGATCTACATAAAGCAGAAGATGAATTTGTTCTGGGTAATCTTAAATATGTTCCTAGAGGAATGGACAAAGAAATCTTTGGATTGACAGTTCCTGATACTCTACTCAAGGACGATATCAAGAAGAAGGACTACTTCAAACAATACCAGAAAAGAGCTTCCAGATCCTCTGCTGATGTCACACCCACTCCTCCACAACCCAATGCTCCCAAGCCCACTTCAGCCTCACAAGCATCCTATGCCTCTCTTCCTAAAAAGAGACGTGAAAGGTCACAACATTCAGACACCGCATCCAAGAAGCAGAAAGAAAAAAGGAAGAAAGTGGAAAAGGAAATTGGTGAAAATACTGACGTTTCAAGGGATAATACAAGGTTAACTGATGAAGATGATGCTGCTCTGCAACTAGGAATCCAGCAAAGTCTAGAAAGTCTGAATGTGAAAGCACCAGTAGGTGGAGTAGTGCTAAGAGAGCCTGATCAAGTGCCTAAACAAACAACACCAATCACACAAGACAAGGGAAAAAGAATTGTTGGAGATGAACAAGCTGCTCACACGCTCCTTACCTTTTCTTCCTCACCATCAAGAACTACCACTCAAGTTGATCTGAAGAAGAGAAGTGTTGAATCGTCATCAGTTCAAGAACCATCTGGATTGGAAAAGGAAGCATCTGTAGCACCAGAAATGAATCCTGCTACAAGTGGTAACCAGTGTGAACAAAATGTTGAAGATAAGTTACATCAAGTCTCACAGAGAATCCGAGTCAAGATCCGATGAGACCTTACCCTTGGAAGAACCAAATCTTTCTACCAGTTCTCTATCATCATTTAAGAACCTAGATACTGAATTCACTTTCGGCGATCAATTCTTAAATGACAAACCCATTGATTATGAGTCTTCCAAGCAAGATAATGACAAGGAGGATGCACAATCCATGTTTAACGTCAAAATTCAACAAGATACATCATCCGTTCCACCTATGACAGCACCTTTCCTCACAACTGCACTTCCACCTCCCAAACCCGATCAAGTAACCGCACGTTCACCACCTGAATCTGCAAAGACTCTATCCTTTGAACCAGTGGTCACAGTTTCTGATGTAGAAACCCCACCGCTTCACCACCTCAAATTCTTACCTCAGATCAACTGCTTGACAAAGCAGTGAAAAGAATTGAAGCTCTTGAAATACAACTACCGAAATCCGTAGAGTCCCTTGTGGATCATGTCTATAGGCTGGAGCACCTCAACTTTGATGAAGGGGTGGCAGACGCCATTGAAGGCGAAGTTAAAGATGATGTGGAATGGGCAATGGAGGCTCCTCTACTTAGACGATTCAAGGATCTTCCTATCGCTGATATGAGAGCTGTACTTTCAGATAAGATGTTTGAAGCTGGCGAAGATAAGCATGAGGTCCATAAGAAGCTTTATGAGGCTCTCGAAGAATCAATCAAGTACGACAATCATGTACAGTTCTTGATAGACGCTGGAGAAAGAAAAGCTAAGAAGAAAAGGAGAACCGTAGTGTTGGAAACATTGCGTAAAGGTCATAAAGATCCTCCTCCTCCTCCACCTCCAACTGGGGGTGCTGGAACATCTGGAGTTGGTGGATCTTCTAAAACAACCTCCACACCTCCACCACAACCACCATCATCACCACCAAAGCCTGCCAATCAACCCAGTTCATCTAAAAATCAAGGAACGCAAAAGAAATCTGCAGCTTGGTCCACAGTTGACTCAAGGTTCACGTCTACAGTCTCCTCTATCCCTGAAGATCAAGTTGTTAATGAAGAATCGCTTGTCTTAGCAGAGTCAGAATCAGATGAAGATGATGCATCCACCAGGTTTATTCCCAAGTCAACTGAAGATGATTGGTTTGATACTTATATGTCAGGTGAACCATCTAATCCATCCAGAGCTGCACCTTCAAAGGACACCATTCGAAGTTGGCTCTCTGAAGAAAGACCACAAACTTCTGAGCCCTCATGGTTTATTCCCGAGTCTGAGTCAACAAATCCAGCAAACAATTGGGCTTCAACTATCATTTCCAACTATGAAGCTCCAGCTGAAGACTCTCTTCTTCACTTCACAGGAGATATGGGGAGCTTTATAAAGTGGTTTTGTGAGAAGAAAGAAATTACATCCATCACCCCTAAAGATCTTGAAGGTCCAGCTTATGAAATAGTCAAAGTCTTCCACTCGGATGCTAATCAACTTCAATATCAAATGGAGGAATGCTATAGAATGTTGAATGATCAAGTTGGTGAACAGATCAATAGGTTTGATGTGTACAACCCTCTTCCCCTCGGCGGTGAACCCGGATTTATGACCATTCAGTCAGAATTCTTCTTTAACCATGATCTGGACTATCTATGTGGACACACCTCTTAAAGAAGACCTGCTCTATCAATTTCAAAGATGAAGGCAGCTACCTACACTGATCAAGGTCTCGAACAGATGGTTCCAGATCAATTCTGGGCAGTCAAAGAGAATCAATATGACAATGCAGCTTCATATGGGATCTCACATTGGTGGTTCAAGAAGAAGGAATTCTACATCGAAAGACATAGTGCCAAGAAGAGACGCAGAGCTGTTCGATCCGGACTGCGTATTCTTAGTGTTATTGGTATAGAGATCTTCCCTATCTACGAGTATGACTACCTGAAGAAGATTGTTCTTCAAGAGTGACTTGAAAGAGCACATCATAGAAGAAAACGACTTCAAACATCTGATGCCTAATGACTTTGAAGATCTCTATCTTCTGAACCTCCAAGGACACCTTGACCATCTTCCTGCTCGCGAGAAGAAGGCTCTTTCTGCTGCTGTCAATCAATGGATCAGAGGCTTGGTCATTCGACTAAGAGTTGGAGATTTTCAATTGGGAATAGAAAGCTACCAGACTCGAGTCAATCTTACAAGACCAAATTGGGAAGCCAGTGGACATGAATTCCATCACGAATATAAAGTGATTGACACCCCCAGAGTAGTCATCTTTACTGACAGATATGGTTCAAGGATGTTAATGAGATTATGTGAGTTATACAAATTCAGTGATGGAACACTCAAAATGGTCGAAGAAGAACTAAACTACAGAGTGAAAGACATCAAAATTAAAATGAAGCCGGGGGACAAAACGAAATTCTGGTCTAATGAAGATGTGAAGAGGTGTGATGAGTTCATTGCTGCAATCAAACGAAGATTGAAGACCAGAATGATCTATCGCAACCTTGAAAGCTTTGTGGGTGGAAGACTTCGGGCAGGTCATTACAAGCTTCTTCAAAGGACTGAATGAAGATATTTTCCGGATGTCATTTCTATCTTGTATTATTTATGTGTAAACTGTGATGTACAAACTATGAACAACTATTATGCATGTAATAGTGGTAGGGTATGTCCTGTGGTTTCCTTTTATGTCAAAAAAGGGAACTTCAGTGTTGTTCACTTCTGATCATATAAAATTGGACACATTTTTCTCCAACAAATGTTTTGTCACATACATATTTAAATCACTTGATATCCAAAATCTCAAAGGATTTGAAATTTTTGATCGGGGGAGAAAATGTGATATAAATATGAAAGATGTTAAAAGATGACCATTTTAAGTGCATACTGCTCTCTAATATGTGCTAAACAATTTTCAAATCTCGAAGCATATATTAAGGGGGAGCATTCTTAAACAAATTCAAACCTTCAGGGTACAAAAATTTTCATGCTATTACATAAGGTACCTTGATTGTGTGTTTAATGATTTCTAAATGTTTGGTGATCATGGCTGTACTTCATTGAACTTCCCTCTAATATGTGCAAAACTCTTTTCAAATCTCGAGGCACATATTGAGGGGAGCAAAATCATGAAAACCTCATCCTTCCCCAAAATGCTTTATCTACTTGATTCGATTAGGGAAGTGATGTTGATATTTTTAGAAAATGGTAATCAAAGAAGTTAATTCTTTCTCTTGCCTCCGTGTGGAAAACTATTTCAAATACTTGATTCACATGTTGAGGGGAGTTCTTCTTCTAAAAATATCAAAAACAATTCAGGTACAAAATGCTTTGATAAAATATCATAAGTATCCGGATTGATTTTCAAATGGTTTTCAATTGGTTCCTATGGCAGATGAACAATACCAAAAAGACCGACCAACTTTACATTATGTATGGTGATATAAGGACGATAAGGTTAGGTATGTGTTCCCATGATCCGCCAGAACCGGAGGGATCTACCCAGGGACTATCCACTAGTTAGTGTAGAGTTCTTAGGTATGATGATAAAAGGAGAAAAATGAGATATGGGAAGAAGTGCGGACTGAGACTTGAGCTAGTCGAATAAACCCAACAAGGTTCTAGCTATGAAGTCTCGGTAAGCACTGAAGGGGTTGAAGAATTAAAAAGAATTGAATGAGAAAAGGGTGAAAACAAATAGCCCTCCATTTATTCAACCTTAGGGCAGAAACCGGGTTCAATTCATATGCTACTGATGGTAACATCGGTATTGAAGACAAGACGTCATGGACCCAGTGACGCACTGCACTTCAACTTTCCAAACCACTCAAGTTCCTCTTAAAAGACTTGTTTCATTCTCACGGGGAACCGACATTATCTATCGACTTTCTCTTAGAGATTGTTGATATTGAAGGAGGAGACCCTCTCCCTAGTCTCCGATATAGGATCCAAATATGCACAAATTGAGTCTAGTGCCACGAGATCATCAATAAATCTCATTAGGACACTTTCAATGAAGACTCTCTGTTTCACACAATGTGGAAAGAGAGATTATATCTTGAATCCTACGCATTATCCTTGTGGTATTGCCAGAACATCTGAGTAATGTGTTTACATATTCACTGTGAAGATGGAAAGCCTTCTGGAGCCAACATCTAACAAGCTCCTGGTAGGTGGCATGTGAGATCTATTATACAGATCAACCATGTGACAACTGAACAGAAACAATGGGGCGATTCAATCTTTTGAATCAATCCTGGTTCAGGTTATGGATTGACGGATACCTTTGAAAAACCGGTCTTTGTGCTTTAAAACTCTTTTCATTAGCACGTCGACCGTGTACTAATTTTTCAAATCAAAAGGTGTTTTATGATTGATAATTGATTTTCATTAAAACCTTCGTTATATTGCAAAAACAATTTCTATTGAGCAATACACGATTGTTTTTCAAATCTCTTTTCATCAATCCGTGGACGTAAATTCGCTGGTTCACTCACTCCGTGTTGTCTTCTTTGAGACGTTCGGTTTGAGAACAGCTAGAGCAGCTGTGAAACCCTGTCAAGGAAATTCTTCGGAATTATACCGATCACAGGCGTACTTGTACTCTTGATCAACGGGAACCGTGGGCCGTGTACCTCAATTCATCGAAAGTGATCAAAGACACTTCCGTGCGCTTTGTTGCTAACTGTCTTATGCGTGTACACCCGAGCGTTTGCTGATCGGAATGAAGCGGTCAATCCATAGCCGCATGCTCACCTAACACATTCATCTCAAAAGAAATCATGATTAGTGCATCAATGACTCTGATATTTTCACTCCATGCTTCTGCTACGCTGCTGCCAATATCATGAATCAACTAAAGCTTCCGCTACTCTGATGAGAAGATATCATGATCCAGAATGTGAGCATGTCGGTCCAAATATCACAACATCATATGCTGGCAACACAACAATGGGTGATACTGAGATCTATAGTTCTTTGAAGATCTCTAGTTATGCTCAAAAGGGTCATCATGGTGGATCAGATCATAACCTCCACGAAACATACATCTTAGTTGAACAATGATGGAATCATCACAGAATCATATAATTTGAGTACTTTGAAGAAGAAAAGTCTGCGAGCTCAAGACTGATGATTAAATTAGAATGCTAGGAATCTAAATGTAAAACATGGGGTGACCTCCCTTAGGGGAGATTGTTAGGAATTAGAAAATTCCTTAGTGAAGTATCGGTCACCCCAAATATTATCTAGCATAAGTTAGCTCATAGACATTACGTTATTTACTAGTCATTTAGTTAATTATTTAGTTTAGTGCAACACCGTGGAGGAAGGACGGTCTTTACCCATTGTATCCCTGATCCACAGGCCGTCAGGAGGTCGTTTAGTTTGTAACCTATAAATACCCTCTACCTTGCAAGGTAGAGGGTTGGATGTTCTTTGGTAATCTAACATTACATGAGTTTCTCTTTCTAGAATATCCCACTTTCTCTCTCTCTTAAATCATCTATTCGCCTAAAGTGTTAATGTTATGATGTGTATGTGAAATCCAATATCCTACACTTTTTCTTTCAAAAAACCATGGCTTATAATCTCCCGCGCACTGTCCAAGAAGTTAATGACGGCGTTCAGAAACTGATTGACGATGATAACTTCCGCATAGAAAACCTTACGATGTATCCGAGCTGTTTAGCAACGCAAGTACCTTGAAAGATGATCTGAGTAACCAGTATGCGAATTGCAATGACATTTTGCTTCAAAGACGTGTTATTATTCAAGAATTTTTGCACGACGAAGGTTGGAAAGATTACGAGATCAAGAAAACGTTGAGGAAACGTGTGTCACAAATAAGCGATAACATAAGTCACAAAATCCTGGATGCATAAGGAGAACACTATGGGTGGTTCGTCATCACAATATCTGCGATACAACTATATAATCTTATGTGAGATGAAGAGGCTTTGAGAGAAATAGAGGAAGAGCAAGCAATGATTGATGCAGAAAACGCAAGACGTCAACAAGGGTTGTGTTTGGATTATCCTACATATGCTTTGTCTCCTGAATATGATTTTCTTCCACGCAGGGAGTCTGCTGAATATGATTCTGCATGCGGGGAGCATTCATATTAAGCTATGTTTATGTATTTCGTATCATATTGTATTTTAGTTCATATGTTATTTTCTTATCTTATTTCGTATCGTGTCGTATTGTATGTTAGTATTGTAAATGTTTATGTTATTTAAGTATTGTAAAATTTACGCATGTTTTTTGCTTGAGTAAAAAGTTGTTTTTTAATAGGCAAAAATGCCTCCAGCGTTCAAAAAAGTGAATTACAAACGTTAAAAAAATGGAGTGATATGTTGCAATTGTTTCGGCCGGCCAAGCAACCAAAACTTTGAAAAGTTTGCCAAGCGACACGTCACATTTGCCTTGGCTAGGGGGGAACGCGTTGCTTTTTTGTGGTTGTGGTTAGCGACTCCCATTAGCATTAGTCTTATAAACGGGATGAAGTTCTCCTTATTTAAGTTACCCAAAAAAATACGAGTTTTTCACTCACATGTATGTGACCTGACCGGTATATCCCCCTAACAGTTTATGTATATCAAGATATGCGACTGACCCGTCTTAATCGGTTCAAGAATCAGTCCTATTGGACACAAGTGTTCTACGTCGGGTGTCAGGCTTTAGAACTTATGGCATCCTTATTGGAAAATATAGTAAAAACGTGGTCCAAGTTCAATCAACTCAATAATATACTGAATGCTGAACGCCTTGCTTGAATTGATGAGATTGAACCATGAACTCAATAGTATCGTTTTATAATGATGCATTCACTACACAGAACAATACTATTAACATACAAGAATGATGCCTTTGATATCTTAAATAGCAAAATTACTTGTAATATACCAAGCTGGAAACAATAAATAGATCCAACCATGACCTAAAGTTCCAGGCAAAAAACAAACTACAAGGAAGGAATCACATTTGATATACGCCCACATAACAATATATTTCAGGGAAAAACTTTCATGGTTGTGACAATAAAGTGAATAAACTTCAGATATCTTCAGTAAAACTAAATTGTGAGGGCATTTAAACTCATAATTCTACTTCAAAACAATTTCAAAGGGTTTGTAAATAGTAACGACTAGAAACCATGCAAAGAAAGTCCAGTAAACATGAACTCTGCTTAATCTTCCTCCTCGCCTTCATTTTCAGCAATGTTGAAGTACCGCAACTCATAAACATTACGCTCTTTGTTGGAAGCAATCACACGAAGCCAATCCCTGACATTGTGCTTCTTCAGATACTTCTTTGTAAGGTATTTAAGATACCTGGAAAAATATAGAAGAAATTATCGTCACTGGAATTTTGAAGAGGTTAAGAATGTAAAAACAAAAAAAAAATCAGGGAACGGCAACTGCATAAACTAGGACAAATCAAAACATGACCGTGAAACACTAATATCATAACCATTTTGTAACACGCACATAATATAATCATTTGTGTATTTGTACATGGGAATCGGATCATGGACCTACAAAATAAAGAAGAAGCATCCCACAGAATAATCTAGCATGAGTCAGAAACCACATTCAATTCACTGCCCATAGAGACACTCCTGTTTCAGTAAAGCTCTTTTTACAAACTGCAATTACACATGATACAGTATAACTTAATATATGTGTGTCAAGCTATGATAAACATCAAACGACGATTCTGAAGAATCTTGGTTTTTCCTATTAAGTTGATGATCATTGCCACAAACAAGAGGTTCTTATAGATACAACAAACTTCAAACCCAATACTATTATACAAAAAAAGCAATATATCAACAGCATTACAGTAAATTTATGATATTCAAGGATGATTGATAACAGATACGGATCCGTAACACAGATACCTGTGAACATCTGCAGCAAAATGCCACAAAATTGCACTAATTGTCTAATTTGTCATTGTACGCAATGAAAGTATTCTTTTCCCTTTTGACCTAACAAACTTTTATGTATACGAGCAACTGACCTTTATCACCATTTTACATTATATAGAAGGCTTTTGTGTGGGCTAGTGATAACAAATAATTTACCCACTAATTTATATAAAACAGAATAAAAATTAAAACATTGTCAAAAACTTTCATAAGAATAAGATTGTCAACATTTCTCCATAACGCCAATTCCTTCTATTGTTTCCTCCTAATTTTAACACTCAAATAAACAGATTCTTTTTATCATCTTTTGTCATTTAATCTTTGCTTTAATTAGTATTCAATCTTGTCTTCATGTGTAAAGTTATTCACAGTCCATAGAAAAGCCAAAATAAAATACTTTCTTAAGCAAAGATTATATGGTAGAAATGATAAAAAGAAAGTTTTCACGTAAATGTCAAAAGTAGGTGGGACTGGAGAAAAACGGCACGCAATAAAATAACAGCATGTCCAAATGAGTTATTAACTGACATCACAATCAACAAATTTTAACACAAAAAAAAGCCTACATCAATGCGCTAACCATAAAGACACTCGTATTTCTAGAAAACTTTGATTACAAACTGCAAATAGAGAGATTATACTACTTGATTTAACCATGCTAAGCTATAATAAACATCAAATGAGTATTGTAATCAGTATTGCTATTGAGTTTGTGATCATTGCAACAATAACGTGTCATTTAAAATTAAGTTAGTAAAATTCTAAACCTATACTAGAATCCTAAACAAGCAAAGTGGACACATTGTTATGGTTAAACTATAATATCCACAATTCTCTGATAACAAATAAGAAACCATATAACAGTTCCATATCAACATATTCTAAAGCTAAATAAATTAACAAAAAAAAAAAAAAAAAATTATATAAAACTGAAGTACCTCTTAGAGAAGTTGGAATCAGCAGTAACAGAAATCTTATTCTTTTCGCGGGAAATAGTAACAGAATCACCAAGATTACCAGCTTTACCACCAACTTTAATCCTTTCTTGAAGAAACTTTTCAAGCGATGCAATTTCCATGATCTTGTCCTCGACTGGCTTCCCACAGTCGATCACGAATGTCACTGACTTCTTTTTCCCGCCTTTACCACCTGCTGCTACACGACTCATTTTGCTTCTTAAAGTGGTGAGAATTGTGCCTGTTGGTCTGGAAAATGGAAGCTGCAAAGCGCAAAGAGAAAGTGGTGGTGAAGACTGAAGAGTGGTGGTTTTAGGGTTTTGATGGGTTGTGAAATGGGCCTGGGTAGAGATGTTTCGTGATAGTTAGGGTGAGCACATATGTCCATTGGGCTTATATATGTAAATGTTGAATAGGTTATGTTTTTCGAGGGGTTATTTTCAAATGAGTAAAACTACGCTGTACGTCTTTGTGGTTTGCGTTGAACGACAAGTTTTGTCTTTTGACCGAAAAAAATGCATCATCCATCTTTAAATGTGAAACGTTATGTATCGTTAGTCCTTCACTTTAACGGGTCATACTAACACCAGTTAAGTCTCCTCTGTGATATTCATGTGAGGGTATTTTCGTCTTTTTACCATCTCACTTTTAACATCATCTTTTTCTTTTATACATCTTCATCTTCAACCATCTCACCCAACACCATCTTCTTTCATTCACTACCTCTTTAAAACCACAAATAACTTGATATCAAACCCCAATCCTAAAAACAAATACCACAATCATAATCTACACAATCCTCACGTTTTATAACTTTAACCGGTTTTATTCTTCCATCCAACTGAAATCATAATAAAATTAAACACCTAAACTCTTCATATTTATTTTACCAACAAAACTTTGAATCAAAGATGAAAATCCGTCAATTCCTTTTTTGTGTGTAGGTGCTTGCCATTGACCAAGTACTATTTTTTTCTCTTTATTATATTGTGATACAACACTTCTTCGTACAACATTTTCAGAAGATGCATTATCAATTTCCATTTACTAGAAAACCATCTTTCATTTCCAGTTCATTTATTCCAATATTCAAATCAATCCCAAGTAAGTTCACCGCTAAACGAAAAGATGACCGTCTAGACTCTATGACTGTTGCAAGTGGCGGTCAAAATATAAATCAAAGAAGGTATTGGTTTTATTTATTTGTGTTCTTGCTTAACAAAACCAGAAACATAGACAAGAATGATTGTTTTGTGATTGCTTATTGTTTATAATTGTGTGAGTGAGATTTTTTAGTAGTTCGTTATTCACAATATCAAAACCAACAATATTTTTGTTCTAGTTTTTTTTTAATAAATATAGTTTAGTATGTTGGTGGCTGAGATTGGTGGTGTACGGTGGTGGTGATGGGTGAATATGAAGATGAGGATGAAGGTGGTTGGTGAAGAGGGTGGTGCCGTGCCGTCGTGGCTGCCGGATTGTTAACAGGTGGCGGGTAGTGGTGGTCTTTAGATCTACGGAAAAGATCAGGGTGTAGAATAATTGTAAGGATAACGAGGGTAGTGTGTGGTGGTGGATGTGCGGATGGCAACAAGGAGCTGTAATGGGTGTTTGTGTTTTGTAAAAAGATAAATAAGTGGGTACAACAAGTACTCCAAAAATAGGTGGGTGGATAAATTATTTATTATGATGTTTTTAGTTTAACATTTTATTTAAAGAAGTTAGTGAAGGTAAAAAGATGAAAATACCCTTACATGGTAAGACTTAATGGGTATTAATTAAAGCCGTTAAAAAGAAGGACCAACGATACATAACGTTTCACATTTAAAGATGAATGGTGCATTTTTTTCGGTCAAATGACGTAACATGTCGGTCAACGCAAACCACAAGGACGAACAATGTAGTTTACTCTTTTCAAATTGTTAAACTACACCATTCGTCCTTGTGGTATGCGTTGACCGACAAGTTTCGTCCTTTGACCGAAAAAAATGCATCGTCCATCCTTAACTGCGAAACGTTATGTATCGTTAGTCCCTCACTCTAACTGGCATGACTAACGATCGTTATACCTCATCCACTCGAGGGTATTTCATTCTTTTTCGACCCATAAGGACCAACGGTGTAATTTTGAAATGAGTAAACTACACCATTCATCCTTGTGGTATACGTTGACCATCAAGTTTCGTCCTTTGACCAAAAAAATTGCACCGTTGGTCCTTAACTGCGAAACTTTACTCAGCGTTGGTCCCTCAAACTAACGGACCCATTTAACTCTCGTTAAACATGCTCACGTGATATACACGTGAGGGTATTTTTTGTCCTTTCATAATTCATGTTCTTTGTTTATACTCTAACGAGCAGGTTAGCCCGCGCGTTGCTGCGGGGCAGCCGTGTTTATGTTTATGAGAATATTGAGATTAGTTTGTTGCGACATTCTCATTCCAAAAAATAAAATGGTACAAAGGTACATCCGACATAAGGCGAACAAACCGAATTCATTTGGCATTCTTTATAAGCTAAAGTTTAATTAATCCATTATTGTACAAACAACAATGAGTGTTAGGTCACTAGATTTACAACACAAGCTTAATAGAAAGATAGAGAGGCGATTGAACAAGTAAACAAACACACACACGCGTATATGTAGCACGGTTAGGCGTAGAGATGTGAATGAGAGAATAACTTGAACAACCAACCTTCAAATGAAGGTTTACAAGAGTATTTATAGGAGAGAAGCTAGGGCAACACTCCTAGTCCCTTCCTTTCTCCTATGGGCTTGGCCCTAAGCTCATGGGCCTTCTACATAAGCTTAAGGCTAATTACAAACATAAAGGCCATAATTAAGCTAACTATTACATATGAGTAACTAACACTTGAATAAAGGTTTAGGAGTGATTCCAACAATCTCCCCCTCAAGTGTTGGTGATGAAAAACGGTGAAGGCGTTGATGTAATAGTAGCTTTGACGTCTTCTGACATTCTTCTTTCTTGTGAGAAGAATTGCCTTGATTTGAACCATCTCCCCAGTGTAGCGAGATAGTTTTCTTTGAACAGTTATGCTTTGACGTCATCTTTAACTTTGTTCTTTGATCATTGTTCTTTGTGATGAAAGTGATAGTATGTTGTTATCTGCATCAAGTCTGCCTCAGGTCTGCTTCGCTGCTTCAGTGTCTCCACGTCTTTCTCCAACATGCTCACACACTCTTTAACGTTGGATTACGGTACTGATGAAGTTCTTTAAGTCTTTAACTTTGTAGATTCTTTGATTTGACGAAGAATCATTCTGACTTTTGTGTTGCTTTAAGATAGAACTTCTTTGATGATGTTGTTGGTGTGAACAAGTGGAGAATCTGCACAATCATTCCGCTCCAGAGCTTCCATAAGAAGTAAACATTAAAACGGTTAGTAATAAGCGGATTCCGGCACTTACAAGTTTGAACTTCGAGAGTGTTGACAGCATAGTGTGAAAACACAACTCTAATTCTTACAAAGGCCGTTCCTGATTCGGAGTCCCACAAGTGAGATAACACGATGTACTGAAGTACACCTACGATTTAGATGAGTCGCTGAGGTACACCGAAGCATCACCTCACGACTGTAGACCGTTTGAGACCACTAAGCGTAATCCACGGGGAGTTGCCGAAGCGACCTGCTGTCAGGGCTATTTGATGTTGACCTGGCAGAGTTTCATTCAATCACCGAGGATCACAAATGTGAACCTCTCATAAATGTTCTCGACAGATTGCTAAGATCTGTGAAGGACTCGATAATGTACCACTGAAATTCTTATTGTTGAATATCAAGTGATGAAATGTCAAGTGTACCTAAGAGATCTTTTGATGAATCTCGTGGCTCTAGACTCAATAGTGCATTTTGGTTTTCCTGAGCGGAGACTAGGGAGAGGGTCTCCTTCTTCAATACCAGCAATCTCTAAGAGAAATCCGATAGTTTACGTAGGGTTCCCTGTGAGAATGAAACAAGCTTCTGTTGAGATAAACTTGAGTGGTTAAGAAGGTTTAGTGCATGCGTCACTGGGTCCATGACGACTTTTAATCTTCAATACCGGTGTCATCTAGTGACAACCAGTAGCATATGAATTGAACCCGGTGTCTGCCCTAAGTTGAATAATCTGGAGGGCTATTTCTTTTCACCCTTTTCTTTGCATTTCTTTTAATTCTTCAACTCCTTCTTTCTCCGATTCTCATTTTCTCCTTTTTATAATCATACCTAAGGACTTCTAAATACTAACTATTTGTGGTGTCCTTGGGTAGATCCCTCCGGCTCTGGCGGATCATAGGACGGTTATTCCTAACCTTAATCACCTTATAACTCCATGACTAACCTATGTTGCCATAAAACCATTTACTTGAAAAATCTCGCTCAGTGTTTATGAATAAAAACATTTTTGAACCAATGTTGAGATGAGATTTTGCATAAATACTCCCCCTCCACATGTGCTTAAGAGTTTTAACGGTTAAATGCACAATGAGGAAAGAGCGCGCACATTTTGAATTGATCAACTCAAGATAGACATTCCCCCGCGAGACACGGTTACGTGGCATAGTTAAAGAGTTGCATTGTCCGCTTTTAGGTGACAACTAGCTCTAATAACTACCTTGAAGGTGTAGACAATCCTCGAAAGGTTGTCAAACCCGTCAGAGTTCATGTCTACCAAGAGTTTCTCGAATGGTACATTCTACTCGGACAAGTCCTTTGCGAGACACGTTTACATCACTAGCGAACTAGCTTGAAATTATTACCCGTCCCGGACAAGTCTTTTTCGAGTTACTGCGGTTAAGATCTCGCCAATTCATGGGTTAAAGTCTTTTCACACCAGAGTTCATATAGCAAAACACAACATATTTCTTATCACGTATTTTCTCCCCCTCAAAATGGCATATAAAATGTTATTTTTGAAAAGTTGAGAATAAATATGACCATTTCGAGTGTTGCGGGAAGAATGACCACTGTGAACAATTAGTGAACAAAGTTTTAAGTCAAGTACTCCCCCTCAACAAGTGATATAAACGGTTGAGGTTTTGAAAATCATAAGGGAAAGTACTTGTTCTTTTGAGCAAAACCTTGAAAAGTGAAAGGTTTGATAGGTTTTACTCAAAAGTAAGAAGCTTTTGCTCCTTATATAAGGATTGTGGCACTGAAGCGTACCACAGGGTCCTTTATTTACAAGTACGGGTTGTACACTGTAATATGTGCACAAGCCATGGACATAATAAATCATACATCCAAATTTATAATGAAAGAAGCAGTTCAAGGGGTACCAGGTAGTCCAGAGATGTCGCCAGTAATGTGAATCGGGCGTTGAAAGCCGATGATGTTTCTCCTCGGTCGACCACCAACATAGCTTTCCAATCTTCTGAACTGATCCCTTCTATACAACCGTTCATCAATCATGGTGATGATCCTCTTCACGTCCCTTCTTTCCTGAGAATTCCATCGCTTAGGAGACCCAATCTTCTGATGTATATCCTTCAACCGATAAGCCAATCCGTCCCTAACCAACTTCAAAGTGTGATCTCCAAATTTGTGTCTCTGCACGCCATCAAGCAATTTCTTTGAAGTTCACTGCGGTAAACGACGCCGAATGGTTTGCTGATGAGTGTAAATTGTGAGAGTTGGTTGATGTCGGGAAGATCAAGCTGTGGTGGAGTGAAGTTTACACGAGTCTGATAAGATTCAACTGCAAGCTGGAGATCTTCTACACGTTCTTTGATAACTATGCGTCTGATGAAGATGAGCACCGACTTGATGAATTCACGTTGTACTTCAGTGGAGAATTGTCTAATACGACCTTGTACTTTGGCAAGGTACATGTCTTCGATGTCGTTGATAGACAAATTCTCAAAGTCTGCTTCAGAGAATGCATAATCTCTTTCGTCTTGTCTTTTGACCACAATATTCTTGAGATACGTGTAGTCCCATTTGGACGAAAGATCAACGTGTTTGATGGTAACGATGTTTTTAGTCTTTGAACACGCATGTTGAGACTTCGAACCTGGCGGTTTACGTAGTAGATTCTTCGGCGTTCCGGCTAAGGATGAATCCCGTACATTGCATCTCGGTCGTATGCTTCCACTTTGTTGGAGAACAAGTGATTAGCTCTTTCCTCGATAGCTATGCGGTTTGAGTATTCCTGGAATGGAAGTGTCAAGGATGTAGCGTATTTTCTTGAACCATCGCCAGTGAAGAAGAAATTCCAAGTCTTTGTTGAAGAAATATCTGAATGGGATCCTAGGTGATCGGTTGGCCGATCGTTGGTAGTGGTTTAGACCAGTCGGTGTAATATGGAGGGTTGTCCCGCTTAGTAAAGTCGATGTTTGCTTCTGGGTTGCAATGTTGTCAAGGTGATATTCGACCTCGATGGCACTTTTCGAGCTATCTTTCCACAGTTGAAAAGCTTCATTCTTGATTCGCCGCAACTCAGATTTCGTCATCTTCTTTACTCGGAATTTTTCTTGCGATATCTTTGCATGCTCCAATGTATTACCGTCTACCAGATCTTGACCTTGGCAGGTAGGGAGTGGAATTAACAAGAGTAGGGAACCATTCAAATTCCTCTGTGTTATCTTCATCTAGCCAGGATAGGACGTCGGCCTTGGCGCCTTCTTCTTTTCTTAGGCCTAGATGAGGATTCCGGGTTTCGTGACTTTTGTCCGGGTGAGGCGGGTTGTTGTTGGGGCTCATGGTATTCTTCATCGTCACTACCCGTATACTCAAAGTGGTCACCGGTTTTGAGTGCAGGGGTGGTAACTCAGAATCTTGAGGTTTATCGCCAGAAGAGCGGGAAGGAGATCTTTGTTGAGTTGGAGTCCTTTTTGGTGGAGGCGGGATTGAGTACTGAATCGAAGATGGTTCACCAGACTTCTTTGTACGTTTAGGCTCCTTATCCTTATCTTGATCTTTGTCTTCATCATCTCTTGAACGCTTAGGCCTTATAGCCTCTTTTCTGAATGATGAATTGAGTTGGTATTCCAGCAATGCTTCAAACAGTTTAGCTTCATGGGTGCAAACGTAGCGAGGCGTGTTGACATTTGCGCTACCAGCCGGTTTACTAATTCATCATCTGAGAAGATTGTAGTTTCAACTGGATTGATGCTCAAATTCATCGGGGTTGATTTCATGGCTTGCTTGCTAAATGTAGAGATTAGGATAAAGTATGCGGAATACATCTCCTTTGTCGGTTTGAATGACCTCCATTAAGAACTTGTGAGTGTATCCTTTTATCATCTCGTCCACGCTCCCTTGAAGATCATCCTTCATAAGCTTCTGTACATACTCCCTTTCAACTTGCATCTTGTCATTCTCATGATGAAGATACGTTATCTGATCAGCGAGGAAAGTCAACTTTCTATGGAGAATATCTTTCTTTCTGAATCGTTTGACAGCTTTAACGATTCGATTCTTAGATTGAGAGATCCAAGATGGAGTTGGCTTCTTTACTGATCTGGATGATGATTTGTTTGATTTCTTTGATGGTGGTGGTGAAGAATGAGAAGACGAATCTGATGATGAAGAGACATGAGGAGACTCTGGATCCTTTGGAGGTTCAGAGGTTTTCTCCTCTGAGCGAGCAGGACTATCTAGCAGAAACTTATCATAATCAGTGTCATCCCGGACTTATCTCTCTTGATCTTTTCTGTCTCGGTCTTTTCTTTGTCACCTTCATTTTTCTCGGACTTTTCTTTAACAGGTTCCTCAAATTCATGCTCAATAGTTTCTTCCACGGGCTTTTGTTGTTGCTCCAAAGTGGTGGCACCAGATCCCTTATCGGGTTGATTAACCGCATCAGGATCTAGTGAAGGTTGAGCTGCACCACTTGACCCTCCGGGGCCACCCATTTGTTCTTTTGCAAATTCTTTTGCCACGTGTTGGAGTCTAAGGAATTTGAACTTCTTCATGTATGAAGTATCCAGTTGCTCTTCATCTTCATCTGAGCTTTCTTCATAAGGCACAAGTACGAGAGTCTTCCCTTTTCCTTTGTCACTGGTGGACTTAGAGGTTTAGCCTTTGAAGGAGGTGTTTCGGTTGATTCAGTAGAAAGTCTCTTCATCTGATTCAGTAGCCTCCGAGTCCTCGTCCATTAGCTTTCTCTGTGCTTCAGGCTTAGATACGAGAATAGGAACAGCTTCCTTGGCGGGAACTGTCCCCTTTCGTAGAGGATTCCTCCTGGGAAATCCTCGACTCTCAGTGCTTGCCGCACTTCCAGCCTTCCTCTCTGGTTCTCCTAGTAGGTGTTCGAAGGCTTATCATCGAGATGGCCAACTTTGCCTTCGTCACTGCTACTTGATACCTTTTGTATGTTTCAAGCTTTTTGATTTCATTTGTCGGAAGGTGATCGGCCACGGCACCTGTTTCTTTGTTGACGATTCCTTGATTCTGACTGATAGGGTAGGCGCAGTCAACATATCATGATTATCTGGGTCATTGAGCCTCTATGGAATGTCGGGATGAAGTCCAAGTGCTCTCTGGATCAAAAATTTCGTGTATCTGACATAGGGAATCTTTGAGCCAAGTTTCTTGTGAAATGACATCATGTCTTCCCATAGTAGTGCTTCAATTTCGATGTCCTTTTTGTTGATTAAAGACCAGAAGATTTGTAGTTCCATGAGCTTGGGATGCTCATAACCACTATCACGACCAGAGACCGATTTGGTAATGATGATGTAGAGGGTTCTCCACGGTTGAGGAATGTTCTTAAGCTCCACATGAGAATGCTTAGTGATTATTCCTGAAGCTTCATTATAGCCAATATCAATCGGAATTTCAGAATGTCTCTTCAGTAGGTGTGGCATAGAAGTCGGTTGGCTCGATTTCAGGAATTAGAAGAACAACCCGTAGATCTGCTTGTGTGATGGTGATTTGTTTGTGATTGAGCATCACAGTCACCGCACTTTGACCTTTGATCCTTTGCATTGAATTCCAGAATTGTAGTATGTAGATCTCCGTGCTGTAGCGAGTGTGAAAGCATGTTACGTACGGATGATTCCTTAGAATATCCACAACGATCAAGCAAGAAGATTCGAGCATGTGAGGGTTTCAAAGTCAACTCTGAGATTGTTCTTTACAATCTTTCTTGGATAGCCATTAGGGAAGATGTTAGCAATTGTGAGAACCTCGGTGCATCCACATTCATTTGAGCGTACCATGTCGCGATCTGAAATAACATTAGCCAAAAGAACCAACATATCGAAAGACATAATGTTAGTCAACCGAAGGTTTTTATTGTCTAATTATTGAATGTACAGTGTTAATGATTGTTACGAGTCCTAAGTCACTTGTTTGTCCAATAGTCCAATGACGTCGTGAAACGTTTCTTGAGTTAGTTAACTTTAAGTATTAAAGTTTATGTTATCACTTATAGTTCACAACATATCAAACGTTTAATTTTATTAGTGACATTATTGGATTCGTGACGTTATGATTCATTTATTTACAAGTTTGCACGCGTAACAATTCAAAACGAAGGTTTGATCAAGGCTTATGCGTAGGAATAGTAGCTTATGCGTAAACAAGATAAGTATGCGTGTAGACGTAAGCTTACTGCGTAGGATCGACTTACAGCGTAAGAAATATTACGCGTAGGAACAGAGAGAACCTTATCGTAAAACTTAAGCGTGGCGTATATAAACCTTACGGCGTAGGATTACTCGTAAGAGTAAACCTATGCGTAGAGTCCTGTTTACGCATATCCTTCACGGGATACGCGTAGTCCCATTGTAGACCACTTACGGCGTACGATTACGCGTAAAATTTCTCTTACGCATAACTTTCTACGCGTAAGGTGATCCTTATGCGTAGAGTAACAAAGACTTTGATTCTGAGTTTTATGCGTACCAAGCACGAAATAAAACCATCATAACATTAATTTTGACACTAACACTCATTATATAACGATTTAATCACAATCACTCATTTAATCAGTTAGGCGTAGAAAGACTTACGCGTAGCCTAAAACCCTAAAGTTCAAAATTTACGCGTATGAAATCTAGCCATAGGATATGCACCAACGTGTTTCTGGTAAGTCTAAGATGTTGTGAGAGTGTAATGACCAAGTTTTAACACCTAGTTCGCAATGAATCAAAAGTACCTAAATCTTACGAACATTAAACCCTAATTTCTAATTCTTAATCAATTAGTGTTTCTGGGTTGTTTCAAAGCTTAGATATCATCAATTCACTATAAAAGCAACTTCACACAACAATCTTTTTGACCAGAAACAATCACATATGAAAACACCCAAACCCACGCATAAACCCTAATTTTCAAAATCCATCAATTCGTGTTTCTGGGTGCATTTTGAGGATAGAAAAGATATCATTGATGTTATTAAAACATTTTGACACTGTCTTTTTAACCACAAACACATAGCACATGATCATGTGTTCTAACCCTTACGCGTAAAACGAAAATCCATTGAATCTTAAGTTTTAACCGTTGGATTTGCATGAAATTTAAAACCATTGTTTAAAAGCATGTTAAGAACACAAAACCACTTACAAGTTGATGATCGAAAGCACGGATTTGTTAAACGATTTTGGATCGTTGATGATATTAGGTGAAGTAATAAATGTGATGAAATAAATGAGGTAGGAGGGATGTTTTATTGAAAATACTTTAAGCTATTGACACTTTTAGTCCCTCCACCTTTTCCATTTTCACCCAAAGCCTTTAACTTCCATTTTGGTTACCAAACAAAGATTTTAAGAAAGAACTTTGACGACACTCCCCCTCGACTTAAGAAAATAATGAAAGGTTATAAATTTTAGTCCGAGGAGTGTCAGTTGAACCATAAAAGTTTACCACCATATGATTCAAGAAACAACAGAATAGAGTAACATGCAAGTATACGGATGTTTTTGAAACAGTTAAGTATATATTTTCTCCCCTCAACACTTGATCGGAAAAATACTGAATTTTGAAAGATTATAGTGTTGGACGGAAAAATGTACTTGCAATGTTGAAAGAAAATAGATAGAAGAATATTTTTGTTGTTTTATCAGATTTTATATTTTGTATTTTGTTTTTGAAAAATATTTACAAAAGAGATTTTGGTGTTTGTGGTTTTTAAAGACTGTTTTAGGAGGTCATCCAATTCCTCTTGAGTCAAACACCTCATACCAATTCGGTGGACCAACTCATTAAACCTAGCGGGAAGCAAGGCTTTGGTGAGAAGATCTGTCAATTGGTATTTTGTACCCACAAAATATAATTCAACACTACCCTGTTCCACGTGATCCTTGATGAAATGATATCGAAGATCGATGTGCTTTGATTTCGAGTGCTGAACCGAGTTGCACGAGATCGCAATGGCACTCCGATTGTCGCGACATCGGGATTCTTCAAATACGTAACCATAGTCTTTGAGTTGTGTTCTCATCCAAATGACTTGAGCACAACACATTGACATGGCTACATATTACGCCGGTTGAGGACAACGATGTACAATCCTGCTTCTTCGATTGCCATGACACCAGTTTATCACCAAGAAATTGTAAAGCTCTTGAAGTACTTTTCCGTGAGTCTAAGCATCCTGCGTGGTCAGCTTCTGAAAAGGCGATTAGTTCAAAACCAGAATCCTTCGGATACCGAATCCCAGTTAATGGTTCCCTTTATGTATCGGAGGATTCTTTTAGCCTCAGAGAGTGAGTTTCAGATTGGTCGCGACTGATAACAGGAGCAAAGATATCTGACAAAGACAATATCGGTCTACTGTGTTAGATACATGAGAGACCCAATGATATTTTGGTATTTGGTAGGGTCCACCAATTTCCCATGTAAATCGTCCAGTTTTGGTATGTGCCATTGGAGTGGCATAAGTGTCACAGGTATTCATTCCAAATTTGTTTAACAATTCAAGAGCATATTTGGACTGACTCAAGAAAATACCACGGGGTGATTGATGAACTTGTAGTCCTAGAAAGAACGTAAGTTCACCCATCATGGACATTTCAAAATTGCAAAAGCGATTGAGTACTTTTTATGAGTTGACCCAAAAATGATGTCATCCACATAAATTTGAACAATTAAAATATGTTCCCCGTGATATTGTATGAAAAGAGTAGTACCGAACCTTTGGTGAAATTATTGGCAATTAGGAAAGATGATAGCTTATCGTACCATGCCCGAGGAACTTGTTTGAGACCATCTGAGCTTTGTTGGTTTGTAGACATGGTTCGGGAACGGGATCAACGAATCCTTCTGGTTGGTCGACATAAACCGTTTCTTTAAGTTGCCCATTCGAAAAGCAGTTTTGACGTCCATCTGAAAGACCGTTATATTCATATGAGCCGCGAACGCGAGAAATATCCGAACAGCCTCAAGACGAGCAACCGATGCAAAAGATTCTTCAAAGTCAATACCCTCCTTCCGGACGATAACCCTTAGCCACGGGACGTGACTTATTTCGGATAACATTCCCTTCGGCATCAATTTGTTTTACCAAATCCATTTGAGACCAATGACGTAGACCCCTGTTGGTCTTTCAACCAGTTCCCATACTTCAAGACGTTTGAATTGGTTGAGTTCTTCTTGCATGGATTCAATCCAGTTGTCTTTTGTCATTGCGTCTTTGATGTTTTAGGTTGTTAGCGGGACGGTGAGTGCATAAATGCAATGTTCACCATCTGAGTGAAGACGTTGTCTTGTAACGACTGATTGATTCGGGTTGCCAATAATGTTTTCCAGAGGATGGTCTTTTGTCCATCTATGTGTGGAGGGTTGATGTTGGTATACATTGTGCAGATTTTGAGGATTTAAATGGCTTGTTGAAGATTCCGCGACATCGGTCAGCAGCCTCATTAGCAACCGGGTTAAAGAACGCATTTGGATCAAAATCTGCAGGTGGGGGTACTTCATTCGAAGATCATCGCCGGTTCATCATTGTTGGAAGCGGTTTGTTCAACTGTTGTGTTGGAGTCAACTAGTGGTGCTTCTTCAACAGTAGTTGTTGTAGCAGTGTATCGGGTATAAAGAGTATTATCAGGTTGAGCAGCGGAAATGGATACACCGAGCACGTTCATCAATATAGATCACTGAGCAGAGGAGCAAATAGTCATTCCATTTGTTGACGAGTGAGTGGGGGCTTGTTTGCTGATGATGGGGTTTGGGGAAGTTTGCGGTTGTGTCCAGGTTCCAAGTTGTTATACTCCGAAGCCATTTCCGTAAGTTCATCAAAATGAGCATGAATCATTTCCATAACCTCCTTTGTTCGACGATTCCAGATTCGGAAACCTTTAGAATTATCACAATATCCTATAAAGACTCCAATGTCAACTTTTGCTTTGAGCTTTCCAAAGTCATCACGATCATTATTCGGATAGCAAAGAGATCCAAATACATGAAAGTGTTTGAGATTTGGTTTTCTTTTGTGGACAAGCTCAAAAGGTGTTTTGTTGTGGTGTTTTGTAATCATAGAACGGTGTTGAGTATAGCATGCACGTAGATCAGACTTACGCCCATAAGTATCTGGAAGTTTAGCATTGATTAACATTGTTCTTGCAGCTTCCACTAACATTCGGTTTCATCTTTCAACAACTCCGTTTTGTTCTGGTGTACGTGCAATAGATGTCTGATGCTGAATTCCCACTTTCTCATAAAATTCACGAAGAGTTTGGTTAACAAATTCAGTGCCTCTGTCTGTTTTGATTTGTCGAACGGTGTTTCGTAGCAGTTAGGAATTAGAAATTCCAGGTATTAAAGAGTTGGTCACCTCAAGTATATGCAATCGTTAGAAAGCTCGTAGTCACAGTACTTTTATGTTAAGTAGTATTTAGTTTAGTAACTCCGTGGAGGACGGACGGGTCTTTACCCACTGTATGCCTGATCCACAGCCCGTTGTGTGGCGTTTTATTGTAAGACTATAAATACTCTCTACCTTCCAAGGTAGAGAGTTGGAGCTCATAATAAGAATTTTCTTTCTCTCACTAAAGTTCCATAAACCTCTAACTTTCTCTCTCTAGAATTCCACTTATACGCCTACTTTGTGTTATGGTTTGATGTGTATGTGAAATCCAATATCCTACAATTGGTATCAAGAGCCATGGTTAGATCATATCTTACACATCTTTGGATTTCTAGTGGTTTTTAGGTGGTTTTTGAGTTTGAAAAAGTTTAGTGGTTTTGCATCATTTGGTTGATTTCTTGTGTTAAAGCTTGGATTTTGTTAGTACTTTTGTGTTTAGAATCATCACAAGTGTTTAGGTTTTCATTTGGTAAGCTTGAATCATCTTGGTTGGGTTGTTTTTTGGATTGAAAAGTAGTGTTTGTGAAGTTTTCTAGCTAGCGACTTGATCTACGGATAGCTTTTCTTGCTAGCGACTTGCTTTACATTTTGGTAGCGAGTTGCAGTTTGTAGAGTTAGCGAGTTAGGCCTAGCGACTTGCCTAGTGAGACAAGCCGACAACATACAAGTAGTGGAATCTCCACTACCGGTAGCGACTTGGTGGAAGTTAGCGACTTGTACTTTATATTGTTAGCGACTTGGTGTTAGCAAGTTGGTACCTAGCGAGTTGCTATTTAGCGACTTGAATATTTAGCGACTTGGTGCTTAGAGAATTGCTGCCAAAATTTTGTTAGCGACTTGGATTGTAGCGAGTTGTTATATAGCGACTTGGAACTTTAGCGACTTAGCACTTAGCGACTTGGTTCACAATTTTCCTAGCGACTTGAGTGATTTCCTTTAAATACCGTTTTCTCTTGATTTAGTAAAATCCCGTGAAAGAATCTATTTCCCGGTTTAATCATAGAGTTATAAATCTCGTTTAACTTGTCATCATGTCTACCAACGTTCCTACAATCATCTCCCATTGCCGAGGATGTTCAAGTACCGGTTCGACACTCGTCCACCCATGCTTGAGAACCGACTATGACCCTTGGGCTCAACGAATCAGATTGTACTTGTCTTGGAAAAGAAAATGGGGTTAACATTCTCAAATCCATTGATGAAGGACCTTACCGAGTTGAAACTACTAGAGATATACTTGATACTGCTGAAGATGGAACTTTGATTTACGGAATGGACGGACCAAAGATGTATGATGAGCTTGACGATAAGGAGAAAAAGAGATTCGATGCAGATATCCGAGCTTCCAACATTATACTGCAAGGTCTACCAAAGGACATCTACAAGCTTATCAATCACAACACCGAGGCAAAAGCTGTATGGGATAATGCCAAGATGCTTCTTTCGGTTCGAGCTAACTGTTGAAGACCGAGAATCACAGATGTATGATGAATTTGAGCACTTCAAGATGAAACCAAATGAAAGTGTATATGAGTACTATGTGAGATTTCATAAGCTGGTGAATGACATGAGGAACATCGGAATGACTATGCCTAACATTCAGATGAACTCAAAATTTGTAAACAACATGAATCCCGAATGGCACAAATTTGTTACTTCTGTGAAGCTCACTAAAGGATTGAAGAATACTAACTATGAGCAACTCTATGCCTTCCTTCTTGAGAATGAGAGACATGCCATGTTTGAAAAGAGGATTCTTGAACAATTCAAAACAAATCCTGGAGAGACAGGCTCATCAAATGATTCAAGCGCTTCTACTCAAACATTGGGATTACCACTAAAGCTTCACAAGCTATACCCATGGGTGATGGAACTCACAAACTCATTCCCGATCCAATGTTCAAACAAGCCGATCGATGCACACGTGGGTAACTTCATTAATCAACTGGCTCTCCTGATTAGTCAAAACATGAATTCTCTCCCAAAAACCAACAACCACCTCGACGCTTCTAACCCACACAATCAAGCTATTGTCGAGATGGGAAAATTGTTGTGCAACGATTGGAAAGACGTATGATCAAGGAAGAGGAGGAGCTGGTAGAGGTTATGTTGGTAATCCGAATCGAGGAAGAAATGGAAATCAAGGTCAAACTAAGCCGATCAAATGCTATAACTGTGGTGGTGAGGGACACATTGCAAGGAACTGCACACCTCCAAAACATCCACGAATCTGATTACTTCAGAGATAAGATGCTGCTTGTACAAGCTCGGGATAATGGTGCTGCGTTGGATGAAGAGGAGTTATTGTTTCTTGCTGAGGGCAATGCCAAGACCTATGATACAGATGTGGATGAGCGGACCAATTAGGGAGATAGGTCACAATCATCAGAACGCCTTTCAAGTCGGTGATTGTGATGCATACGACTCTGATGTGGATGATGGACCTACTGCACACACAATTTTATGGCTAGCATTTCTCCAATGGTTTCTCCCAAGGTCTCTTCTTCACCACAAGTTGGCCCATCCAAAGACAAACTCATCTCAGAGGTATTAAAACTATACGATGATCTTTGATGTACAAAAGATGCATGACAAAGTACAATCAGCTGAAACTATTGAATCAAATATTGAAAACATGGGTAATATCAATGTTGTCCCATATGATCAATATGTGAAACAAAGTGAAAGTGAAATTGTATCAAGTGATGCATCTTCTGCGGTCAACAATGACTATGTTTTTGATGAATACATTGCATGTGCCCCGATGATCTTGTTATCTCTGAAACTTGAATGCCTATAAAGAACGTGTTGCTATTTATGAACAACGTGCAAAATTTGAGTTGACCACCCGTGAGCAGGAAATGGATGACCAAATGCGTACAACTATTAGAAAAAGTAGGTTTAGAGAATTAAAACAAGAGTTAAATTCCTTACAAGAAAAACTTTCAAAAGCTGCTAAGCAAAAACAAGAACTTCAAGAAAATGTTAAAATGCTTAAGCAAGAATTAAGTGCTAAGGAATCAAAACTTTTGAATGATTTTTCTAATCTAAAACCTTGAAAAACAAGCTTGAAAATAAGTTGTACGTACAAGGAAACACCATTCAGACCGCTCACATGATCACTAAGCATAGAGTCCTAAGCGATAAGCATAGCATTCCCCTTGTTGAGGAACCAAATCGAGAGGTCATTAAAAAGGCTAGAAATGCTCATAAGGTTCTTTATGATGGCAAGGAAATCCTTAAACCTAGACAGAAAACTAGTTGTGCTGAGTGCAAGAGAGGAAGATAAGAAATCAGATGAAATCACTAGGGAAAAGTTAAACAAGAAACTAGCTGATCCTAAATGTAAAGAAAAGAAAGTAATCATCACACCCCATGATTACAAAAAGGAGAAATGGATTGCCTTAAACAAGTTTAAGCCTCAGACATTGTTAACTCCCGAACAAGTGTTCTGGAAAATGGACTTAGATAAGCAGAAAGCTGAAAATATTGTTGAAACCAACCCCCCTTTGGAAAATGCCTAGAGCGACTGTGTATCCTCCAAATACACCAATGCATCTAGTTCCTAGAACAATTGCCACTAAAAGCAAGACCTTAATTAGTCAATATGTTATTTTTCAACTATTTGTTGATTTTGAGAAAACTTGCAAGAAAAGGATCACACCCAATGGTATAACGGAAGGAGAAAGAGGTTTTGAGCAAACTAAAGAATGTTATTTAACTGAAGTCATGCCTTTCTTTAAACAACTAAAAGATCACTTTGAGAGTCTTAAAAAGGGAATGAATTCATACATTAAAGAAATGGAAAAGGAATTTGATGCAATGATAGTTGAGGTTAGTGACTATGAGCGAGCATTAAAATATAATGAGATTGAAAGGAAGAACTTGCATACACTGAATGAGAATATGATTTTTGAATGTATTGCTCAAGATGTGTTTTTCACTGCTACAACTTGTTCTATTAATGCTTCTCAATTTCATGAATTATCTGTTGCCTTGAAAGTCTCCCATGATCGTGTCATTGAGCTTGAAAAGACTAATTCTAAATTAGCGAGAAAATTGAATGGATGATCACGACAATTTGGTTAAACATTTTTCTAAACTAGAAGTTGAGCATTTTAATTTACAACTAAAATATCAACATCTTAAAGAAAATGTCAAAACTTCAAATATCAAGACATCCTCGGATGCTCCAGAGTTTGATGCAGTTTTCAAAATAACAAACGTGATGAACAGATTCAAGCTCATTGCAACACGATCGAGAAAGTTGAAAGCCCAAATCTCTCAATTAAAGGGTCAAACGAACAATATGACAGGCTCCCAAATGCCTCCTCCTTTAGATTCTCGGAATTCTCAAACTTTTCATCTTCAAAACTTAGTTAATGCCTTACAAAAGGAAAACGAGAGTTTTCTAGAAGAAAATGAAAAAGTTAACGACATTTTAAAGAGTTATATGATTCAATAAAAGTCACCCGTGACCAAAACAACGAAAAAATAACGTCTTTACATAAGGAAATTGAGAATCGAGAAGTCGGGAAATGGGAAACTACCACTTGTTTTCAATAAGAATGTTGTCTCAAAGTCACCCTTAGATTGCAAATACACTGTGACAGTTAAATATATTCCTCCTCATCTTAGGAATAATGAACATGCCTTTCATGACTCTTGTGCTCACCTTAAGGATAGTCTAGAATGTCTCCGTGAGATTGTCGAAGAGGATTTCATTAACAAACCTCTTGATAGTGAAATTAGGTTTGCTTGCCTCCAGGCCAAACGATCTCAAGAGTTGCTAGAATGTGTAATTGCAACATGTCCCAAATCCTTAACCTTAGGTGCAAAAGGCAAAGCTGTGATGCCTTGTTCTATGCCTAGTGTTGAGCCTTCAAACCATTCTAGGCCCAGTTTTAAGAAAGTATAGTGCCTCGCATCAATGTGTCGTCTAGTATACACTAATGCCTTCTAGTGGTCCTTGCACGTCTAGTTGAGGAATGCAAAAAGTAGATCAACCAACTAATGTTCCCATAATTCCCTCTCTGAGAGTAATCAATGACATTAAAGCGGCAAGGTCAAAGTCTCAAGACAATACAAGGAATGATAGGACCTCGCAAGCTAAAATGTGCATTGGAAGAGAGTAGAAGACCAACCTAGGATCTTTAAGCTTGAGTTGAATAAAGCGAATCGTGTTGATTCTAGTATTAGCCTTAGGCGTCTTGTAATTAATTAATTCGATACTATTTGCAAACCTTGTAATGATGTCGCTTGAATTACATTTGCTAATCATGAATGTGGTGTGAATGCTTTGTCTAATCTTTGTCAAATGCCTAGTTAAAATTGTTAACGCTAATAATCGTGCAAAGAAGGCAAAAGGCAAAAGCGAAAGATTGTTAGAAACAGGGAAACCCACGGGAAGAACTTTTATAAAGATAGGTTATTATTGGATACCTTTTGGCCATAAGAATAATCGGTTTTGCTCTCAAACTGCTAAGATTATGCCCACTAGAAAATGGATGCCTCTTGGTAGAACTATTCCCTTAAGAAGTGAACATACTTTGAATAGGTCAAATACTGACACCAACATTGCATCTATTCCCAATGATTCCATTGCTTCTACTCGATATGGATGTTTCTATTTCGATGTGGGTGTTCCAATTCGTTACTAACCAAGTGGAACCCATTCTTGCATAGGGATCCCAATTATTCAGTTATCCATTCTTGTCTGTGTTCAACTGCAGATCGTTCAAATCGTTACGTGGACTGGGCCTTCCAAGCATATGGAGACCGGTCGCGGCTCATGAACTTCGTGAGCAAATTCATCGGGACAGTTAGATTCGGTAATGATCATTTCGGTGCAATTATGGGTTATGGTGATTATGTTGTTGGTGATAGTGTTATCTCTAGAGTATACTATGTGGAAGGTCTTGGTCATAATTTGTTCTCTGTTGGTCAATTCTGTGATTACGATCTAGAAGTAGCCTTGAGAAAACATACTTGTTTTGTTAGAGAACTTGATGGTAAGGAACTTTTAAGAGGAACTCGTGGTTCAAATCTTTACACCATCTCTATCGATGATATGATGAAGTCTTCTCCAATCTGCTTGTTGTCAAAGGCTTCGAAAACAAAGTCATGGTTATGGCATCGTCGTCTCAATCACTTGAACTTCGGCACCATCAATGATCTCTCCAAAAAGGACTTAGTTGTAGGTTTACCTCGACTAAAGTATGAAAAGGATCATCTTTGTTCAGCATGTCAATTGGGAAAAAGCAAGAAGTATGCCCATAAACCCAAACCTACTAACTCTGTCACAGAAGTTCTTCATACAATTCATATGGATTTATGTGGACCAATGAGAGTGCCGAATATCTTTGGGAAGAAATATGTGTTAGTTGTGGTTGATGATTACTCTAGATTCACCTGGTCAAGTTCTTAAGGACAAAGGATGAAACTCTAATATCATCATCAAACTCATCAAACACCGCAGTTCGACTTAACAAAACCGGCCGAATTATCCGGACAAGACAATGGGAACGAGTTTGTTAACAAACAACTTAGTGAATTTTATGAAATCATTGGAATCACCATCAAAGAAGTGTTCCACGAACTCCTCAACAGAACGGTGTAGTTGAAAGACTAAATCGAACTCTTGTGGAAGCCGCTAGAACAATCTTGATTTACTCAAAAGTTCCAATGTTTCTCTGGGCTGAAGCTATTGCCACTGCATGCTAAACACAAAATCGTTCCACGATTCACACCTTGTTCATGGAAAAACACCATATGAACTTGTCCACGAGAAAACCTAATCTCTTTCCTTCGTGTGTTTGGTGCATTGTGTTATCCAACTAATGAGGGTCAAGACTTAGACAAACTTAGAGCTAAAGCAGACATTGGAGTATTTGTAGGGTATGCACCAAACAAAAGGGATACCGAATCTACAACAAAAGAACCCGAAATATCATGGAAACATTCGTTACGTTTGATGAGTGACCGGTCAAATGGCTCTCGACAATCCGATTCGGACCCGCACTTCAAAATAGTCCCATTGGTTCATCCCTTGTTCCAAACTCTTCTCAAGAAACTCCATATGTACCTCCATCCGAAGATGATTTAAAGAAATTGTTTGATCCTATGTTTGATGAACTTTATGATTCAATTACTAATGAGGTGTTGATCCCTACAACAGAGGATGCTCATATTCATGTGAATGAAGTCAATCCTCGGCCTCAATATCTTTAAGTCAAGAAGCACCCGCCGATCCTATCTCATCAACAAATCATCATTCTTCAAATGTACATCATGGAAATGTTTCCGGCATCAATGATGAAGTTAATCCCTTTGCTACTCCCGAAGATGCTCCATTTGAAAACATATTTGATCCTGAATCATCATCGAACCATCTTCGAGACATCGACTCAGCTACCTCAGTCCCTCAACAACTACCACATGAACACCTCGTAAAATGGACTCACGATCATCCATTAGACAACATCATTGGAAATCCTCTCGTCCAGATCAACCGGAAACAACTTGCAACCGATGCCTTATGGTGCTTCTTCAACTCCGTACTATCTAAGATCGAACCAAAAGATGTTAAAACCGCCATGAATGAAGATAGCTGGTTCAATGCCATGCAAGATGAAATTCATGAGTTTGATCGACTTGATTTATGGGAGTTAGTACCGCCCAGATTGTGCTATGATTATTGCTCTTAAATGGATCTTCAAAGTGAAACTTGATGAGCATGGTGATGTGTTGAAGAACAAGGCTCGATTAGTTGCTAAAGGATACCGCCAAGAGGAGGGTATAGACTTTGAAGAATCTTTTGCTCCTGTTGCTCGAATCGAGGCAATTAGAATCTTTTTGGCTAATGCCGCTAGTAAGAACATGGTAGTCTATCGGATGGATGTGAAGACGGCATTTGAACGAGGAGATCTTAAAGAAGTCGCCTCACGTCACCCAACAGGATTTGTGAATCAAGAGCATCCTACTCACGTTTATCGCTTGAAGAAGGCTCTTTATGGTTTAAAGCAAGCTCCAAGGGCATGGTATGATACGCTATCAAAGTTTCTTCTATCTACCGGATTTAGCAAAGGAGCAGTTGATCCTACATTGTTCACCGTGAAGTCGCAAACATTTAACTTCATGTTCAAATTTATGTTGATGATATTATTTTTGCCTCGACTGACCAAATGGAATGTGATCGTTTTCAAATGAAATGAGTTCAAAATTTCAAATGTCAATGATGGGACAAATGTCATTTTTCTTGGGATTACAAATTTCACAAAGTCCCGAGGCATTTTCATAAATCAATCTAAATATGCAACCGAGATTTTAAAGAAATTTGGATTTGATTCAAGTGACCCTGTTGACACCCCATGATTGATCGAACCAAACTAGATGAGGACCACTCAGGGATCATGATTGACCAAACGAAATATCGTAGTATGATTGGATCCCCGATGTACCTCAACGCTAGTAGACCGGACATCTTGTTATTCGCTGTTTGCATGTGTGCTAGATACCTAAGGCTAAGCCTACTAAAAGCAAAGCGGTTAAGCGGGTCTTCGGTATCTCCAAGGAACCATCAATATGGGACTTTGGTACCCGAAGGACATTGGTATGTCACTAACGGCCTCACGATGCGATCTTTGATCATGCGATGTTGTCAAGATACTCGTCGGTACATGCGGAGGTGCTTTCGCTTTTGGGTGATAAGCTTGTGAGTTGGTCTTCAAAGAAGCAAATGAGTACTTCTATTTCCTCTCAGAGTTGAATACATAGCCATGTCATCTTGTTGTGCTCAAATCTTATGGATGAGATCTCAATTATCGACTATGGCTTTATTCAACAAAATCCCTCTGTTCTGTGATAATAAAAGTGCTATTGCTCTCTCATGCAACAACGTTCAACACTCAAGAGCAAAGCATATCGACATTCGACATCATTTCATCGGGAAACAAGTGGAAAAAGGTGTGGTGGAACTCTATTTTGTGAGGTCTGTCCAATATCGGTTAGCGACATCTTCACCAAAGCTCTTCCAAGAGAGCGTTTTGAGTTTATTCTTCCACGACTTGGCTTGAAAAGCCTTCAACCGAAAACACTCAAGCGTCTTCAGGAGGAAGACGAGGAGTAAAGGTCTATCTTCATCTATCTCTTGTTAATATTTATTCGAAAAACAAAATACAAAATTATAAAACTTTCAAAATCCATAAAAATTGAAAAATTCGAAAAATCTTCAAAAAAAAAATATTGTCATTTTGTCATGTTTTTCTCGATTCGATAATATCTACGGTCTTGTGTTGTCATTCAAAGAATGACACGGGTCTTTAGATGTTGTTCGAATGTTCATTAAAAAAAAATCAAAATTATTTTTGGGAGAAAGAGAAAAAAAAAATGGTTTATTGTCATTTTCAAGCAATAACCGTTTTAAAAGAAAGAACAGAGCCATGTTTTACCATGTTTTCAAATTCCATGCTCCGATTCTATAAACATTTATCTGCTGAAAACTAAATGCTTTGAAAAATAACTCGGTCTCTATTTTTGATAATCATCGGGACTTATTTGTCAAAATCTCTATCTCTCAATCAACAACCTATGTCATTGATTGAGGGGAGAATGATTTCAATTAAATTAAAAAGTTATTTGGCATTAAATTGTTTTCAAAAGATATACATGCATGTTGTATCAATGGAGTTTAAAGTCTCAAAATCCGATCCTTATCGGTTAAAACGCTTTCATAATCAAGTCACAATTCTCCTTAAAAGCTTTCAAAATCAATTTAAATCTATAAGAGATCACAAATCTCAAATGATTTGATAATTGTGATCGGGGAGAATGTGTGATTTAAATTGGATTTAAAGCCGATGGTTTTATAAGGATGTACATGTTGTCCTTCCCACATGTGACAAACGATTTCAAATTTTCCATGCACATGTTGAGGGGAGCATCTATCTTAAACCTATGATTTGAAACGTGATCATTTATCTCAATGTGCGGGTTCCCTCTAGTATGTGCAAAACTCTTTTCAAATCTCGAGGCACATATTGAGGGGAGCAAAATCATGAAAACCTCATCCTTCCCAAAATGCTTTATCTACTTGATTCGATTAGGGAAGTGATGTTGATATTTTTGAAAATGGTAATCAAAGAAGTTAATTCTTTCTCTTGCCTCCGTGTGGAAAACTATTTCAAATACTTGATTCACATGTTGAGAGGGAGTTCTTCTTCTAAAAATATCAAAAACAATTCAGGTACAAAATGCTTTGATAAAATATCATAAGTATCCGGATTGATTTTCAAATGGTTTTCAATTGGTTCCTATGGCAGATGAACAATACCAAAAGACCGACCAACTTTACATTATGTATGGTGATATAAGGATGATAAGGTTAGGTATTAGTTCCCATGATCCGCCGAACGGAGGGATCTACCTGAGGACTATCCACTAGTTAGTGTAGAGTTCTTAGGTATGATGATAAAAGGAGAAAAAAAAGATATGGGAAGAGTCGGACTGAGTCGAGCTAAATGGAATAAACCCAACAAGGTTCTAGCTATGAAGTCTCGGTAAGCCCTGAAGGGGTTGAAGAATTAAAAAGAATTGAATGAGAAAAGGGTGAAAACAAATAGCCCTTCATATATTCAACCTTAGCGTAAACCGGGTTCAATTCATATGCTCTTGATGGTAACATCGGTATTGAAGACAAGGCGTCATGGACCCGGTGGCCTTGCTTCAACTTTCCAAACCACTCAAGTTCCTCTTAAAAGGACTTGTTTCATTCTCACAGGGAACCGACATTATCTATCGACTTTCTCTTAGAGATTGTTGATATTGAAGAAGGAGACCCTCTCCCTAGTCTCCGATATAGGATCCAAATATGCACAAATTGAGTCTAGAGCCACGAGATCATCAATAAATCTCATTAGGACACTTTCAATGAAGACTCTGTTTCACACAATGTGGAAAGAGAGATTATATCTTGAGTCCTACGCATGATCCTTGTGGTATTGCGGAACATCGAAAGTGATATGCAAACATACTCACAATGAAGATGGAAAGCCTCTCGGAGCCAACATCTAACAAGCTCCTGGTAGGTGGCATGTGAGATCTATTATCTAGATCAACCATGTGACAACTGAACAGAAACAATGGGGCGATTCAATCTTTTGAATCAATCCTGGTTCAAGTTATGGATTGACGGATACCTTTGAAAAACCGGTCTTTGTGCTTTAAAACTCTTTTCATTAGCACGTCGACCGTGTACTAATTTTCAAATCAAAAGGTGTTTTATGATTGATAATTGATTTTCATTAAAACCTTCGTTATATTGCAAAAACAATTTCTATTGAGCAATACACGATTGTTTTTCTAATCTCTTTTCATCAATCGCTGGACGTAAATTGGTTCACTCACTCCGTGTTGTCTTCTTTGAGACGCCGGTTTGAGAACAGCTAGAGCACCGTGCGAAACCTGTCAAGGAAATTCTTCGAATTATACCGATCACGAGCGTTGCTTATGCGATCAGCGAGGAACCGTGGGCGTGTACCTCAATTCATCGAAAGTGATCAAAGACACTTTCGTGCGCTTTATTGCTAAGTGTATTATGCAGGTACACCCCGGCGTTTGTTGATCGGAATGAAGCGGTCAATCCATAGCCGCATGCTCACCTAACACATTCATCTCAAAGAAATCATGATTAGTGCATCAATGACTCTGATATTTTCACTCCATAGCCTGCTTCGCTGGCCGCCAATATCATGAATCAACTAAAGCTTCCGCTACTCTGATGAGAAGATATCATGATCCCGAATGTGAGCATGTCGGTCCGAATGTCACAACATCACATAATACCAACACCACAATGGATGTATAAGAGATTTTCTATTATTGATGATCTCAAAAGCTGGCTCAACATTATTATCCGTGGATCGATAAAAGACCTCCACTTGGATTAACCAAACATGCAATGAGTGGAATCAATGACTACGAGCTTCAGAGCAAGTACTACATCAAGAATGCAAGATCAATTGTTAATGTAATATCCGATTGTATTCAATGTCATTTTAGTATATGTTTGAGGTGACCTCCCTTAGGGGAGATTGTTAGGAATTAGAAATTCCAGGTATTAAAGAGCCGGTCACCTCAAGTATATGTAATCGTTAAGCTTCGTAGTCATAGTAATATTTAGTTAAGTAGTATTTAGTTAAGTAACACCGTGGAGGACGGACGGGTTTTTACCCATTGTATGCGATCCACGCCCGTTGTGTGGCGATTTATGTAAGACTATAAATACTCTCTACCTCCCAAGGTAGAGTTGGAGCTCATAATAATATCTTTCACTTTCTCTCACTAAGTTCCTAAACCTCTAACTTTCTCTCTCTAGAATTCCACTTATCGCCCTACTTTGTGTTAATGGTTTGATGTGATTGTGAAATCCAATATCCAAAATTATAAAATCCCGTTTAATCAGTCATCATGTCTACCAACGTTCCTACACTCATCTCCATCGTTGGTCGAGGGTCGTTCATGCAAGATACTCATCAAATAGAATTTCTTACATCGATCCTTAATAACCAAAGTACTTGAACTCTATGATACCTCACGAGAACAACGGGGTGGCATTTCAGAATGTCCAACATTGATTGATTCATCAAGGGTGATCTTAACTCCTCACCATCTCGAAATCAAACCTCAACAAACCACATCTAATGAACAATGATGCTAAGCAAATGGAGTACAACATTGAGCCCTATCAACTACTTCATCAACATCTCAAACTACTCTTATCTACTACTATGGATCGAACAAGCGGTGCTATCCTTCGTCGAGGACTTTCCTTTGACCGAACGTGTTACTCAACTTAGAACAACTAAGGTGTCAAATTACCAATGAACAACTCTCAACTGATAAATCTAATGCAGCTCTTCAAGTAATCTTCAATCAATTTACCACTTATCAAGGGGATTATTCCTCAGATTTTGATGATGACTTGACTGGAAACTCATTCAAAAAACACACTAGAATGGAAATCCATGAGTTCAGAAACACCTTTATTCTACTTATGGGTAATGTGGAAACATACATCAAGGAAGTTGCTAAAGAGAATGAGAAGCTGAATGAAATGAAGGGGTGTCAAGTGATGTTGTGGGAA
>OU343221.1:73084182-73181593 GCA_910596185.1 Chrysanthemum makinoi
CCATACCAAATAAGCTAGAAATGGAAAAATAAGCACTGGACTAAAGAGACAGCTATATGGGCTTTCCAAAAAGCTAAGGGTCAAGCCCTGGGTCCCACAAATAAGCTCTGAGTGAGTTTGTGAAAAAGACTCAACTACACTGATGACTCAGTGTAGTGAGTAATTTTGAGAAAAGATCATGAGCATGATAAGTAGTCCAAATAAGCTATAAATGGAAAATAAGCATTCACACATCAAACTAGCCAGAAGGGCTTATGAAAACAACAAATTACACAAGCTAATCCTCTCTAATGAACAAGTTGCAAGCTATTGAAATGAGCTTACTCAACTGTGCACAGGGCACTTTTTCAGAAAATTGCTTAAAAGAAGCTAAGAAATAAGCAGTTTAACTAGCAAACTAAAAATTATAAAAATTACTATGATAAAGATGAGCAGCTAAATAGTAATATCCCAAAAGCAAAAACATGACTCAAAATTAATCCTATAGAAAATTCTCTATTTTATTCAAAAACTGACTAAGTGAAAATTTGACTTTTTAAGATAAACACTAAAGTTGACTTAAATGAACTTTGGATCAATCCTACTCACTGATTATGTTATATTAAGCTAAGTTAAGATGAAATTAAGCTAGATTAACAAGTTTTAAGCAACTGTGATGAATTTTACACTATAAATCCTAACAATGAGCTCATAGATGAAAATTAAAAGCTATTTTGACTTTTTAACAAAAAAGAACAGGTTTTTATGGTTGAACTGAGTTATTATGAACTAAAATGACATGTAACAACCACAAACAACAACAAGCATACACTTGAATGCTAATTTATCAGCAAATCCAAACAACCCTTATATAAGACTGATTTTTGGTTTTTAAGGCAAATGAGTACAAAGACTTTTGAAACTGCTTTTTATCAACTTGCTTTGAGTTAATAAGCTTAAATGAACACAGAAACACTAGCTTAAACTACAATTACTTGGTATTCTATATTATGCTAAAATGACAGTTAATACAAAATTTTTAAGAAAAATGAAAACTAATTAATCAAGTCTACAATATTAAGCTTTAATACAACCAAGATATACCTAATAAGCTGAGAAAACTAAAAATAAGCATATAACAAGCAGTTGACGTAAATCACAAAAATAGGAAAAATTCTTACAAAATGCTATCCAACCAAAGACCATGAATCAAGGATCAAGACCACTCCTAATAGCTTTCCACAAAGCTTCTAAACCAAGGGTAATCCAAAATCAACCCTGCTCCAACTTTCTTTCTTCATCATTTTTTATTTTTCTATTTTTTTGATTTATAACTAATTTTTTTGTATTTTTGATTTTTAATTCTAAACTGAGTTTGAAAGTTTCTAAAAGCTTTAAAAAGCTTTATAAGGAGCTTACATGAGCTTATGAGTCCATAATAACAACTAATAACAACATTAAGCTAATATGAGAATTTAAGCTTGAAAAATTGCATAAACTGAAAATGAAACTGAAACTTGAAATTGCTTATTGAGAAAGGTTTACAATATACTGAGATTGATAAAGACAGTACTTGAAAGCTAAGACATACACTGGAAAGCTTAAATTAATTAAAACGACTAAGAAAATTAAAAATTACACTAGATATTATCCACATTGCTCCCTTTCTTCTTTTATATTGATCTTTTTGAGCTCCTTGTCGACCTCTGAATGTTTCCCACTTCATTTCAACCCTTGGATCCTTTGAATTCATCACAACCGTGCACTTGGCATTTTGGCGCCAAAAAGTTATTTGAGCAGGTTTTTGCAATTAAAGAATTTTAGGAGGATGTGGAGGTGGAAGGGAGTGGTTATACAGCTGGGTTTGAGGTGGAAAGGTGGTGGACAGGTGGTGGTGAAAACCACCCTGGTTTTGGGTTTTGGCGGGGTTGTGAGGTAAGGGATGAACAGTGGAGTGGGTTTGACCAGTCGTTTGACTGGTATTATTAATAGGGGAGGGTTCAAAATGGGGGGTTCAAGGTTTTGACAGGGGGTTCAAGATGAGATTGGGCCAAGGTTTGTAGCATGGGCTTGGTTTTGGGTTTATTTTTATTTTGGGTCCGGTTTGGTTTAGTAGTTATCACAAGGACCATTGTTGTACTTTTCTGATTTTTGAAGGACTGAAATTGTAACTTTCCCAAACTTATCAAAAGGGTCAAACATGCCAAGTACCAATAATACAAGGACCATAAAAGATAATTTTCCATTTTTAAACTTCCAAGGACTATTTTTGACAATTTTTAAACTTTAGGGACTAAAGTTGTCATTTTGTAATTTTTAAACTTTGAAGGGTTTGTTTTGACAAATTTTGAATCCCATGGACCTTAAATGATAATTTGATTTATTTTGATTTACCAGGGACTAGTTTTGACAACTTTTGAAACTTGGGGGACTAAAACTGCCAATTATGCAAACTTGATACGTTTTTCACCTGCTTTTGGTATTTTTGCATTTGAAACACATAAAACACTTCTTTGTGATATTTTTATCATTTTGATGCTTTGACAGGCGTTTTTGGATATTTTTGGCAGTCTAAAAGGTACAAGAATGATGAGTATTTGCATACTCATCAATCCCACACACTAAGATATTGCTAGTCCCTAGCAATCTTTTTGAAACTTTAATGGATTTCATCTCTATACCAAGCCATTACTTCTGGAGTAGCCAATTGTTTCAGTTCAAGTAAGAACCTTGGTACAATGATAACCAAATGATTTTTGAGCAAATCACCAGCTGTCAACGGTTTTGATTTGTCTTTACCAGAAGCCGTTTGCTTCTGGACTAGCCAACTCTTAGATAAAATATCTTTGGTGAGTCGATTACCAATTATGGTTTTCCAACTGCCTTTACCACAAGCCATAAACTTGCGGGCTAGCCAACTCTTCACTAATTAAAGATATGGCGAGCTGAACACCATATAATTTTGGGCAAATTGCAAGCCGTCAACGGATTTGAGATATCTTTACCAAGAGCCGTTTGCTCCTGGATTAGCCAATCCTTTTGTTTATTAGACATGGCGGACTGATAACCGTAAGCTGAGTAAGTGCAAAACACTTACTCCAAAAAAAATTTGGCCAAAAATGGGGGAATTGGGTGGTATAATTACATGATAAAATTCGTGAGAATCCCCCCCACACTAGAAATGAATATTTCCCTCAATATTCAAAGTACCGGCTGTTATGCCGAAACATTGAACGTAAAAGGGAAATATTACGGCCATTATTTTTTATGATTTTTTTTTTTTTTTTTTTTTTTTTTTTTTTTTTTTTGCATCTGAAGATTTATATACAACAGCGTGGGGCAACTCCCCCACACTAGGGTGGTAGAAAGTAGAAAGAAGTCAGAAATATGGGTGAAAACCCATATAGTGTGCTACTGTTTTTGTTTACCGAGTCGCTAGCTTGACTCGATCCCCGCATTTATTGGTTCATGGGGAAAGTTTGTAGATCCGGGACAACCACAGGTGGAATGTCCTCTCCAAAATAGTGCTTCAACCGATGACCATTCACTTTAAAATTTGGACCATCGGGTTGAGATAACTCAATGGTTCCATAAGGAAATACTTTAGTGATGGTGAATGGTCCAGACCAGCGGGATTTTAGTTTACCTAAGAAAATCTTCAATCTTGAATTGAAAAGAAGGACTCGATCACCGACGTTGAAAACGCGGTTCTTGATTTTGGAGTCATGAATCTTCTTTGTCTTTTCTTTGTAGATCAAAGAGTTCTCGTATGCTTGATCACGGAGTTCATTTAATTCATTCATTTGAACTTTCCGGTGATCACCAGCTGTCTAAATATCGAAGTTGGCATGTTTCAAGGCCCAGTATGCTTTGTGCTCTAGCTCAATCGGCAGATGACACGCCTTTCCGTACACTAGCTTGTATGGAGTACACCCGATGGGTGTTTTATAAGCTGTACGGAAGGCCCAGAGTGCGTCATCCATTTTATTATCCGACCAGAAGCACGGTTTTTCGCCTACTGTCCTTTCCAGAATTCTTTTTATACCTCGGTTATAAACTTCCACTTGCCCACTTGTTTGGGGGTGGTACGCAGTAGAGAGACGGTGAGTTACACCATACTTTTGCATGACTCGATCAAATTGGTCATTGCAGAAATGCGTACCACGATCACTGATTATAGCTCGTGGAGTTCCAAACCTAGCAAAAAAGAGATTTTAAGAATTTCACAACAACTCGGGCATCATTGGTAGGCAAAGCTTTCGCTTCAACCCATTTTGACAAATAGTCAGCGGCCACGAGTATGTATTTGTTTCCTCGAGATGATGGAAATGGCCCCATAAAGTCAATGCCCCAGATGTCAAAGATCTCACACACTTGAATGGCGTTTTGCGGCATTTCATTTATTTGTGAGATATTTCCGTGACGTTGACAAAAGCGTCATGTTTTGACAAAATCGTGGGCATCCTTATAAATAGTGGGCCAATAAAACCCGAAATCAAACACCTTCTTGGCAGTGTAGTTTGGACTATGATGGCCCCCAGTAGGTCCAGAATGGCAAGCCTTGAGAATGTCATTGGCTTCCTGACCATACACACATCGCCTGATGACTTGATCCACACAGATTTTGAATAAGTAGGGGTCGTCCCAGAAGTAATGTTTTACATCTTTGAAGAATTTGTTCTTCTGTTGGGTCGACATTCCTTTCACTATGAAGTTACCCGCATGGTAATTTGCGAAGTCAGCAAACCATGGGTAGTAGAGTTTCCACGAAAAGTAACCGCATTGAGTGTCTCGAGAGGAAATGTTTCATTTATTTCCTTTTGCTCGAAAACATCTTGGTATGGGTTTTCTAATCGGGACAGATGATCAGCAGCTAGGTTCTCAGCTCCTTTTTTATCACGTATAATGATATCAAATTCTTGCAGGAGGAGAACCCAATGAAGCAATCTCGGCTTTGCATCTTGTTTTGCAAAGAGATATTTGAGAGCCGAGTGATCCGTATACACCACGCATTTGGTCAAGATTAAGTATGGCCGAAACTTCTCAAACGCATACACGACGGCTAGTAGCTCTTTTTCTGTGGTGGTGTAATGGGTTTGAGCCTCGGTCATAGTTTTACTTGCGTAATGGATAGGCTGAAAATGCTTGGTTATACGTTGCCCCAGGACTGCACCGATAGCAAAATCACTTGCATCGCACATGAGTTCAAAGGGTAAATCCCGTCGGGGCAACGAGAATGGGCGCTTCCGTAAGCTTTTTCTTTAATGTTTCAAAAGCTTCGATGCACTCAGTTAAGAAGATAAAAGGAGCATCCTTCTCAAGGAGATGAGTCATAGGCCGAGCAATTTTAGAAAAATCTTGTATGAATCTGCGATAAAAACCGGCGTGACCTAAAAAACTCCTAATACCTTTGACGGTAGTAGGATGAGGCAATTTGGCAATAACATCGACTTTTGCTCTATCGACCTCAATCCCATTTTTGGAAATCTTATGGCCAAGGACAATACCCTCCTTAACCATAAAATGGCTCTTCTCCCAATTTAGACAAAGATTGGTGTCTTCACACCGTTTTAGCATTTTTTCTAAATGGGAGAGACATGTTTGAAATGAGTCCCCAATGACCGAGAAGTCATCCATAAACACCTCCATTGTTTCCCCGATCATGTCGTGGAAAATTGCCATCATACATTGTTGGAACGTGCCAGGAGCGTTACATAGGCCAAAAGGCATACGTCTGTAGGCAAAAGTTCCGTATGGGCAGGTGAATGTGGTCTTTTCTTGATCCTGTGGATCAATGAGGATCTGAAAATACCCTGAGAAACCATCTAGGAAACAATAGTATTCGTTCCCTGCTAATCTCTCAAGCATTTGGTCCATGAAGGGTAGAGGAAAATGGTCTTTACGGGTGGCGTCATTCAACTTACGATAGTCAATGCAAACACGCCATCCCGTAACCAATCGAGTTGGAATTAACTCGTTTTCTTCATTTGTGACAACAGTAATGCCACCCTTTTTGGGAACACAGTGAATTGGACTAACCCAAGGACTATCAGAGATCGGGTAAATTAATCCTGCATCAAGAAGTTTGAGAACCTCCTGTTTGATAACCTCATGGATTTTTGGATTCACCCTTCTCTGATGTTGGACTGCTGGCTAGAAATCATCCTCCATCAAGATTTTGTGAGTACAAAACTCAGGGTTGATACCGTTAATGTCGGAGAGTTTCCAAGCAATTGCTTGCTTGTGTGACTTCAAAACCTTTATCAGAGCAGATCTTTTCATTTTACTCAAATCTCGAGTAATAATGACGGGTAATTTATCATCACCCTCAAGAAATGCATACTAGAGATGAGGTGGTAAGTCCTTAAGTTCGACTTCGGGAGGATCATTAGATTTTTCAATGGTTTTGATTTCCTCTTTATGAAGTTCTTGAGGAGGAATTGATGAAGGATCATCATTGAGCATCTTCTCGATGAGAAGAATATCTCCCTCGATGTCAATTTAAGCGTGATCAATTTCCCATGAAACCGAATCACTAGACAAGTATGCTTCAATCTCTTCCAAGATGAAGTCACTTTCCTCAAACGGAGTGAGAGAAGGAGTAGAATTGGCAATGATGGGTTGAGATGAATGAGTGAGATTATCACTCGAAGAATTATGAACATAACCGAGAACTTCTTGAGAGTACTCTTCAGAAGCAACATCAATGATATCTATTTGGTTAACCGACTCAGAATCATAGTTTGCGGAGTACCTCGAAGTTTGATCAAGGTTAAAGGTGACAGCTTCATTACCCACACGTAATGTGATTTCTTGCTCAAATACATCAATGAGAGCACGGCCCGTTCTCAATCCTCGTCCAACAAAGAGAGGAACCCGATGATCGGCATCGAAGTCAACAACCACAAAGTCAGCTGGAAAATGGAACTTTCCTACTTTCACGAATACATCCTCGGCGATGCCAAGAGGACGCGATATTGAACGATCTACAAGCTTAAGAGTCATGCAGGTAGGAGTAAGGTCCGGAAGAGAAAGTTTCTTCCATACTGAATGAGGCATCAGGTTAATGCTTGCACCAAGATCGGCTAAGGCAAAGCATTCAACCATTCCTGGAAATACACAAGGTAAGAGAAATTTTCCAGGATCTCCAAGCTTCTCGGGAAGCTCTTTAACAGACTGCTGAGCGTTCTCGCTCAGAGGAGTTTTAGTCATTTCAAACAGTTTTTCCTTGTTGCTTAACATGTGTTTGAGAGTTGATGCAAACTTGGGCATCAACATGATAGCATCCGCAAAGCTTATGTCAAAATGTAGTTCTTGGAAAATTTGAAAAATTTATCCATTTGATGACTGGCTTTTTCGCGGAGCTTTTGCTCATTTAAACGTGATGGTAAGGAATAGAAGATTTGGATTTGGTTTTTCAACCGAGATGTCATGTGAATCCAAAACAACTCCTGGCTTAGACTTGGGTTTCAGGACAACTTGAGGTTGGACATCGTTGGTACCTCAGTTATTAGTAGGAAGTTCCTTGTCCTTTGTCGCCTCAGGTTCACTTTCCACTACCTAGAGAGAAGAAGAAGAGGAGGTAGGAGGAACAATGGGTCCTTCGTATGATACACCACTTCTTGTTGTGATCGCCTTTGCATCACCCCTCGGGTTAGCGATCGTGTTGCTCGAAAGTTTTCCTGAGCCCGAGGGTTGATCATTTAAAGACTTCTTAATGTCAGAAATCTGGCTAACCAACAACCTGTTCATTTCCTCTTGGGATTTCATGAATTGCTTCAAAAGCTCATCAGATGTTGATACTGGAGGAGGTGGAGGGAAATTTTGAGACCGTATGTTTAGATTATAGCCTTGTTGTTGGAAATTCCCTTGGTTAGGATTCACATTTCCATGAAATTGATTCCCTCGATTGAAATTGTTTTGATTAAAGTTTCCTTGATGTTGGAAACCTTGATTTGGTCCGGAATAGAAATTACCTTGGTTTTGATAACCTTGGTTCATTCTAGGTTGGTTCTGATTCCGGTTTTGCATGTTAGGATTCTGGTTAAAACCGGGTGGTCCCCGATAAGTATTAGCACGGTAGTTTGGTTCATTTTGAGGACGGTATTGATTACCTCCCGATGTGAAGTACCGCTATAGCATTGGCTTCAAATGGACTACCATCGTGTGGCATGACAGTTGTAGTATGCACGAGGGCCACCACAAGTGACACAGACCTCGACTTTCTTCACTTCACCATGTGATGGTGTCTTTGTGAAAGTGACTTTCTTTTGGTTTGCAAGAACCAAAGCCTGAATAGCATCCGTGAGTTTGTCAATCTTAGCATCGGTGCTAGATGTACTCACGTGGGATGAAGTAGAAGGTCCTGCATTAGACTGAGACTGATATGTCTTTGTTCGAACAGGAGTGACCTGGGACTTGTTTTAAATGATTTGCAAGGCTTCTTTTGTGGTCTTGCTCAGGAAATTACCTCCCGCGGAGGCATTTAAAGAGTCTTGGTCAGCTTGGCTCAGACCATTGTAGAAAGTATCTTTTTGCATTAATTCGGAAAAACCATGATGCGGACACTTTCGGAGCAACTCTTTGTAACGATCCCATGCCTCACCGAATGATTCATCAAATCTTTGAGTGAATTTCATTATCTCATTCTTAAGACTTGTAGTTCGGGATGGAGGATAGAATTCGTTAACAAACTTAGTGACTAAATCCTCCCATGTCTCAATGGAACGAGGGGGTTGTTTCTCAAGCCAAATCCGGGCTTGTCCCTCTAGAGAGAATGGGAACAGAAGAAGCTTAATTGCTTCATGTGGGACATTCTTGTATTTGATGGTCGATGCAATCTTGTTGAACCATCGAATATGTGTGTCACACCCCCAAATTACCTGTTTTGCAGCGGAATGGAATTCCTGGGGATTGACTGACATAGCATCACAATCACAGTTATATTGAACGACCTAAAGTGTCGTTTGAAAAGAACATCATTTGATTTAATAAAATAATTAGAGTTTACAAAGTGTTGGTCCCAAATGAAATTAACTTGTGCGGAAATAAGTTTGTTACAAGTCAAACGATGTTTTAAAGTTCATAAAACCCAAGTGAGACGCGTCGTCACCACGACTCGATGATAAATCCTTATGTATGCCATGATGTGTATGCCTTAGATACCTGAGATAAAACATGCTAAAATGTCAACACAATGGTTGAGTGAGTTCATAGAGTTTGTGTTGAAATGTAAAGCCTTTCAAAATCGTTTATGCAGCAAAGGCATTGTAAATCCACTCAGTTCCAAGTTCCGCCCATACAAAACTTGCAACCTGTGTGTTCACAACCCACTGCCAAAATATGTATAGTTTATGTTCAAGCGCATGATGTCAAATGAATTCACATAATAGTGCGTATATTAATGTATTAATAGTCAATTGATATAGCACATATGAGTGTTGTTTCGAATAGTTCCACGACCATTAGTTCATGATTGTACCAAGACCATCAGTTCAATGATTATACCAAGACCATCAGTTCAGTGATTATACCAAGACCATCAGTTCAATGATTATACCAAGACCATCAGTTCAATGATTATACCAAGACCATCAGTTCAGTGATTATACCAAGACCATCAGTTCAATGATTATACCAAGACCATCAGTTCAGTGATTATACCAAGACCATCAGTTCAATGATTATACCAAGACCATCAGTTCAATGATTATACCAAGACCATCAGCCCAATGATTATGATATGGAAATTCTAAGTATGGTAAAACTGTTACTTCGTATGACTAAACATTCAGTTCACATAAACATATAGTTTGCAATTAATCATGATTGTCATAAAAATAGTTGAGCATGTATCTCCCCCAAAAGTAATTCAAAACAATTAAAAGAGTAGGGGCTATGACTCACTTGATGAATTGTTGCGATGACAAAAGTGAATACACCGAAATGTAGCGTGAATCTCGAAACTGACCTATTATGAATGATATGATATGTAATAAGTCATGATGTAATGTTATGCATGCAATTCGGATGATATTTATACCACTTATGAATTTTGAAAACAATACTTCTCGTCGAAAATATAATCTTTTAACGTCTTGACCATATTTAAATTACTTTGTATGTATTTATGTTGAAATGATATCCGACGATAATCATTTAGTGATTTATTAAGAGAATATAACTTTTATAAGAAAATGTACTCCAATTTTGTTCTCCAAATGTTTTGTCAAAGTAACTAATATATTTTCGTTAAATCGCCACATTTTTATAACGCCTAAACCTCATTTTTGACTCGTAAAAAGTGGAAATAACATGCTGAAATTCCAGAAAATTATATTTTTCGTCGCCAAATTGAAAAATTCATAACTTCTTCGTTATAAGTCCGTTTTAATCCATTCAAGCATCCACGGTTTCGTTTTAAAGTATATTTTCTAAATATCTAGGCCAAATATTTTTACTTACTGTCGGATTTTCCAGAATTTCAAAATAAGGACAGACCCTTTTCAAAGCGTGTCGAAATGAGTTTTTCTCGCGCCAAACCTATTCTAACCCATTCAAAACAACTCCGAAGCTATTCTAATCCTACCATACACCTTCTTAGGGTGTCATGGGTTCCTAGACATCACCAAAAATAATATATAACAAGGAGTAATTATAGGATGTCAATATATATATAACTCTTAAAAATCAAATAAAAAGTGGTATAAACCTCATGAGACTTGTATGTTTCTCAAATAAAATGATATGATCATGAAAATAAATATGAAAGATGATGATGTATATGAAATGCTTACAAGTTAACTTGATGAGGTGATCAGAACAAAGGTTTAATCTTAAACACCCTAGGTTTTTATTTCAAAACCCAACTAAGAGTATGTCTAGATTGTGATGAACTTGACTTGAAAAATCTTGGTCTTTTTCTTCTTGTTTTCTCTTGGCCGAATATCAGTTAGTAAAATGAGAGAGTTTTTAGTGTTTGCTATCGAAAAGAAAATGACTAGCTACTTCCTTATTTACTAAAATGAAAGTATGGTTTCTTTATTATTTAAATAAACTAGTACATAAGTAATAAATGAGCAAAGAAAATTGTGTCAAAGTTATCATGTTGGGGAAATGGTTGGTTCGGCCTAAAATGGGGAAAAGAAGTGGGTTGGTGATTTGTGTAAGAAATTTGTATAAGAGATATTGAAAATGTGTAGTTTTTATATGTATAACTGTATAATATAATTGTTTTGGGCATTAAGTTAACTAGAAATAAATTTAAGTGGAACAAAATAGAGTACAATAAAGTTGTGAAAATTATGAAAATGCATTTTGCATAAGTATCGGGTGTTTAAAATAAGTATTGTTTCATAAATAATTAAATTTATCGTAATTACATATATTTAAAAATATATATATACTAAATGAGTTCAAAATTCAAGGTAAAGTAGTTATTGAATTTTTGTAACCTTATAATGAGTATAAAAATATATTATAACCATTTTTTTTTAAGTAACGGATCAAATGTCTAAAATAATTAATTACGCGATAACGTTTATTTAATATGAAAATATTCGTTTAATGAAAAATGTAAATTCATGCATGAACTAATATGATGACAATGATGCTAATAAAATGTAGACTAAACTTAGTCTATATGAAATGACCTCGATGATATAATCATGAATTCACAGTTAAACCATTACGGTTACGTGAATTTGATGCTCGTAAACCTGGTTCACGATAAATGATAAATAATGAAGCATGAATAATGTTTTGAAATATGACCTGAAAATACGAGTTGTCACATTCGCCCAACCAAAAAGGAATTCAGTCCCTGAATTCAGTTCGTGTTAGTCTATCGAATTTAGGGTTTGATGTGGCAAACTTTCCCATTCTCGAGCAAAACCCTCAAAAGACTTTTTACCAACCAATTTTCACTTAATCTCATAACTCATCAAACGAGAACTGTCATGAGATTAGGCTAAATTGGTTTGAAGGAGGACTTTTGAAAATTTGGCTCGATTACGGAATTGCTTACACATATAAGCCTACTACTCCCTTCATTGCATGATTCTTCCGGAATTAGACATAGGTGATCAGGCTATGTATAATTTAGGAGTAACTATGCAATGCTTGGACTAATCGACTCATATGTTGTTTGGTGTTGAGTCAACTGATGTTATAATTGTGATAGGGAATGACAGGGCATTCTCCACGTCCGAGTGCTGTGAGTATGATAGGATGGGTATTTGAAGGCATCTATGTGACAATCGATTTTGAAATGAAAGTAAATAACTCGAAAATGTACGTATAAACCGCATATAAAGTGAACATGCACTTATGATGAAATGATGAGATGCTATGATGATGTAGTTATAGTCTAGGGTCAATGATGCAACCTAGTTCTCTATAACCGAAGCTCTGATACCAATCTGTCACACCCCCAAATTACCTGTTTTGCAGCGGAATGGAATTCATGGGGATTGACTGTCATAGCATCACAATCACAGTTATATTGAACGACCTAAAGTGTCGTTTGAAAAGAACATCATTTGATTTAATAAAATAATCAGAGTTTACAAAGTGTTGGTCCCAAATGAAATTAACTTGTGCGGAAATAAGTTTGTTACAAGTCAAACGATGTTTTAAAGTTCATAAAACCCAAGTGAGACGCGTCGTCACCATGACTCGATGATAAATCCTTATGTATGCCATGATGTGTATGCCTTAGATACCTGAGATAAAACATGCTAAAATGTCAACACAATGGTTGAGTGAGTTCATAGAGTTTGTGTTGAAATGTAAAGCCTTTCAAAATCGTTTATGCAGCAAAGGCATTGTAAATCCACTCAGTTCCAAGTTCCGCCCATACAAAACTTGCAACCTGTGTGTTCACAACCCACTGCCAAAATATGTATAGTTTATGTTCAAGCGCATGATGTCAAATGAATTCACATAATAGTGCGTATATTAATGTATTAATAGTCAATTGATATAGCACATATGAGTGTTGTTTCGAATAGTTCCACGACCATTAGTTCATGATTGTACCAAGACCATCAGTTCAATGATTATACCAAGACCATCCCGATTCAGTGATTATACCAAGACCATCAGTTCAATGATTATACCAAGACCATCAGTTCAATGATTATACCAAGACCATTAGTTCAGTGATTATACCAAGACCATCAGTTCAATGATTATACCAAGACCATCAGTTCAATGATTATACCAAGACCATCAGTTCAATAATTATACCAAGACCATCAGCCCAATGATTATGATATGGAAATTCTAAGTATGGTAAAACTGTTATTATGACTAAACATTCAGTTCACATAAACATATAGTTTGCAATTAATCATGATTGTCATAAAAATAGTTGAGCATGTATCTCCCCCAAAAGTAATTCAAAACAATTAAAGAGTAGGGCTATGACTCACTTGATGAATTGTTGCGATGACAAAAGTGAATACACCGAAATGTAGCGTGTGAATCTCCCGACTGTATTATGAATGATATGTAATAAGTCATGATGTAATGTTATGCATGCAATTCGGATGATATTTATACCACTTATGAATTTTGAAAACAATACTTCTCGTCGAAAATATAATCTTTTAACGTCTTGACCATATTTAAATTACTTTGTATGTATTTATGTTGAAATGATATCCGTGATAATCATTTAGTGATTTATTAAGGAATATAACTTTTATAGAAAATGTACTCAATTTTGTTCTCCAAATGTTTTGTCAAAGTAACTAATATATTTTAGTTAAATGCATACATTTTATAACGCCTAAACCTCATTTTTGACTTTCGTAAAAGTGGAAATAACATCTTTGAAATTCCAGAAAATTATATTTTAAATTAAGCCAAATTGAAAATTCATAACTATTACGTTATAAGTCCGTTTTAATCGTTCAAAGCGTCCGCAGTTTAAGTTTTAAAGTATATTTTCTAAATATCTAGGCAAATATTTTTACTTACTGTCGGATTTTCCAAATTTCAAATAAGGACAGACCCTTTTCAAACGTGTGAAATGAGTTTTTCTCGCCAAAACCTATTCTAACCCATTCAACAACTCCGAGCTATTCTAATCCTACCATACACCTTCTTAGGTGTCATGGGTTTCTAGACATCACCAAAAATAATATATAACAAGGAGTAATTATAGGATGTCAATATATATATAACTCTTAAAAATCAAATAAAAAGTGGTATAAACCTCATGAGACTTGTATGTTTCTCAAATAAAATGATATGATCATGAAAATAAATATGAAGATATTGATGTATATGAAATGCTTACAAGTTAACTTGATGAGGTGATGAATTCAAGGTTTAATCTTAAACACCTAGGTTTTATTTCAAAACCCAACTAAGAGTATGTCTAGATTGTGATGAACTTGACTTGAAAAATCTTGGTCTTTTTCTTCTTGTTTTCTCTTGGCGAATATCGAGTTAGTAAAATGAGAGTTTTTTAGTGTTTGCTTCTCGAAGAAAATGACTAGCTACTTCCTTATTTACTAAAATGAAAGTATGGTTTCTTTATTATTTAAATAAACTAGTACATAAGTAATAAATGAGCAAAGAAAATTGTGTCAAAGTTATCATGTTGGGGAAATGGTTGGTTAGGCTAAAATGGGGAAAAGAAGTGGGTTGGTGATTTGTGTAAGAAATTTGTGTAAGAGATATTGAAAATGTGTAGTTTTATATGTATAAGCGTATAATATAATTGTTTGGGCATTAAAGTTAACTAGAAATAAATTTAAGTGGAACAAAATAGAGTACAATAAAGTTGTGAAAATTATGAAAATGCATTTGCATAAGTATCGAGTTGTTTAAAATAAGTATTGTTTCATAAATAATTAAATTTATCGTATTATATATTTAAAAATATATATATACTAAATGAGTTCAAAATTCAAGGTAAAGTAGTTATTGAATTTTTGTAACCTTATAATGAGTATAAAAATATATTATAACCATTTTTTTTAAGTAAACGGATCAAATGTCACAAAATAATTAATTAGCGATAAGCGTTTATTTAATATGAAAATATTGGATTTTAATGAAAATGTAAATTCATGCATGAACTAATATGATGACAATGATGCTAATGAAATGTAGACTAAACTTAGTCTATATGAAATGACCTCGATGATATAATCATGAATTCACAGTTAAACCATTACGGTTACGTGAATTTGATGCTAAACCGCTAGTTCACGATAAATGATAAATAATGAAGCATGAATAATGTTTTGAAATACTTACTTTAACACGAGTTGTCACAATGTGCATGAGAGTGCGTCAGCTCAAAACCATAAAGTAGCTTTGGAATTTACAAGATTAAGCAACCCGGTTTTGGCTTCGAAGGTATAAACCCGCGATGGTACGGGACAACAATGGCATCTCCGTAACCCTCGATGGGTGCCAGAAGCTCTTTCATCGGTTTATCTTACGCCATTACGGCGAGGGGGTGGTGGTGCTAGAAGGCGTTCTCGATCCACGCGGTGAAGGAAGCGAGCGTCCTCATTAGCGGAATACTTGCAACTCGAAAGTGGACTTGTGGAAATTTGGAAGAGCAGTCGCGCATGCACTAAGTTTAAAGATCAGTTTTCAAAACAAATGCGAGGCAAAACGACAAATTGAACTTAAAACCAATAATCACAAATGAAATGGCTTCTTTTAAAAAGGTACACCCAATCACAGGACACAAAGGCAGTTTTGATCTTTAAGATTGGGAACTTATTAATGTTCACACCCCGGTTGGTAGGTGTTACCGCTTGGTTTTGCGGTGGTTGATTTTTATGTATTTATTGAGTACCACTAAAAGGCGTAGGTATAGATTTGTGCAAAGGGTTTAAAAACTTTTGGACAATATTTTTGGTATCGTCTCGTTTAACCAATCATTACCTCTTTAAGAATCACCTTAAAATCACGAGGATAAGCGTTACGATTATTTTGTTGTTTATATTTTTTGGTGTTTTATCACTTGAGGAAAAGTGTTAATGAACTTTTGATTTTGATAACTTTAAAAAAGCATTTACAAAGGTGGGTATATGTGTCAAGTATGGGTGCGAAAATGTTTTAAAACAACTACAGCCTCCCGGCGTAAAATTTGATTGGCTCAACGGTCAAAAATATTGACCAAAGGTTTTAGTCAACAAAAGTCAACTATTATGGACTCAATACAATTTCTCTTGGAATGTAGTGGATTCAGTGCCGTTAAGAATCCCACGAAGGTTGAATGGTGTGTAGCGTTGAAATAGAATGATGTGAGAACTAATGATGCAGTAAGGATTTTGGTTGATAATTACACTCTTGATTATGGAATTGTATTTGGATCTGAGCTATAAAAAGCCTATGTCGGATTAAACAGCGTGTATAATAAGTAAATAAAAATGTAATTTAAAAACTTCTGAGGGGACTTAAAATGACAAGTTTAAAACTAAAGGGTATAAAATTAAAATTTAAAACTATTTAAACTTAAAGAAAATTAAAATCTAAAAATAAAATATTTTACTAATATTATATTAATTTAATATTAATTAATTAATTAAAACTATTTTTAAACTTATTTAAAAATCAGTTTGATAATCTAAAAAGGATTTATACTACAAAATTAACTAAAAATTTGGAATTTAAATTTTTCTAAAAATCTAGAACAACTTAAAAGATTTATAAAAATTAAAAACAAATATTTTGTCTTTTAGCTAAGGTTTTACAAATTAAAAACTTAATTAATAATTCAAATCTAATTAAACTAATTAAAGGATTAAAATTAGAAAATTAAAGGGAAAAATTATAAGATTAATTTTTATAGGTTCTAATTAAGTTAAAAAAGCTAGGAAAAATATAAAAACATGGTTTTATGTAAGATATAACTTTTCACATACACATCAAACCATAACACAAAGTAGCATATAGATGGAATTCTAGAGAGAGAAAGTTAGAGGTTTAGGGAACTTAGTGAGAGAAAGTGAAAGATATTATTATGAGCTCCAACTCTCTACCTTGGGAGGTAGAGAGTATTTATAGTCTTACATAAATGCGCCACACATGGGCGTGGATCGGGCATCAGATGGGTAAAGACCGTCCGTCCTCCACGGTGTTACTTAACTAAATACTACTTAACTAAATATTACTATGACTACGAGCTTTCTAGCGATTACATATACTTGAGGTGACCGACTCTTTAATACATGGAATTTCTAATTCCTAACAATCTCCCCTAAGGGAGGTCACCTCAAACATATACTAAAATGACATTGAATACAATCAGGTATTACATTAACAATTGATCTTGCATTCTTGATGTAGTACTTTGCTCCGAAGCTCGTAGTCATTGATTCTTCACATTGCATGTTTGGTTAATCCAAGTGGAGGTCTTTTCTTGATCCGCGTGATAATAATGTTGAGCCACTTTTGAGATCATCGGCTATAGAAAATCTCGATACATCCATTGTGGTGTTGGTATTATGTGATGTTGTGACATTCGGACCGACATGCTCACATTATGGATCATGATATCTTCTCATCAGAGTAGCGGAAGCATTTGTTGATTCATGATATTGGCGGCGTAGCGAAGCATGGAGTGATAATATCAGAGTCATTGATGCACTAATCATGATTTCTTTTGAGATGAATGTGTTAGGTGAGCATGCGGCTATGGATTGACGCTTCATTACGATCATTTGCAAGCGTCGGGGTGTACACGCATAAGGCGGTTAGCAATAAATGCGCCGAAAGTGTCTTTGATCACTTTCGATGAATTGAGGTACACGGCCCACGGTTCCCGTTGATCGATTACAAGTACTGTGATCGGTATAATTCGAAGAATTTCCTTGGAGGGGTTTCGCATTTGCTCTAGCGTTTCTCAAACGGAACGTCTCAAAGACAACGGTGAGTGAACCCGAATTTTAGTCCTTGATTGATGAAAAGATTTTTGAAAAACAATCGTGTATTGCTCAATAGAAATTGTTTTTGCAATATACCGAAGGTTTTAATGAAAATCAATTATCAATCATAAAACACCTTTTGATTTGAAAAATTAGTACATCGGCGTGCTAATGAAAAGAGTTTTAAAGCACAAAGACTGGTTTTTTCAAAGGTATCCGTCAATCCATAACTGAACGGGATTGATTCAAAAGATTGATAAGCCCCATTGTTTACGTTCGGTTGTCACATGGTTGATCGTATAATAGATCTCACATGCCACCTACCGGGGAGCTTGTTAGATGTTGGCTCCAGAAGGCTTTCCATCTTCATTGTAAATATGTTTGCATATCACTTTCGGATGTTACGGCAATACCACAAGGAAAATGCGTAGGACTCAAGATATAATCTCTCTTTCCACATTGTGTGAAGCAGAGAGTCTTCATTGAAAGTGTCCTAATGAGATTTATTGATGATCTCGTGGCTCTAGACTCAATTTGTGCATATTTGGATCCTATGCCGGAGACTAGGGAGAGGGTCTCCTTCTTCAATATCAACAATCTCTAAGAGAAAGTCGATAGATAATGTCGGTTCCCGTGAGAATGAAACAAGTCCTTTTAAGAGGAACTTGAGTGGTTTGGGAAGTTGAAGTGCGGTCGTCCTTTGGGTCCATGGCGTCTTGTCTTCAATACCGATGTTACCATCGTTAGCATATGAATTGAACCGGTTTACGCCTAAGGTTGAATAATTGGAGGGCTATTTGTTTTCACCCTTTTCTCATTCAATTCTTTTTCATTCTTCAACCCCTTGATTGCTTACGAGACTTCATAGCTAGAACCTTGTTGGGTTTATTCGATTACTAGCTCAGTCTCGAGTCCGCACTCTTCCCATATCTCATTTTCTCCTTTTATCATCATACCTAAGAACTCTACACTAACTAGTGGATAGTCCTTGGGTAGATCCCTCCGTTACGGCGGATCATGGGAACTAATACCTAACCTTATCATCCTTATATCACCGTACATAAAGTAAAGTTGGTGGGTCTATTTGGTATTGTTCATCTGCCATTGGAACCAATTGAAAACCATTTGAAAATCAATTGAGATACTTGTGATATATTATCAAAGCATTTTGTACCTGAATTGTTTTGATATTTTTAGAACGAGAACTCCCCTCAACATGTGCATCAAGTATTTGAAAATGTTTTGCACACGGAGGCAAGAGAAAGAATTAACTTCTTTGATTACCATTTTCTAAAAGATATCAACATCACTTCCCAAATCGAATCAAGTAGATAAAGCATTTTGGGGAAGGATGAGGTTTTCATGATTTTGCTCCCCTCAATATGTGCTTCTAGGTTTGAAAGGAGTTTTACACATACTAGAGGGAACATGCACATTGAGATAAATGATCACGTTTCAAATTATAGATGCTCCCCCTCAATGTGTGCATGGAAAATTTGAAATCGTTTGTCACTACTGGGGAGAGCAAACATGCTAATCACTTATGAAACCATTTATCGAATTATCAGTTTAAATCCAATGTAAATCACAAATTCTCCCCTGCTCACAATTATCAAATCATTTGAGATTTGTGATCTCTGTAGATTTAAATTGATTTTGAAAGCTTTTAAGGAGAATTGTGACTTGATTATGAAAGCGTTTTAGCGATAAGGATCGATGTTGAGATTTTAATCTCCATTGGTTAAACATGCATGTACATCTTTTGAAAACAATTTAATGCCAAATAACTTTTTAATTTAATTGAAATCATTCTCCCCTCAATCAATGACATAGGTTGTTGATTGAGAGATAGAGATTTTGACAAATAAGTCATGATGATTATCAAAAATAGAGACCGAGTTATTTTTCAAAGCATTTAGTTTTAATGAGATAAATGTTATAGTATCAGAGCATGGAATTTGAAAACATGGTAAAACATGGCTCTGTTCTTTCTTTTAAAAGCGGGTTATTGCACGAAAATGACAATAAACCATTGTTTCTCTTTCTCCCAAAAATAATTTTTGATTTTTTGATTTTTTTTTTTTTAAATTGAACAACATCTAAAGAACCGTGTCATTCTTTGAATGACAGCACAAAGACCGTAGATATTATCGAACCGAGAAAAACATGACAAAAGACAATATTTTTGAAGATTTTTGAATTTTTTGATTTTTATGGATTTTGAAGGTTTTATAATTTTGTATTTTGATTTTTTGAATAGATATATACAAGAGATAGATGAAGATAGACCTTTACTCCTCGTCTTCCTCACGAAGGCGTTTGAGTGTTCTGGTTGAAGGCTTTTCAAGCCAATTCGTGGAAGAATAAACTCAAAGCGTTCTCTTGGAAGAGCTTTGGTGAAGATGTCCGCTAGCGATATTGGACCTCACAAAATATAATTCCACCACACCTTTTTCCACTTGTTCCCTGATGAAATGATGTCGAATGTCGATATGCTTTGCTCTTGAGTGTTGAGCGTTGTTGCATGAGAGAGCAATAGCACTTTATTATCACGATGCAGAGGGATTTTGTTGAATTCAAAGCCATAGTCGGATAATTGAGATCTCATCCATAAGATTTGAGCACAACAAGATGACATGGCTATGTATTCAACCTCTGTAGAGGAAATAGAAGTACTCATTTGCTTCTTTGAAGACCAACTCACAAGCTTATCACCCAAAAGCGAGCACCTCGGATGTACTTGGCGTGTATCTTGACATCTGCATGATCGGCATCTGCATAGGCGTTAGTGACATACCGGTGTCCTTAGGGTACCATAGTCCCATATTGATGGTTCCTTGGAGATACCGAAAGACCCGTTTAACGCTTCAAGGTGCTTTTAGTAGGCTTAGCACGGTATCTAGCACACATGCAAGCGGCGAACAAGATGTGCGGTCTACTAGTGTGAGGTACATCGGGGATCCAATCATACTACGATATTTTGTTTGGTCAATCATGATCCTGAGTGGTCCTCATCTAGTTTGGTTCGATCAATCATGGGGGTGTCAACGGGGTCACATGAATCAAATCCAAATTTCTTTAAAATCTCATTTGCATATTTAGATTGATTTATGAAAATGCCTCAGGGACTTTGTGAAATTTGTAATCCCAAGAAAAATGACATTTGTCCCATCATTGACATTTGAAATTTGAACTCATTTCATTTGAAAAACGATCACATTCCATTGGGTCGGTCGAGGCAAAAATAATATCATCAACATAAATTTGAACATGAGTTAAATGTTTGCACGACTTCTGGTGAACAATGTAGGATCAATGCTCCTTTCTTGAATCCGGTTGATAGTAGAAACTTTGACAGTGTATCATACCATGCCCTTGGAGCTTGCTTTAAACCGTAGAGCCTTCTTCAGCGATAAGCGTGAGTAGGATGCTCTTGATTCACAAATCCTTGAGGTTGGTGGCGTAGACGACTTCTTTAAGATCTCCGTTGAGAAATGCGTCTTCACATCCATCGATACACTACCATGTTCTTACTAGCGGCATTAGCCAGAAAGATTACGATTGCCTCGATTCGAGCAACGGGGAGCAAAAGATTCTTCAAAGTCTATACCCTCCTCTTGGCGGTATCCTTTAGCAACTAATCGAGCCTTGTTCTTTAACACATCACCATGCTCATCAAGTTTCACTTTGAAGATCCATTTAGAGCAATGATCATAGCACAATCTGGGCGGTACTAATTCCCATACCTCAAGTCGATCAAACTCATGAATTTCTTCTTGCATGGCATTGAACCAGCTATCTTCATTCATGGCGGTTTTAACATCTTTTGGTTCGATCTTAGAGAGTCGGAGTTGAAGAAGCACCATAAGGCATCGGTTGCAAGTTGTTTCGTGTGGATCTGAGGATGAGAGGATTTCCAATGATGCATGTTGTCTAATGGATGATCGTGAGTCCATTTTCTGAGGTGTTCATGTGGCGTTGGTTGAGGCGACTAAAGTAGCGAGTCGATGTCTCACGAAGAAGATGGTTCGATGAAGATTGAGGAGCAAATATGTTTTCAAATGGAGCATCTTCGAGGGTAGCAAAGGATTAACTTCATCATTGATGCGGAAACATAGTTCCATGATGTACAAGTTTGAAGAATGATGATTTGTTGATGAGGCAAGGATCGGTGCTTCTTGACTTAAAGATATTGAGGCTGAAGGATTGTCTTCATTCACAGGAATATGAGCATCCTCAAATCATCACTTGGCTCATAATGTTCATCAAACATGGATCAAACAATTTCTTTAAATCATCTTGGATGGAGGTACATATGGAGTTTGAGAAGAATTTGGAACAAGGGATGAACCAATGGAATTTGTTGTCTTGAAGTGCGGGTCTGGCGGAGTGTCAGGGAGCCATAGGACCACTAGATAGAAACTCTCTCGACTATCTTTATCAACCCATATGTAGACAATTTGAAGTGACCAGCGATAAAGAAAACTGATATACCAAACTTGAAAGCGAAGAAGAATTCCATTCATTTGCATCTTAAGCTCGCCTTTGTGAATTTTAACTTCAATCTCAAATAAGTGATAATTGATTAACTCTGAAGTATCGGCTTGTGTCAAATGCCCAACATGTGAATAAACATACAACGGATGTACATTCATCCTTGAATGAGCAGGAACAAATGATGCCTCAACATCAATGTATTCTTCCTAAAAGTATTCATGTAGAAGCGATCACGGAGGATACACCAATAACTTCGGCGATGAGGTAGACATTTACCTTGAAGTTCATGTGGTTGATTTATAGCATGCACGATGTGAGGAACAATAATCCATGAAGATTTGGCAAAGGAATACCAAAAGAGTGGATCATTATTCATGAACAATAATCCGTGAAGATTTGGCAAAGGAATACCAAGGAGCGGATCATTATTCATGAGTGCAACTGCAATATTATGATAATCATTATCAGCGCCTTGAGGAATAACTGGAGATAGGGCTTTTTGAGTAGTCTGAGTTGTACTTCTTTGATGATGAACTAGTTGAGTCAATAGAAACGGGCATGAGCTTTGGATGATCAACATTAAATTCGAAGGTTGAAGGTACTCATCAAACATATCTTTGAAAACAATGAATCCCAAACATTGATTCCCAATTATCCTTAGTAAGTGAAGCATTAGGCGTTGGAGGAGAGTCATCAAAATCAAAACAATGAATCCCAGTTATCCTTAGTATATTCACTCATAATCAAAAGGAATATACACTCATCATCATCAAAAATAAAGTCTTATAACCATTATTCAAACATCCATCATCATGTAGTATATTCACTCTTCTCCCCTCAAAAATTGCATCGAAGTTGCCATTTTGATTTAACAAGTGAATAAGAGTATACACCAATGAATAGATCCACGATGATTGAATGGCGTGGAAAAACATGATGCTTGTTGATGAAGAATGTAGATGAGTATGGCCATTCATGAGAGAATTTCTCTTTAGAAGATAAAGCGCCGAAAGCGTACACTTTTCTTTTCTTTGAAGAGCGGGGCTGAAGTGTTATCTGCGGACACCATAATGATGAAGAACGAGGCTGGCGATGTGAGCGAGGCGTCATTGTTTAGAGCCCGTTATATGTTTAGAGCGCCCGAATCCAAATACCAAGGGGCGACTTATGCGACACGCTTTGGATATGACGAAGACATAAATTGGAAACATTGGATCCCCACGTGCTCATGGGGTCCTTTTGGTTAGCACAAACAATCTTTGAATCGTGAAACCCTAGGTGCAACGTCATTGTCACTAGGAGCTAAACTAGTAGAAGCATCAGACTTAGTCGAGGGACATTTTGTGCTTAATGGGATTGTTCTACCGGTTGGCTTCCAAACCTTAACAGGCACTACTCTAGGCATAGTGGATCTAGTTAAGGGGCAAGGTTTGCCATTCGTGAATATTCGACATGTTGGCTTCCACTGAAATCCTACATTGGTAAAACCTTCCTGTAGGTTTCGGGATTGCTTAATCTGTTTAGCTCTCCAAACTTTCTTAAGCGGGTTATGAATCTTAGACCTCGAAATAACACATCACATTTATCATGATTACCAGAAATTAAACATTTTTGCATGTTTTGCAGACAGCATAAGGCCTCGAATTAATTTTAGTAAGCTTAGAGCTAATACTAGAACTAACACGATTCTTTTTGTTCAAATCAAACTTCTTGTCCCTATGGTGTTCTTTCACTTCCTTATCATGAACACTTTTAGTTTGCGTAATCCTATCCTTCTTTGCATAGCTTCTAGGTTTTGACCGCTAACTTTAGTGTCAATCTTAACATCTGTAGAAGTAACGATGGGAACATTACATGGCTTCACTACTTTACGCATTCTGGTCTAGAAGTCTTTGGGATCTGAAATTCTAGGAGGCACATCACGGGTTGCTTGCTTGAATTTAGATATGGAACAAGGCATATCAAGGGTCACATGCTTGGCTTTAGGCATAGAGCGGATTTCCTGTTTGGCACTAGGCATAGAACAAGGCTTCACGGCTTTGCCTTTTTCACCTAAGGGTTTTGGACATGTTGCAATTACACATTCAAGCGGCTCTTGAGATCGTTTGGCCTGGAGGCAAGCAAACCTAATTTCACTATCAAGAGGTTTGTTAATGAAATCCTCTTCGACAATCTCACGGAGACATTCTAGACTATCCTTAAGGTGAGCACAGTAGTCATGAAAAGCATGTTCATTATTCCTAAGATGAGGAGGAATATATTTAAGCATCCGCGTGTATTTGCAATCTAAGGGTGATTTTGAGACAACATTCTTATTGAAAACAAGTGGCGGTTTCCCATTTCCACGACTTCTCAGATTCTCAATTTCCTTTTGTAAAGACGTTATTTTTTAGTTGTTTTGGTCACGGGTGACGTTTATTGAATCATATAACTCTTTAAAATGTCGTTTAACCTTTTCATTTTCTTCTAGAAAACTTTCGTTTTCCTTTTGTAAAGCATTTACTAGGTTTTGAAGATGAAAAGTTTGAGAATTTCGAGAATCTAAAGGAGGAGGCATTTGGGAGCCTGTCATATTGTTCGTTTGACCCTTTAATTGAGAGATTTGGGCTTTCAACTTTACGATCGTGTTGCTGAGCTTGAATCTGTTCATCACGTTTGTTAATTTGAAAAGCTGCATCAAACTCTGGAGCATCTGAAGATGTCTTGATATTTGAAGTTTTGACATTTTCTTTGAGATGTTGATATTTGAGTTGTAAATTAAAATGCTCAACTTCTAGTTTAGAAAAATGTTTAACCAAATTGTCGTGATCATCCAGTTCAATTTTCTCGTTTAGTTTAGAATTAGTTTTTCAAGCTCAATGACACGATCATGGGAGACTTTCGAGGGCCCTGAGATAGTTCATGAAATTTGGAAGCATTAATAGAGCAATTTGAAGCGGTGAAAAAGATATCTTGAGCAACACATTCAGTAATAAGAGTCTCATTTAAGGTATGCAAGTTCTTCCTCTCAATCTCATTATATTTTAGTGCAGGCTCATAATCACTAACTTCAACTACCATTGCATCAAATTCCTTTTCCATTTCTTTAATATCGATTTTATCCCTTTTTAAGACTCTCAAAATGATCTTTTAGTTGTTTAAAGAAAGGCATGACCTCGGTTAAATAACATTCTTTCATTTGCTCAAAACCCCTTTCCCCTTGATTATCGATGGGTGTGATCCTTTTCTTACAAGTTTTCTCAAAATCGGTAAATAGTTGAAGAATAACATATTGAGTGATTAAGGTCTTGCTCTTAGTGGCAATAGTTCTAGGAACTAAATGCATTGGTGTATTTGGAGGATACACGGTCGCTTTAGGGAATTTCCTACAAGGGGGATTCTTTTCAACAAGATTTTCACCTTTTTGCAAGTCCATATCCTTTTTCGAGAACACTTGTTCAGGGGTCAATAGAGTCTGAGGCTTAAACATGTTTAAGGATATCCAATTTTCCTTAGTGTAATCATGGGGTTTTATCGTTATCTTGTTCTTTTTACACTCGGGATCTTCTAGCTTCTTATTCATTTTCTCCTAGTGACTTCATCGATTTCTTATCTTCCTCGGTGCACTTTCAGTAAACTAGGTTTCTGTCTAGGATTAAGGATCTCATTACCATCATACAATACCTTATGAGCATTTCTAGCCTTTTTAATTACCTCTGGATTAGGTTCCTCAACAAGGGGAATGCTATGCTTATCGCTTAAGACTCTATGCTTAGTGATCATGTGAGCGATCTGAATGGTATTCCTTATGCGTACAACTTATTTTCAAGCTTGTTTTCAAAGTTTTTAGATTGGAAAAATCATTCAAAAGTTTTGATTCCTTAGCCTTGAATTCTTGCTTAAGCATTTTAACATTTTCTTGAAGTTCTTGTTTTTGCTTAGCGGTTTTAGAAAGCTTTTCTTGTAAGGAGTTTAACTCTTGTTTTAATACTTCTTCTCTAAACCTACTTTTCTAATAGTTATGCGTATTTGGACATCCATTTTCTGCTCACGGGTGGTCAACTCAAACTTAGCACGTTGTTCATAAATAGCAACTTGATCCTTATATATGTTAAGCTCAATGGTAAGGGAATCATCGAGGCACAAATCGCGTACTCATGCAGTTCATAATCATCATTTTGAGTAGAAGATGCACAACTAGGTACAGAGAAACATCCATGCAACTTACGAGCATTGACATGCGAGTGTGGCAGTGCATCTCTATCTTGGGTACATCCGAAGCTTCCATGGGCGTTCCTTTGCATTAACTTACGGGTTGTTATGTCGGTGCACCTCTCTCTCTTGTGAATTTGAGCACGAAGATTCCAATTTTCCATTATCCGACTCATCATTTTTTGTTGTCCTGACATTACGCATTCGGCAACACCCGATTCTTCAACATATACATTACCCAACTTATCACAACAATCTTTCAAGCGCACTTGACACTCATTCCGTCTTCATTCTTTTGGCGAGATTCTTCAATGTACTTTTCACATTATCCATGAGTTGGATAAATGTCTCAATAATTCTGAATTTCCATTCGGTATGTTTTTGAAGGAAATTCGGTCAAGTGTTGATCGTGTCTATTTGAATATTCCCCAGATGAATGGTGAAATTGTTTGTAGATTACTTGAAGAGCACTTTGGAACCATCCTTTTGAACCTCTTTATTGGTAAGTTGCAGCTTTAAGTGTTCTAAGTTCAACGGCAAGCTTCTTGTCAATGTAGGTAAGTCCTGGCGGAAAAGAGCACTACATGTTCGATCCCGGCTATGGATAACAATTGTATGAGGTGCGGATGAAGTAGGCTGATAGGGCTCAATCTTTGCATTCCATTTGCATGGCATTCTAGCAGTGCAATTCATTCTCATTGTACTTAGAACATGAAGATTTCACATCCTCATTGTTTAATTCAAACATCTTTAATCGTTCATTGTAGCAATCATTAACATTATTGTCCACAGCATCATACAATTTAAGCACTTCACGAAATCATTCATTAGAGTAAGTAGAGTACGACATGATGTGGTGGAATGCACGGGATTTTACAAGTCTATGATTTAAACCGAGAAATAGAATCTTTCGCGGGATTTTACTAAAATCAAGACCAAACCGTTAAGCAATGACCAATGGAATGTGTTAAGATGGCTGATGGATCGACACAATGATAGACAATTGTGTGTTAGGACTTATGATTGTTTGTGGGATAAGCAGAGATGTTGTTTGGTTGTGATTTGGGTTGGTTGTTGCACGATTTTCGAGAAATTTTAGGTCTAAAACATAAAACCTCAATAACTTGTTGAGGCGGATTTAGCCCTCGAAGGTTGACCCGAATGAACTTTAGTTGACATTCCTCGTTCTCCGTCGTTTTGATGGGTAGAGCAAAGCGAGTTCTGGATCAAAAGTTATAGCGTTTGAAGTTTTGTCGGGAAAAGTCAACAAGTAAGCTAGAATTCTTGAACCAAGTTAAGCTAAGACCAAATTAAGCTAGGACCTAATTAAGCTACACCAAGTTAAGCTAGAGTCCTAAGTCCAGCTAACACTTAATTCGCTAAGCTAAGTCGCTAGCTTTCCAGCTAGAGATGTAAGTAACTAAGTAGTAACTTCGCTAACACTCAAGTAAGCTAACAAATTTTTGGCGACAATTAAGCTACTCAAATTAGCTAACAATGCAAGTAAGCTAAAGAGCAACTCGCTCTTGACCAAGTTAAGCTACCACAAGTCGCTACGTAGTGGAGAATCCACTACTTGTACTTTAACTTCGCTAGATCTAACTCGCTAGCTCCAACACGTAAATCGCTACAAAATGTGAAGCAAGTCGCTACCAAGAAAATATTCCGTGAACTAAGTAAGCTAGCTTGAAAAACCATATAAACCTCACTTTTCAATCCAAAACAACCCAACCAAGATGATTCAAGCTTACCAAATGAAAACCTAAACACTTTTGATGATTCTAAACATAAAAGTACCAACAAAATTCAAACTTTAACACAAGAAATCAACCAAATGATGCAAAAACCACTAAACTTTTTCAAACTCAAAAACCACCTAAAACCACTAGAAATCCAAAGATGTGCAAGATATGATCTAACCATGGCTCTTGATACCAATTGTAAGATATAACTTTTCACATACACATCAAACCATTAACACAAGGTAGCATATAGATGGAATTCTAGAGAGAGAAAGTTAGAGGTTTAGGGAACTTAGTGAGAGAAAGTGAAAGATATTATTATGAGCTCCAACTCTCTACCTTGGGAGGTAGAGAGTATTTATAGTCTTACATAAATCGCCACACATGGTACGTGGATCGGGCATACAGTGGGTAAAGATCCGTCCGTCCTCCACGGTGTTACTTAACTAAATACTACTTAACTAAATATTACTATGACTACGAGCTTTCTACCGATTACATATACTTGAGGTGACCGACTCTTTAATACTGGGAATTTCTAATTCCTAACAATACCTAACTTCCTATGGCTTCCCGAGCTTTATACCCAAAGCAATCCATTTTCAACAACTTTGCTTAGGAGTCTAGCGATCATTTGCCCCATAGATTTTTATTTTTAGCTAATTTATTTGGTATTTTTGGTAATTTTGAATTACAAATATAAACTGACTTTTAAGATTCTCTAAAGCTTATAAAAGCAGAGAGCTTATATGAGCTTTAAGGTTCTTAGAATAGCTTCTGATCAACATTGGAATATATTAAGAATTTGAACAAAGGAAATTTCATAAACTTGAGGGTAGATTAAAACTGGAATTGATAACTAAAATACATTCATTTTACAACGGCATTTAAATAAAGTACTTGAGAGCTTAAACAAACAAGATTTGAAAACTAATTAAAACGACATAAACTAATTGAAATTACTCTAGATAGATTGATACAATGCTTCTCTCTTGCTTTATAATCACTCACGAAACTTGATCAACTTAACTCTGAATCTTTCCCACCTCAATCCAACCATTGGATTGGTCAATTCTCTTAATAGATCCACATGGTTATTTTGGCTAAAAGTCTATTTGTAAACGGGTAGTTTGAATCTAATTAAAGAATCTTGGGATTGTTATTGAGGTGTAGGGGACACAAAGAAGCAATTGGTGGGTTCAGAGGTCAAGTAGGGCAAAACGAGTTTTGTAGTATAGATGGAGTGTTGAATGGTGGAGAAGCATGCTTGCTTGTGGTGTGATGATGATAGGAGGGTGGTGGGAAAGTTGAATGAGGTGGAAAGGGTGAGGTGGTAGTGAAAAACAGGCTAGTTTTGGTTTCGAGGGGTGGAGGAAGCGATGCTCTGATTATTATTTGAGGTATTTAAGCGGGTTTTATTTTAAAACTGGTATTGGGTTTGAGCTTGGGTAGGTTGGGCTGGAGTTTAGTGGATTGGATTTGGTTTAACTAATAATAGGGTCCGTTTGGTTATTTTATTGTAATAAAGCCCAAGGACCAAATGTGTAATACCACCAAACATGAAGGGTTGAACTTAGCTTTTCCAAAATTCATAAGGACCATTCACCATATAAGAGATAGAACAAGGACCATTATGCATAAAATGTCATTCTTTATAAATCAAGGACTAATTATGACATTTACACAAGCTCAGGGGACCAAACTTGTAATTTCTCTATAAACTTATCATAAAGGACCAATTTTGTCATTTATTAATAATACAAGGTGTTGTTTGAATAATTTCTATTTTTGAACACCGGGGACTATTTTGACATTTTGTAAAGTTGAGGGACTAAAGTTGTCAATTGTGATTTTTGAACTTTAAATGGTTTGTTTTGACAACTTTTGAATCTCAAGGACCTTAAATGACATTTTACAAGTTTTTGAATTACCAGGGACTAATTTTGACAACTTTTGAAACTTGGGGGCTAAAGCGCCAATTATGCAAACTTGATCACGTTTTTCATCGATTTTGGTATTTTTTGCATTTAAAAACACAAAACGATTTGTGATATTTTTCATCATTTTGATGCATTTTAAAGTGTTTTAGATGTTTTGGCATTAGCTTGATTATAAAATGATGAGTATTTAAACACTCATCAATCTCCCACACTAAGATATTGCTAGTCCCTAGCAATGATTTGAAAAAATTAATGGATTTTATCTCTTTACCAAAAAGCCATTACTTAAGGTAGCCATTATTTTAGTTCAAGTAAGAACTTGGTACAATGATAACCAAATGATTTTGAGAAATCACCAGACTTTCAACGGTTTGATTTTTCTTTACCAGAAGCCGTTTGCTCTGGACTAGCCAACTCTTAGATAAATTATCTGAATTATCTTTGGTGAGTCGATTACCAATTATGGTTTTCCACTTTGCCTTTTCCACAAGCCATTAACCTTGCGGGCTAGCCAACTTTTCACTAGTTTAAAAGATATGGTAGTTGAACACCATACAATTTTGGGCAAATGCAAGCCATAAGCGGTTTGAATATCTTTACCAAGAGCGTTTGCTCCTGGATTAGCCAATCCTTATGTGGGTTAGAACATGGTGGATGATTACCATTTGTAACGTGTTTTAGTACATAGTACTTCATTAAATAAAAAATTTTTAAAAATTTGGCCATTTTGGGGGAAAAAGGGACTAAAAGGGTACATTTATGATCAAATTCGCCAGAATTTCCCCCACACACTTAGAAATGAATATTGTCCTCAATATTCAAGTACCGCTGTTATGCGAGAAACTTAGAACGTAACAAGATAACATTACTAGCTAAGTGTAGAAACACAACAATTATTCTCTTTTTTAATATTTACAATTTTCATTCATTTTTTAAGATCTATATACAACATGTGGGGCATCTCCCCCACACTAAGGTGGTACACGGGTGAAAACCATGTTTAACTCTTGTTTTTGATTACGAGTCGCTTAGCTTGACTCGACCCCGCATTAAATTGGTTCATGGGGAAGTAAGTGGAAGAGACAATCTCCATCGGACTTTCATTCAAGATGTTTGTATAAACATTGAAATACGTGAAAGTTCCACACCGATGAGATATACATAGAACCGGCTCAAAATGATAAATGAAAATGCCGGGATCAAAAATAGTGTCTTCATTCGAAGGAGTGAAAACAGGGAGAAGTGGCGAGAATATATGAAGAAAAGAAAGAAAATCATGATACAAATCATGACTAACTCTTCATCCTAGGAAATTCATAGTTTCATGAATCTCCTCAGTTAAGCTTCGCGATCAAGACATATTATGGGAATGTCTAGATCAAAGTGGAAATTATCATACTCCGTGAGATATGATATGAAGAGTGATTCATCGGCGAACTCCTCGTGAAGAAAGAATCAATCACAAGATGTAAGTCACGAACCCTTGTTCCATTATGGGCTCATCACTATCCTCGATCACGAGCATCAAGAGTGGATTCTCAGAAATTAAAGTGAATTAATTAGAATTCAAATAGAGGATTGGTGAAAGTAGTTTGAATGTTTAGGGCAAAAGTGATTAATATTCTCTATTGAATTTGTTGGGATAAGCCAGTGAGCGATCATTATGTGAGACTTTCAGTCTCTCCCGGTCGGCTTTGAAATCAGAAAGACTATATTACTTTCGATGAAAGTGGATTGATGTGAGTGAGTTCATCGGTGAACTCCTCAAGAATGTCACCTCAGACTTTGGGAGTGATGCCTCAACATACTCGATGTTTCATGAAGTATAATCTTTGCTAACATCGGGAGAAAGTTTCAAAATGATCTTTTGAACACTCAGGAAATAGAATCACACATATGATCGAAGTTCCTGTGATTCTCTGGGATTGGGACAAGTCCTCACACTGAACTTTATGAATTCGTGATTCCTTTTAAAGGAGTGTCAAGAAGCTCATCCCCCATGTTGAGAGTGAGTGGGAGCTACGGGTGTGATAGCATTGTTTGAGAATGAATCTCTCAGCTATTGGGATATCATCGATGAACTTGATGAATCAAGTGTATCCTCATCATCAACTGTCATCAGAATAAAACGAAATTGAGCTAGATCATGTTTTGCTTTTCTTTTGCAATTGATTCCTAATAGACTTTTCAAAGGCAATTTGGGATTTATTTTAGCGACCGCTCTTCAGCTAGCAATTCTTCCGTTCTCATGTAATTTTTTAATGACGGGATATTGTGGGAGTGGAGATTTGTCAAAACGAAAGGTTGACATGATAATCATCACAGGGACCCCACAATATACCAAGAAAAAGCTGGGAACATTATGAAATCTTGTCTTACTCAACTCCTCAGTTCTTTTCACTTGACTCGAAGCTCTAGATAAGTGTCTTGTTGGGTTTGCTGAGGAGTTTGAGTCATTAACCTTGTGGAGATTGGTCGTGATATGGATAGTCGTAATATTTACAAGGAAATGGATTCCCGTTTGACAATGAAATGGGGACTCCACAGTTCTCAAACATAAGCTGTTGAGCTTTGGATTGGTGAATCATATGGATATTGGTCACCTTAAGTTAGAGCATCACTTGGAAAAGTTGTTCATAGACAAACGTGTTTAGGGTTGACCTCAAATCCTTGGTGAGGACCACCACAAAATTCACAGCAGTAATGTTGATTATATGAAGATAGTCGGCATGGTGGATAATTGGAAAAATTTGAGGGGTCGTTAAATGAGTTCGGATTAGGATCATAATCAAATGAATTCCTCGAACCACAAAATAAACAACTCCCGTTACGAATATCATTACCACACTTTGTCACACGTACACAGCTACATGGTGAACCAAAAAGAGCTCACCACAACCGACACAAAAAGGAATAGCGATTCTATTTGAGAGTCATGAGAAGGAATTGGTTCATTCAAAGAATCAACAAAACCAACATGGTGATCTGAATGACTATTAAGACTCGAATAACATTTTGAAAAATCGGAGGTGGGACAAGTGGTGTGCTCGAGAGCTAGCAATTTCTACCACTTTCGTTATGGTCTCGGTTCTGTTCTTGAGAAACGTGAAGATTAGGCAAGTCATTCTTGCTAGTCACGGTCGAATTCGCATGTTGCTTTTAACCGTAAATCGTGAAAGTGTAGGATCATTTTTAGACGGCTTAGGAGCAATCGAGGGGTTAGATCTTTGGATAACCGTAGGTTGGACGTATTTAGCACCTTCATTATCAAAGGGAAGTACGGTCCTGTCACCCCGGTTTCTCGTTCTATTTCCCTTGAGAATCAATGGATCATCACGAACAACACATTCTTGACATTTGTGATAAAATAGGAAGTTTTCAACCGTTCCAGATTTCGTTGTAGTCGAGAGATTCCATTAGAATAGAAGAAGTTAGAATCAAATGGATAGAGGGTAAAGGGATAAAGGATCAAAAAGGGTAAGAGGGTAAAGATGAATATTTTTGGATTTTGAAAAACATGCCTAAAACAAGAATGAAAATATTTTTGGTGTAGTTAACACTTTTAGGAAAACTGTTAATGAACTTTTTGATTTTAAAAACTGTTTACAAAAGGTGGTATATGTGCAAATGCGGTGCGAAATGCTTAAAACACGCTTGACCTCCCGTAGCAAAATTTGATCTGTGCAAAACCGTCAAGTTTATCACGCAAGCCGCCACTTGTGAATGGGACGTAACAATCTTAAAACATTTAAGCACAAATGCAATTTAGATCAGAGGAATATAGGGAATTCCGGGTCGTTAAGTCACGGATGAATTGGTGTTAAACAACTTCAGATGTCGAATAATCACTAAGGATAGTGATCAATAAGGTTTTGAAATTTATACCTAAAGAAAGGTTACAAATTACAGCTTAAATGCAAATTAAAAGAAATTAAAAGTTAAAATATTAAATAAACGCTATCACTATATTTAAAATGATGAACGTTTAAAACCTAAAACGTACGTTTAAATAAAATTACGTAACGTACAAAATAAAGCGTGAGTTTTAAGAATAAAGGCCTACAAATATAAAAATGACACTTTTACAATCCTAATAATAAAATAAAATTATTAGAAAAAGAAAATTATTTTAACAACTATTTATTTAATTATTATTAATTAAAAACTATTTATTAAGTATTTAAAATGCACTAAAATATAATAAAATATAAAATTAACCTAGAAAAATGAAATTATAACTTATAAAAATCTAAAATATGATAAAACTTATTTTAAAACTGAAAATATATTTTTAAGACTTTTTATGTATTTATTATTAATTTAAAACTATTTAAAACTAATTAAAATGCTAGAAAATACTATTTAAACCAAAAAAATTATGGAAAAATACTTTTATTGACTTTTATATTTATCTTAATCTAGGAAAATTGAAAACATATTTTTTAAGCTTTTTCTGATTTATTAGTATTAAATCTATTTAAAAGGATTAAAAACTAGTTTAAATAAAGAAAAATACTAAACAGTAATGGAAAAATCTGAAAAATTCAGGAAAATGCTAAAATATTATTCTAAGTTTATAAAAAATATAAAAACATATGCTTATTTGGAGGAATAATAAGCTGCAGTGCAACTGCTTATAAATAAGCATTCAAATAAGCTAAAATCCACAAATGACCACAAATTAATACATAAGCTAGGTATGCTATTTTTAACTAAATACTAACCTATTCTAACCATCCTAAACTTCTGAAAAGCAGATTAAGCCAAAAATTAAGCAAAACAAAAACTAGTTTTGACTCAAAAATGGGACAACATTAAGGCTTATCTAGGAGTGGGGTCCTGAGCTTAAGCTCAAAACCTTTACTGAAAATGATAGTGCTGGGTTGTGAGTGATATGAACCAAGAACCACCAGTGGGGTCCACTAGTGTGGCCTGTGGGACCCACCAAAGTGGTGGTGATGCCAGTTGTGTGGTGCAGGGCATTTTCAGAAAGTGCTCAAAACAAGCAAAGAAATAAGCAGTTAATAAGCTGATTGGGAGAGAGCTACTATTTTTCTAATTTAGTTTAGCAGCTAAATATTAATTTCCCAAAAGGATTTAAGCTAAAACTTAGTGTTGAGCATACACTAAAATTCCTAAGTTTATTCAAAAACGTATTAGGAAAATTTTGACTTTTTAGATTATACTAAGTATTTGACTTTTATGAAATTTTAATTGATCCTATGGATTGAATAAGTTGTATTAAGCTATAATAAGACTAATTTAAGCTAGAGTCTTGAGTTATAAGCTAATTTGATGAATTTGACACTCTATCTCCTAACAGTTAGCTTTTAAAATGAGATTAAACATGATTTTGACTTTTTTAACTAATGAGGACTAGATTTTATTGCTGCTTGAACTATTAGATACTAAAGTGACATGAAACAAGTCAGACAACAACTCAACGGCCTTAAGCTCAGTTAACGAGCAAATCAACAGTCTTTTATGAGATTGTTTTGATGATTTTCAAAGCAAAACCTGATTAAACATTACCATGGATCACAGACCTTATTTTATCATTTATTAAGGTGAAAAACATAGAATAACAACATTAACAACATAGATAAGTGAAGTACCAAGATTGAGCAAAAGGCTTACAAATTGGTTTCCAAGGTAAGACTGAGAACCAAGGTCTGAAACAACTTCCTATGGCTTCCCAAGAAGCTTTATACCCAAAAGCAATCCATTTTCAACACTGCTTCAGTCTCTTGATCATTGCCCCATAGATTTTTATTTTTAGCTAATTTATTTGGTATTTTTGGTAATTTTGAATTACAAATATAAACTGACTTTTAAGATTCTCTAAAGCTTATAAGGCTTAGAGAGCTTATATGAGCTTTGGTTTCTTAGAAACAACTACAATCAACATGGAATATATTATTAAAATTTGAACAAGGAAATTTCATAAACTTGAAAATTAGATTAAAACTTGGAATTGATAACTAAAATACATTCATTTACACTGAAAACATTTAAATAAAGTACTTGAGAGCTTAAACAAACACTGGAATTTGAAAACTAATTAAAACGACATAAACTAATTGAAATTACTCTAGATAGATTGATACAATGCTTCTCTCTTGCTTTATAATCACTCTGAAACTTCAGTCAACAACTCTGAATCTTTCCCACCTCAATCCAACCATTGGATTGGTCAAATTCATCTTAATCGTCCACATGGTTATTTTGGCGCTAAAGTCTATTTGATTGAAACGGGTAGTTTGAATCTAATTAAAAATCTTGGGGTGTTGTGTGAGGTGTAGGGGACACAAAGAAGCAATTTGGTGGGTTCAGAGGTCAAGTAGGGCAAAAACAGTTTTTGAAGTATAGATGGAGTGTTGAATGGTGGAGAAGCATTCTGCTTGTGAAATGTGATGATAGGAGGGGGTAATTTGGAAAGTTGAATGAGGTGGTAGTGAGAAGCATTTGGTTTTGGTTTTCAGGGGTGGAGGAGACGATGCTCTGATGTAGGCTAAGCGGGTTTATTTTAATGGTATTGGGTTTGGGCTTGGGTAGGTTGGGCATGGCTGGGTTTAGTGGATTGGATTTGGTTTTAACTAATAATAGGGTCCGTTTGGTTATTTGTGTAATAAAGCCCAAGGACCAAATGTGTAATACCACCAAACATGAAGGGTTGAAACTGTAGCTTTTCCAAGGCTATCATAGGACATTCCTGCCATATAAGAATAGAACAAGGACCATTATGCATAAAATGTCATTCTTTATAAATCAAGGACTAATTATGACATTTTACAAGCTCCAGGGACCAAACTTGTAATTTCTCTATAAACTTATCATAAAGGACCAATTTTGTCATTTATTAATAATACAAGGGTGTTGTTTGAATAATTTCTATTTTTGAACACCCAGGGACTATTTTTGACATTTTTGTAAAGTTGAGGGACTAAAGTTGTCAATTGTGATTTTTGAACTTTAAAAGGTTTGTTTTGACAACTTTTGAATCTCATGGACCTTAAATGACATTTTACAAGTTTTTGAATTACCAGGGACTAATTTGACAACTTTTTGACTTGGGGGCTAAAACTGCCAATTATGCAAACTTGATACGTTTTTCATCTGATTTTGATATTTTGCATTTAAAACACATAAAACACTGATTTGTGATATTTTCATCATTTTGATGCATTTCTGAGTGTTTTCAGATGTTTTTGGCATTCAAAACAGTATAAAAATGATGAGTATTTAGACACTCATCAGTCTACTATTTGCATGTATGATTCAACACACACAAAAAACCTAGAAAATATTTACAAGAAATTCCACTGATAATTACTTGTGTCGCCGCAGTGAACCCATTTTTTAACGTTAGTGGGGTGAAACTACTTATTGAAAAGATAATTACGGATTGGGATTTGATTCAAGAAAACGTTTCTTTGCAACAAATGCAAAAAATTATTTCAACAAATGTTTTAAAGATTTATTTCATTTTTATTATAATAAATATTGTGCAACAAATGTTTCAACAAGTACGGCTTCTTCATCGTTTTCTATAAATTCGACGATTGATCTGATCCATGGCTTATTTTAGAGTTTAAGACAAGAAAGCACTAAACGGGCTAGGAGTGACCAATCATCGACTAACGAATTTGGGAGATATATTGGAACCGATTGGATAAACAATAATGGACCCGAAGAATATCTAAACTTTGATATTTTGGCTTGGTGGAAAGGAATGCAATCTCAATTTTCCATTCTACCCGCCATGGCCTGAGATTTACTAAGCGTGCAGGCTTCTACTGTATCTTTCGGAATTCTTTTGTTTTTTTCTTTGAAAGTCTCTTTCGAGTATTTGCAAAACAAACTAACATTAATAAATTATAGCATAAAAATTATTGAGTAAATTACACCGTTGTTCTTCAAACAGGTTTTGATTCTCGCAGTTGATCATAAATTTTTCGAAATCTCACTTTTACTTTCAAAATTTTCAATTCTTATTCGTTGCAGGTCATTTTTCTTAACAATCCTTAGTTTCCTTGTTTGCTGCAAGGACTTTTTCGTCTTTTCGGCCTTTCTTGTCCAAACACCCCTTTAACGCCGTTGATCCCTAAACTTGTCAATGAAAAAAGTTAGTTTAATCCAAACACTTTTCTTCTTCAAACTCTCCTTCACCACCACCACCATTACTATTTATCTCAAATTAAAAACTTATAAAAAACATTTTCGGCACAAATATTTCCAAACTCATTTTATTTTAAGATGAACAAAAATCATTTCTCCCTTCTATGAATCTATGGCCTTTTTCATATGTTTAATACTTTTGAAACACGTTTTCTTGATATTTCAAATGTGCCCAAATGGCACACCTTTGAATTTATATAAAATTAAAGCAAGATATTATTAAATTTAAAGTTACATTTATCTATGATAATTTATGAGTATATTTAATAAGAATTAAATGCATTTTCTATAAGAAAAGCACATTTAATAAACATAGTTAGAAAATCCTTCCTTAAATATTACTAGTATCAAGAATTTGTTGATACACATAAGACTATCCGGAGTGAGAGTGACTCACTCACCACTCACCATGTTTCATGTGCTGGAAAATTTAGTGCACTTGTGGGATTCGTTCACACCTTGTAATGGGTTAGGAGGTACGAAGTGTACACCCATAAGATCCATGAACACCCTGACTCTTGTAGTGGTTTGTATTGTTAGTGCTAGTAAAAAGTATTGCTTGTGGAAAGTACTGCTTGTGGAAAGTCTTGCTTGGTTTCCACTGATAATAGCATTTCCACGATAGCATGTTTCCACTGAAGCTTGTGTTTTCCACTGAAGCTTGTGGATTTCAGTGAAGCAGTGTATCCACTGATAGCACTATGAAGGTACTGATGAAAGTACTGCTTGTAACAGTTTTGACCTATTCAAGTGGCAGTTTCAACTGCTTAATGACCACGTTTAATTGGTCATGTAACCACTAACGGCTATAATGGGGATAATTATGAGGCTATTAATGGGCCGATTAATACTCATAATTCCATTTAATTAGCTTAGAGTAAACTCCTATAAATAGGAGATCTAATTATGCATGAAGAACACACAGAAAATGATTAACACTTATTAGCGCAAGGGTTATAGAATTGTGACTAATTCCATAACTGCATTTGGTCTTATCCCAAGTAGATATTCGTGTAACCCAGGCATTAGGGTCGAATAGTTTACTTTGGAAAGTGATCACACGATTCCAAGTGATATCCGGTAACCACCTAGTGGTATTTGTTTCTGCTGACTTGTAGCTTGTTTCTGCTGAATTGATTATCTTACCCTGTTCTGGGACCACACCACCAACAATCAAAGTAAACTATTTGTGATAATCAATGGCTGCTGCTGCAATGAAACATATGGCTTCAAACTTTGCCAAGCTTGATAAGTTTGAAGGGGTGGACTTTAGGAGATGGCAGAAGAAGATGCACTTCTTCTGTCAAGCATGAGTGTGGTCTATGTTCTTACCACCTATTCCGATGATGGGGATGATGCTCTGTGGAGCAGTCAGGAGGAGGAGCAACTGGGAGAATGATGACTACATATGCAGAGGTCTTATTCTCAATGGTATGTCTGATGCTCTGTTTGATATTTATCAGAACTTTGAATCTTCCAAAGAACTGTGGGATTCCTTGGATGCCAAATATATGGCTGAGGATGCATCAAGTAAGAAGTTTCTTGTTAGTAATTTCACAAATTACAAAATGACTGATTCAAGACCAGTTATGGAACAATACAATGAACTTCTTGGAATACTTGGAAGGTTTACAAAACATAATATGCACATGGATGAGGCTATTTCAGTCTCTTGTGTCATTGACAAACTACCTCCTTCTTGGAAAGATTTCAAGCATACCTTGAAACATAAGAAAGAGGAGTTAACTCTGGTTGAGTTGGGAAGTCATCTGCGCATTGAGGAATCTCTCAGGTTGCAGGATAATGACAAGCCAAAGAGTAGCAATGCTGCTGGTGCATCTGTTGTCAATATGGTGGAGCATAACAACTCCACCAAGTACAATGACAACAAAGGCAAACGCAAATATCATGACAACACAAGGATCAACAAGAAGGCAAACCTACTTGTTGGAAATGTGGCAACTGGTCACATTAAAAGGGATTGCAAAGGGTGTTAAAGTTGGTGGTAAAGCCAATGGATCAGAACTAATGGTTCAGGGGGTGGTGGTTCAGCCAACTCACTGAAAGGTCAGAATATGTTTAATAAGTCTTTTCAGATTTATTATGTTACATATGTATCTGAATCTTTTTATGTGCGGGATGATGATGTTGCGTGATGGGTTGACTCTGTGCAACAGTTTGTGTGTAAAGATAGAAGCTGGTTCAAGACTTATAAGTCACTGAATGATGGTTCTATTCTTCACATGGGAAATGAGTCAACAGCCTTGGCGCATGGTCGTGGTTGTGTAGATCTTAATTTTAGTTCTGGAAAGATTGTAACTTTGTTTAATGTTATTCATGTTCCGGATATAAGGAAAAACTTGGTTTCAAGTAGTGTATTGAATAATCATGGATATAAACAAGTTATTGAGTCTAATAAATTTGTGCTTTCTAAACATGGTGTTTTTATTGGTTTTGGTTATTTATGTAATCAAATGTTCAGGCTTAATATTTCCATTGATAGTGTATTTATTTCTTGATAGTGTAAATTCACTTGTGTGACACCTCTGACCTGACTGACTCTACCCTGTGGCATGCTAGACTTGGCCATGTTCATTATAAAAGGTTGCAAGATATGTATAAGGATGGGTTGATCCCAGCTTTTGACATGGACACTGAAAAGTGTAAAACTTGCATGTTGACCAAGATAACCAAGAAAAAACCCTTTCAGGGTGTTAGTCATGAGACTAAGCTCTTGGAGCTTATACACAGTGATCTGTGTGATTTGCTTGCCACTCCCTCTTTAGGGAACAAGAAGTACTTTGTGACATTTATTGATGATGCTTCTAGGTTTTGTTATGTTTATCTTTTACATTCCAAGGATGAAGCATTAGATAAATTCAAAGTGTTTAAAACTGAAGTTGAATTACAACTTGGGTCTTTGATCAAAATATTAAGGACTGATAGGGGAGGTGAGTACATGGATACTCTGTATTTTCAGTCTTTTGGTATTATCCATGAAACGACTGCCCCTTATAATCCTCAGCAAAATGGTATTTCTGAAAGGAAAAATAGGGTGCTGAAGGAGATGGTTAATTCCATGTTGTCCTATTCAGGACTGAGTCAAGGGTTCTGGGGTGAAACTATGCTAACAGCTTGCTATTTATTAAATAGGGTTCCCAACAAAAGGAACAAGGTTACCCCTTATGAACTCGGACTAAAAGGAAACCAACCGAACTATCTCAGGTCTGGGGTTGTAGGGCATTGTAAGACTCGATCCAAAGCTAAAGACTTTAGGTGAAAGAGGCATTGATTGCATCTTTGTTGGATATGCTGAGCATTCTAAGGCTTTTAGGTTCTATGTTATTGAACCTAATGAATATGTTTCAGTTAACTCAATAATTGAATCAACGGATGCAACTTTTGATGAGAATAGATTCTCATCAGTCCCTAGACCAAGTCAGAGGATTCCTAATGGAACTCATGACACTGGTGTATCGAGAGGTCCCGATGAGGTTGTGGTTCAACAACTGAAACTGTCGAGAAAGAGCAAAAGGGTCAAGACTCCAAAGTCATTTGGATCTGAGTTTCAACTATACTTAGTTGAAGGAACAAGGAATGAGGTCTCAGACCAATACTCCTATTGCTTCATTGTTGAGGTTGATCCCAAGACATTTGAAGAAGCAATGAAGTCCGGACATTGCTTTCGGAAAGAAGCAATCAAAGATGAGATGGATTCCATCATGGGCAACAACACTTGGGTGTTGGTTGATCTACCACCAGTTGCAAACCTGGGTTGCAAATGGATATTCAAAAGGAAAATGAAGGTAGATGGAACTATTGAAAAGTTCAAGGCTAGACTAGTTATTCAGGGCTTTAAACAAAAGTCGGGAATAGACTATTTTGATACTTATGCCCCTGTGGCTCGTATCAGTACCATAAGACTGCGATTGCTTTGGCATCTATTCACAATATGGTTATTCACCAGATGGATGTAAAGACAGCTTTCTTGAATGATGAATTGGATGAGGAGGTACATATGAACCAACCTCAGGGCTTCATCATGCCAGGCAATGAAAACAAGGTGTAAAGCTGATTAAGTCTCTTTATGGACTTAAGCAGGCACCTAAGCAATGGCATCAAAAATTTGATAAAGTGGTTTTGTCTAGTGGTTATGTTCTTAACCAAGCTGACAAATGTGTATATAGCAAATTTGATGAATCGGGTAAAGGAGTCATCATTTGTCTATATGTTGATGACATGTTGATCTTTGGCACGGACCAAAATCAGGTTGACCTGACAAAGGAATTTTTGTCATCAAGGTTCTCCATGAAGGACATGGGGAGGCTGATGTTATCCTTGGTATAAGGATTAAACATGAAAGTAAAATAATTTCTATCTCTCAGTCTCACTATATTTAGAAGGTGTTGAGGAAATTCAATTACTTTGATTGTACTCCTGTGAGTACACCTATGGATACTTGTGAGAAGCTGATGCCTAATAATGGCAAAGTTGTATCTCAACTTGAGTATTCTAAGGTAATTGGCTGCCTAATGTATGCCATGACTTGTACAAGGCCTGACATTGGTTTTGCAGTGGGAAAATTGAGCAGGTATACTAGTAATCCTAGTGCTCATCACTGGCAAGCAGTTCAGAGTGTACTGAAGTATTTGAAGAGAACTATGGATTATAGTCTCTCATATACTGGTTACACATCAGTGTTGGAAGGTTACACTGATGCAAGTTGGATTAGTAACACAGAAGAAAATTCGTCTACCAGTGGCTGGGTATTCCTACTTGGTGGAGGTGCAATTTCTTGGGCATCCAAGAAACAAACTTGTATCACCAGTTTAATAATGGAATCTGAATTTGTGGCTCTAGCAGCTGTTGGTAAAGAAGCTGAATGGTTGAAAAACTTGCTTCTTGAGATTCCATTGTGGCCTAAACCTATAGCACCTATTTCTATCCGGTGTGATAGTGCAGCTACATTGGCTAAGGCTTATAGCCAGATGTACAATGGTAAGTCTAGACACTTAGGTGTCAGACATAGCATGATTCGTGAGCTTATCATGAATGGGGTGGTATCTATAGAGTTTGTGAGATCTCAACAGAACTTAGTGATCACTTGACGAAAGGGTCTGGCTAGAGACTTGGTTATAAAGTCTGCTAAAGGGATGGGTTTAAGTCCAACTTAGTCACTGAATGCTAGGACACCCAACTCCCTCATGAGGAAACTTAGGAGCTGAGTTCAATGTGGAAAGCTGAACATTCAGTGGTGGAGCACATGTTTTATTTACATCCCAAGGTTGTGCTCAGAACCTGCTGAGAGGAGGATGAAGTCTTTACTTCTTAATGGTTAATTTTCTTTGAAAAAGTGCTTGGCATGAGCATGAATAAGGAGGAACCACCTATGTAAATGTTGAAGTTTTGCCGCTTCAGGAAGCTTTGGACTTTTAGCTTTTACAACATTTATGAATTTGGATATGGACACATGGCTTGTATAGTGTCGGGAGCTGATAAGTGTTTGAAAACTTGTGTGTATTTTATCCTTAGTATTCAAATGGGTTGAAGGTTTCTTCTTAGAACACCTGATTTTGAATATTTGAACGTATAATTTACTAAGATGAAAATTCAACCTTAGGACATTTTAGTTTATGCACATGTTTTGTATAATGTTTGTTTCATGCAAAGGAAGTGAACTAAATTTGGGGATTGTTGAAAATTTAGTAACTTGTGGGATTAGTTCACACCTTGTACATGGTTGTTGAGGTAATGGAGTGTACACACCCATAAGGTCCATGAACACCTGACTCTTGTAGGTGGTTTGTATTGGTAGTGCTAGTAGAAAGTACTGCTTGTGGAAAGTACTGCTTGTAGAAAGTACTGGTTGTGGTTTCCACTGAGAAGCAGTGTTTCCACTAATAAGCAGTGTTTCCACTGAAGCTTGTGTTTTCCACTGAAGCATGTGGATTTCACTGAAGCAGTGTATCCACTGATAGCTCTGTGTTGCCCCCTTTGGTTGTTCTGCTTTTTGGTGTGCCTGGGCTTTTGGTTTTATGTCTGTTGCGCTTTGCTATTGGCTTATTTTATGCGTGTTTCTTTTTCTTGTATGCCCTGTTTGCTTGCTTGCTTGCTTTCTTTTACTACGCTTCCTATTATTGTTTTTTCGTTTGCTTTCTCTATCCTTTCGCACTAGCACACATGCACTTGCCGGAGGTCTCGTAGGAAGCAGTCTCCCTACCCATGGGTTTACCCTGGTGTAGGGGTAGGATCTGTCTACATTTTACCTCCCCCATACCCTGCCCTGGCGGGATTGGGTTTGTTGTTGTTGTTGTTGTTGTTGAGTGTATCCACTGATAGCACTATGAAGGTACTAATGAAAGTACTGCTTGTAACGGTTTTGACCTATTCAAGTGGCAGTTTCAACTGCTTAATGAACACGTTTAATTGGTCATGTAACCACTAAAGGCTATAATGGGGATAATTATGAGGCTATTAATGGGCCGATTAATACTCATACTTCCATTTGATTAGCTTAGAGTAAACTCCTATAAGTAGGAGATCTGATTATGCATGAAGAACACACAGAAAACGATTAACACTTATTAGCGCAAGGGTTATAGAATTGTGCCTAATTCCATAACTGCATTTGGTCGTATCCCAAGTAGATATTCGTGTAACCCAGGCATTAGGGTCGAATAGTTTACTTTGGAAAGTGATCACACGATTCCAAGTGATATCCGGTAACCACCTAGTGGTATTTGTTTCTGCTGACTTGTAGCTTGTTTCTGCTGAATTGATTATCTTACCCTGTCCTGGGACCACACCACCAACATCATGCGCCACCAACCAAAACATATGTTGCATATCACGGCCAAATTGCCTCACCAAAGTGAGGTGCAAAAAACATGGGGCTAATTTTCAAAAATTAAATGTTTTTTATTTGTTTTATGAGTGTGTGTGAAATATTTAGTGAGGTATATTTGTAAAAATAGTAATTTTAATGAAAGGTTAGGGAAAAGTGACCAAAACAGGTGAAAGATAAGCGAAAGTAACAGAAGAGAGAAAGCTAATACGGACAGTGTGAGCCAATCAGCACCAATCCCACCTATATAACATTGGGAACAATAAGTGACACAAAAAAATTAAATAATAACAATCATTTATGTCAAATAGTTATCGTAACTCAACTCAATTAGCATCAAATCTTTAAATCTAAAAAAGGTGAACTATTAGAAAAGCACAAAAGCATACATAAATAAAAAATTAAGAAAATAGAAATCATGGTGGCTAGAGATGCTGACGATGACGATGGGCTGAGGTGAGCTTGCGGTAGAGTGGTATCCGGATCTTGGTGGTGGTTGTGGGTGTGGATTAGGTGGTGGTGCAGGATCTTGATAGTGGTAGTAGCAGTGGCCAAAGGTGGTTGTTGGTATAGTAATTCAACTTAATGAAGATCAATTCATATGCTTAGATTTAAATTTCTAACAAGGAAAATAAACTGAAATAGTGATACTTTTGCACATTTGTTGAAAAATGTACCATTGCTCTTCAAGTCGTCAATATGCCACTCTATCTTTTTTACACTTGAAATAATCAGACGTCGATACTTGCTAGTCGGAAAGGATCAACTGAATTCACTTTTGTAAGTGCATCTGAAATATGTAGTTGTGGTTATTTTTTATGCTTCTCATTTTAATTATTCTTCTCATTTGATATTAACTGGATATAAACTAACACTAAAAAAATAACGCTGTTGGTCCTAAACTTAAGGCGGATTGCGCAATAGATACGCATATCTAGAGTTTGTTCATTTTAGTCGTCAACATGATCGTTTTCACTCCCTCACAGTCTAAAATCCTGGCCGTGTCCTCGTTAACTCACCCACATGAGACACATGATAGACTTTTTTGTAATTGCATGATTTGTATTGATTTTTTTTCTCTTACTTATATAAGACTGATCCTCCATCATTTCACAACATTATTCCCGCCTTACCCACCCGTCATTCTCTTTCTCATCCTCGTCATTTCTATAACTATAATATTGAACTTGTGTTTATCATTTACAATCTGTGTAAAGAATGGTGTTAACAACATGGAAGATGAAGAAAAAAGGGTAATTCAAACATCAGAAGAGTTAGAAATGGAATGCGAGAAGGCGTATGATAATACTTGAAATCATGTTGATTCGGGTTATATTTTGTATAATCTATTGTTATTTACTTGTATTTTTGTCGATTTACTAAGTCTTTTTTCTTTTCTTTTCTTTTTTTTTCTTTTTTTTCCAGAGTATGCACCACATTTGTTCACTATACGCATACACCATGGTGGGACTTTAGGAGGTTTCCTAGTAGACAATACGTTGCTGGTCAAGAAGACATTTTTAATAGGTTTGTTATTGAAGTTTTCTCTATTCATGAGTTATGATGCGTATGAGCCTCTATTTTATCACCATTTAAGCCCCATGAGTTGTTTAGGTGTTGGGTTGTATGAGTTGCGATGTGATGAGAATGCGTGTTATATGGCTACCCTTATTTTGAGTTTCAAGTTGATTGTACAATAAATAGTACGACCAGGCCTTCAATGGTGATTGAAGGGTATGAGGGGTGTTATGCTTACGCCAAACTTGTAGCCAATCTGCAATAAGAAATAGAAGACACTTCGTTAAGTGATTGCACAGGGGTTGGACCCTGCGAACCACCTCTGGCGTGCGAGTAAGTATGTGATATGTGTTGTAAGAAAGGTAGAGAATGTGAAATGCTGTGTTGAGTGAACATAGCCATTGAAATGACTCGTCACCTATTATAGATAGATAAATAAGTTTGGAGAGTGTTTGCACATGTTTCGGAGATCATAGGGGCATCCCATGATTTGTGGTAATCGCTAGGGCTTCATCCCCACTCTCTCTGTCTTGGCAGGGAAGCTAAGGAGATAGTGGGAAGGTGGGTAAGACCAAGTTAATGTTCTCCTTTGTCTTAGTGTTTCCAAGGCCAGACCCCGAAGGGCTTAGGCCTTCGACTGGCGACTTCCCAACTGGTAACCATGTCAGTGATGAATGGTTTTACGCCATCGATGACTTATGAAGATAGACTTGGTCCTTCGTCATGCAAATTCGGCTGAGGTAGAAGGGGAGTCCTTCGACCTGATCGGAGGGTTCGTCATCAAGCCCCCAGTCAAAAGTGATATGTACGAACGAGGATATGTTGCTTACCACTTAAAAATACACACGAAACCCCTCCTTTGTCACAAAACTGAAAGAAAAAAGAAGTCGGATATATCTTGAGTGCGCATTAAATGCAAAGTACTTAGCCAAATCACCCCTTTTCTCAGTAATCCAAAACATCCTTTCAAAATTTAAAATGGGTTTGAAATCCGGAAGTTATGTGGTTTAAAGGGCACGTGTAAGGCCAATATTTAAGCTGCGATAGGGTATTTAAATTTCAAATAGTAAACCCTAAATCACTTTTTATCCCTCACCCAAAAATTTACACCTACAACTCTGTCTTCCAAGCAAGCGTCCGACCAGAAAGGTAAGGTATTCCTCCCCATTGCTATGTTTTTCTTACTTTTTTGTTGAATAAACGTATTATGGGTGTGAATGTTAAATTAACCATAAGGCAACAAGGTTGCACCCTGACAAAGGAAGAGCTGAAAGCTTTCCTCACAGATTACCTAATTCCCAAACAGTTTAAAATCATGCTTCCTAGTAAACGCCAAGGCATTTATGATGCCCCCAAAATTATGTAGGCTTGTACACACATGCATTCACCACCTCAAATTTAAGGATACCCTTGCATCCCCTATTTCTAGAGCTCCTTCAATACTATGAGGTACACATATCTAGGTTTAACCCGTTTGGCCTAGCCAGGCTCACTACTTACATTGTCATGTGTAAAGCTTATGGGTTTGAACCATCCTTGACCGTGCTTAGAGGGTTTGTAAATATATACCCTGGAGGAGATTGGCTGACTTTAGCCAAGAGGGGTGAACATGATGTGCCTATTTTTATTGAGAAGCCTTTCCCTAACATCTGGAATTGGAAAGGGAAGTTCTTTTATATCCAAGATACCATTGTGCCTCCCGAATACCCTGCATTGTTGAACCCATAGTTTCGTTTTGATGAGAAGAGATTTAATGATCCCTTGCCCTATACTGTGAGGAGGGACCCTCTGTACCAACGTTTGTCCCGACATCCAGCTGACTGCCAGACTTTTCCACAGCCAATCTTGTTCATGGCTGGTATTGCTGAAAGTTGGGAGGGTTCTCCGTTACATCCTGAAATAGTGTGTTGTGGAGAAAGTATGTAAATTTCTAATTAAATTATGATATAGGAACTTATCTTGCTGATATTTATCTTTCTCCTTTCTTGTCGCAGGAATGGCTTTCCGCAATTTTGTTGTGGCTGGTGGTGCCAAGGAGGTGAGCTTCATCCCTAAGGAGGCCAAAGAAGTCAGTTATGGTGTTGGCTCTCCGTCTGTTTCAGTGAACAACAATGATGTGGATGCCCAAAGGATCGAGCCTATATCATCTGCCCGACCTACAAAGGGAAAAGAGCCCGAGGAAGAGGATCAACTATTGGAAAATGTTGCAGATTCCGATGACCCTGCTTCGGAGGACCAGCTTGCAATCGTAGGGTCCTCCAGCATTGTTGATAGGGTCCGAAGCAGAAAAGGCACTGGTGCTAAATCTGCAAAGTCTGCCTCTAAGAGGAAGCTCATATTGCCAACCCCTCCGTCTCGTACGACTCGGTAGAAGAGTGCCCAGGGTAAGGCAGTTGTTTTTCCAGCCATCGAAGGGCCTAGCAGCGATGACATCCATGGTAATTCTTCATTCCTGTTATGAAAAAAATTAATTCATATTGTGTTAGTCTAATAGTTATACTACTGCTACAGGTCTTCCTGATACGAAGGAGCTTCCATCCCCCTTATCCTGTCACTTGCTCGTGGAGCGTGTGACCCCACCTGGCTGGAAAAGGGTGATGGACAACATGTCCTTAGAGAAGCTTTGTGACCTACATGACAAGAGCTATGTAAGGCAATGCATTCTGGATAATCAGCTTAATACTCGGACAAGGGAGCTTCTTCGTGCTGTGAAGATTGCTAGGGAGGAGATGGATGTTATGCTCGCTAAAGAGAAGGAAAGAGACAAGCAGTATGCAGATCTGCAAGCTAAATGTGAGGATGCTATGGAAGACTTCAATAAGAACCCCCTGGTCCAAAATCTCCGAGCAGATGTTCAGAGGCTCGAAGTTCAACTTGCCGAAAGCCGTGCCGAGTGCAGCAAGCTAACTCTCGAAGGCACTAAATTCACTGGCTATAAGGAACAAATTTCTGTGTTGACTAACATTAAACCTGCCCCTGATCCATCGAAGCTAGAAGCTCTATCGGTGTAAAGCTTCCACCATTCGTTTACTTTTGCAGGCTTCTTTTTAGCAACTTTGTTGTCCTGTTTGGGCTTGGAGGGTGTCTCTGCTAAAAAATCTGCCAGTATTTGCCCCTTGACTGGATACCCTTGTATTTGATTTCGTGCTCCCCTAGCTCGATGGCCCATTTAGCTATTCTTCCAGATTTCTCTGGTTTCGACAGTATCTGCTTGATCGGCTTGTCAGTGAGCACAGTTATGGGATGTGCCTGGAAGTACCTTCGAAGGCGTCTTGCAGCATGAACCAGAGCTAGGATTAGCTTTTCTAGCTCCAGATAATTTAGCTCAGCTCCCTGGAGGACTCGACTAACAAAGTAGATAGGGATTTGCTTCTTTTCCCTTTCTGCCAACAAAACAACACTGATACTTTCGAAGGAGGCTGCGATGTACATGAATAACACTTCGCCTTTGATTGGGGCGGTAAGTGTAGGTAGAATTGCCATAAACTCCTTAAGCTTTTGGAAGGCAGCTTCTACATCCACTCTCCATTGGAACGTCTTTTTGTTTGTACAGCCTTTAAGTGTTTTGAAGAATGGAAAGGACCTATCTGCACCCTTCGATAAGAATCTGCTGAGGGCTGCTAGCTTTCCATTCAAACTTTGCACATCCTTAAGAGACTTAGGAGCCTGTAGGTCTGTGATGGCTTTGACCTTCGAAGGGTTGGCTTTGTTACCTTGCTTTATGATAAGATGCCTCAAGAATTGCCCTTCCTCCACACCGAAGGAACATTTATTAGGGTTTAACTTCATGTTGATGGGGCGAAGCTGGTCAAAGGTTTCTTTTATGTCGGAGAGTAGATCTTCCTCTGTTCTGCTTTTGATGACCATATCGTCTACGTATGCTTCGAGGTTCCTCCCTATTTTCTTGCTGAAGGCTTTGTCCACTAGCCTTTGATAGGTGGCACCTACATTTTTCAGACCGAAGGGCATCTTTTTGTAGCAATATACGCCTTTTCCTGTGAAAAAGGTTGTTTTCTCCTCGTCTTCTTCTGCCATCTGTATCTGGTGGTAACCTTTGTAAGCATCCAGAAAACACTTTAGTCGGAACCCTGATAAGGACTCCACCTTCCAATCAATTTCTGGTAGAGGATAACAGTCCTTCGGACAGGCTTTGTTGATGTCGGTGAAATCCACACACATTCGCCATCCTCCATCATGCTTTATAACCATCAACGGGTTGGCTACCCAGGTTTGGTACTTTACTTCCCTGAGTATTCCTGCTCCTACGAGTTTGTCCACCTCCTTGCATGATGTTGCGTTTCTTTCTAGTGCAAGGCTTCGGCGTTTCTGCTTGATAGGCTCTATGTGCTTGAACTCGTTAAGCTTGTGTTCGGTGCCAAAGGGCTTTCCGTCTATGATGAGGGTTCTTGGGACCCCCGTCATGTCTGAGTATGTCCATGCGAAGACGTCTACGTTAGCTCTAAGTAACTTCTCCAATTTTGCCTTAAAGGTGGCAGGGAGTTGTTTTCCAATGACCACCGTCTATTCTGGATGTAAGTCGTTTACTACGATACGTTCTTCGGCATCAGCGCAGCTGAGAATATCCTTCGGAACCTCTTCAGGACTTTGTCTGACCCTTTTTCCCACATCCGTAGGCCTCTTCGTACTGTAGCTAGAGAATATTGTTCCAATACCGTAGGGTGTTTGGAATTTGACCACCGTATGTATGGTGGAGACACAAATACCCATTTTCTGCATTGCGGTAACTACTATCGACAGGTTATAGGGAGATTCAGACCTTACGATCGCGAAAACCAAGGTTTCTGTTCTTGTTAGCTTTCCTTCTCCGATTGTTACCTCCAAAGGGACTTCTACCAAAGGCCATGAATGTTCCCCTGAGAATCCCACCAAATTTATCTTCGAGTCTACCCTCTTCGACCGTATCGAAGGCTTAAGCTTTAGGAAGCAATGCTCATAGATGACTTCGCAAGAGCTTCTGTAGTCCAAGTAGGCTCTATTTACTTCCATGTTGGAGATTAAGACCTTGATGACCACGGGGTCATTCGAAAGAACCCTACCAGCAATCGAAGGGAACGTTACGTCCCCTACCCCACATAAACCTTTCTCTGCAGCTTTTCTCTTTAAACCAGACTCGTCCCTGTGAACCATGAGAATAGGAGCCTCAATGGGCGTAGTATCTTTCCCCAACTATGTGTCGGAGATCTTCTCTTTACCTTTCTTTATACCCTTCACCAAATGCCCCAATTGACCTGACTTTACGGCCTCTTCTATCTGTCTTTTGATCTCTCAGCAACTGTTGGTATCGTGGCCATAATCTTCATGGAAGTAGCAGTATTTGGTTGTATCTTTGCCTCTACCTTTACTTGTCATACGAGGGGGAGGTTCGAATGCCTTCGCAGCCCTTTCCGTAGCGAGTATTTCCCTTGGAGACTTAGACAGATTTGCCAAAAGCCCGTGGTTCGGGTTTTTGTTGTAGGGTGTGAACCTGTCCCTGCCTTTGTGTCTTTTTATGGACCCTTCCCATGAAGAGTGCTTTGGAAACTTGTTGTGACTTTCTTTGCTTTCGATCGGAGCCCCATTAGTGGCTACCTCTTTGGCTTTGATCCAGGTGTATGTCTTCTCCATTAAGCTCTTGTAGGTTGTGGGAAGGTCAGTGGATAAGAATTCCACCAGACTTCTGTTTTGCAGGCCATGCACAAAACCAGAGATGCGCTGATCTTCGTGTAGACCCGGAATCTGCAAGGTGTCATCTGTGTATCTTGTAACGAAGGCCCTAGTGCTCTCGTTTTCCCTTTGTTTGATGTTGTGCACCGTCAAATGAGTCCTTGTGAACTTCTTCTGCTGGCTGAAGTGTGATCTAAACTTGGCCTTGAGATCATCCAAATTCACTATGCTACCTGCTTTCTGCCCATTCCACCATAAACGAGCGGAGTCTCGCAGGGTATATGTGAATATGTGGCAAGCTACAGACATAACCAACTTTTGCATTCTAATAGCCCCTTCGAACAGATGTAAGAAATTATCTGGGTCCCCCTTTCCATCGTACGTACCAATGTGTGTGGGCATTTTCAACCCGTCACGTAGAGGATAGTCCTCTATCCATCTTACAAAAGGTGTCGTGGAACCCATAGGCTCCGAATAAAGGCAATTGTAAGGTGGCATGTAAGTGGGGACAGCATTGTACGGGTTATGGTTCGGAGGTAATCCGACAGGAATTTGGTTAGGATAAGGAGGGTAGGCAGTAGGCATAAAGGGCGGATGGTGTCCTACATGGTACGGGTATACCATGGGTTGCCCGTAGGGCATGTTCCCGTAAGTTTGAGGAAAACTAGGGTTGCTAGTCTGCCCATTAGGTGGGGGATAGACCCCATGGGGATAAGATTGAGTCTGAAAAGGAGGGTACATACCATAAGGAGGAAGATTTCCTCCCCCATTCATTTGAGGTGGATTGCCTTCTATGCCGGATGCGTGAGAAGGCTGCAACGGAACCTCTGCTTCAGTTCTCCCCAAGTGGGCTGCCAAGAGTGGTGGCAAGTTAACCTCCGTAGTCTCCCTTCGATGACTCCTTCCATTGGAGCCTTCCATCGTTCATTCCCTTCTTGTCGGAGCCCTCTCCGGAACATATTCGAAACCCACCGATCTTCCACTCGGCTTTCGACTTCCAGGAGACCCCGTCCTCAGCACCGAGCGTGTAGCCCCAGGAGCCGAAGGCCTAATATCCATCTCTATCTCTTCGTCATACTCATCGCTAGAGTATTCCAACTCCCTTCGCATCTCTACGTTCCGAGTCTGCCTCCTTCGAGCCCTTAATAAGGACTCCAACGCTTCGAGGTTAGCTTCGATGAGAGCAGAACTGATAACTGGTTCGGGATTGGCTGATGTCGAAGCATGGTTATTGGGAGTTATTTATGGATGAGATCGTGTGGTAAAAGTAGACGCGGTTATAGGGGGAAGGTTGTTAGGATCGTTGACTGGGATTGGTGTCAAGGTCGAGAAACCCGGAGGGGGAGTATCTTCTCTCCCTTGATTCATGCCATAAAAGTAGTGAGTGTGATTGACTGGTTATAAGTTTGGAATAACGAGACCAATTGTAGCGGGTCCCACGGATGGCGCCACTGATTGTACAATAAATCGTACGACCAGGCCTTCGATGGTGATCGAAGGGTATGAGGGGTGTTATGCTTGCGCCAAACTTGTAGCCAATCTGCAATAAGAAATAGAAGACACTTCGTTAAGTGATTGCGCAGGGGTTAGACCCTGCGAACCACCTCCGGCTTGCGAGTAAGTATGTGATATGTGTTGTAAGCAATGTAAAGAATGTGAAATGCTGTGTTGAGTGAACACAACCATTGAAATGACTCCGTCCAACCTATTTATAGATATAGAAATAAGCTTGGAGAGTGTTTGCACATGTTTCGGAGATCATGGGGGCGCCCCATGATTTGTGGTAACCGCTAGGGCTTTATCCCCACTCTCTTTGTCTTGGCGGGGAAGCTAAGGAGATAGTGGGAACGTGGGTAAGACCAAGTCAATGTTATCCTTTGTCTTAGTGTTTCCAAGGCCAGACCCCGAAGGGCTTAGGCCTTCGACTGGCGACTTCCCAATTGGTAACCATGTTAGTGATGAATGGTTTTACGCCATCGATGACTTAGGAAGATAGACTTGGTCCTTCGTCATGCAAATTCGGCTGAGGTCGAAGGGGAGCCCTTCGACCTGATCGGAGGGTACGTCATCACAAGTGATTAGAGGTGTACATAGAGTATGATTATACTAAGCTTAATTGTTAGAAAATGTCACAAGGAGAAAGTAGAGCAACAATAGAAAAGTTTGAGGAAGATATGTCTAGTGAACCTAATACTAATGCTTCTAAGAAAAAAAAAATCTAATGAAATATTGTTGTTGACATTGTAGGATTATAGTACACATACTAAAAAAGTTGAGGATAGTAATTTTGTTACATCTAAGTCTATACCCCAAAGTCTGTTTAATATCCTTACTAGGTTATGTGAAATCACATTTACACAATTGACTATAATGTATCTGGTGACAAATAAGTCCATGACTTTCCTCATATAGAGCCACAGTTTGAAAGTATAAACCTCACTTTTATTTTAGTGGAACCATAGGTTAAGAGTAGTGATTTGCACACTCATAAAATTTATTAGGACACTCTTACTAATGCTTTCGTTGTACAAATTTCACATTGTGTTTTATATGATTTTATTATGAGTGTGCAAATCAATTTGGTGAGTGTGCCAATCGCCCCCATAGGTTAATGATGTGGTGTATAGATGTAGCTTATGTGAGCTACTTTATTTTTTGTTTTGTAAGGATTTTATATTATAAGGTTGGAAGGCAAGGCAACAACAAAGTCACCTTACACCTCAGCGTCACATCAGCTTTCTCTATCCTCTCACTTCCACTCACTTCCACTCATTTTTTTGTGGACAAGGCACTCACTTCTACTCACCTTAACTTTTTTTATTACTTTACAAAATATATAAACGTAACTAACGAAAATAAAAACGCGAACGTACGAAATTAAAACATTACGTAAACTTTGAAATTAAAATAGTACATAAATTGAAGGTTACGGTATAGTTCGTTTTGGTATGCTTGGTTATAGAATGTTTGTGCTCGAAAGGTGATTTGTTGGTTTGGTGAAGGAATATTTCCTAAATTGAAGGTTCCTTCGGATGTCGGTGGATTGCTTCGGGGATTTCATCCTCGGAATTGATTGGTGTTTTGTGGGGTTTTTCTTGAGATATGGTTTTTAAAAGAAAGATGTAGTTATAAAGTGTAGTGTGTGTTTTAGAAAATGAATTAGTGGGTATTTATAAGGGAAAAATGGGGTAGTGTAGATTTTTTTTATTTTTTTTATTTTTTATTTTTTATTTTTTTTCTCAACCAAACGGTCCATTGTTTTTAATCATAACGTACACAAACCAAACAGTAATAAAAAAATCTCTTCATTCAAGAAGGTGAGTAACTCACCTTAAGTTGCATAGGGGTGTGTGAATGGCGCGTGAATTGGGGCATGGGGCATGGGACTCGCGCCTGAATCAGCAATTAAGGTGACTCAAAATGAGTCCTTGCCGACCAGCCTCGGGATTCATGTTATAACATCATACTTTCTAATGTTACTATATTTGTTATTCTTATATCTATGGACTATGAATGAACACATGGTTCATGAATTATGAGCAGCAAAGATCAAACTATTCTTACACGTTTAAGAATATATTATTGTGTTTTAAAAGAAAATTAGAGTTAATTGCAATTTTGGTCCTTGTGGTTTGGCCAAATTGCAAGTTTGGTCCTCAAAACTTTGAAAGTGCAGCAATAGTCCTCATTTTAAAGTTTAGATTGCATTTTTTGTCCCTAGATAAAGTTAAATGACTAAAATACCCTTTGTCTTCTTCAGAAAAAGACAAAGGTAATTTGGTCATTTCACACTTATAAGGACCAAAAATGCAACCCAAACTTCAAAATGAGGACTATCGTTGCACTTTCAAAGTTTTAAGGACCAAACCTGCAATTTGGCCAAACCACAAGGACCAAAAATGCAATTAACTCAGAAAATTAAGTATTAACAGCTTTAATTGGGCTCAGTTTTAAATATCTTACAGATTCATAACTGGGCTCATTAGTAAATCGGCCCAAAATCATTTCATTTACAAAAATAATGCTCGACTACTGACTAGTCGAATTCAATTGCATTACTAAGTTTAACTTGTTACATTGATTAAATTTACAACTTCAACTAAAATGAAACCGGTGCCCAAAATTTCTAATATCATCTAAAAGATATAAAATGCTATTACTTCAAGATACACGAAAAAGTCGAAAACATCCTTACTGAACTATAAATCACAATGTTACCAAAATTCCAGACTCGAAGTAAATAACCAAATATAGCAACTACAGAAGAACCAACACAATCTTAGGCAATACGTCATTGTGTAGTATCAACTTTGTTCATTGTGAAGATCAATGACAATGTGAAAAGCATTGTTAAACTCTAAGCCATCACGTTTTGTTCTAACTAGTTATATATCGTACGCAGACAGAACCTTAGAAGAGCAATGTAATAGACAACAGGTTGGAGGTGAAAATGGTGATTCAAATGTTGTGATGTTGTTTTGAAGGTTTATCTTCTATGTAAATATGACTCCTATAAAACTCGATGACAAACTCACAGATTTTAGACTGTTACAACATCCGCTACTATAAAAGAGCTATTTGACTGCAAGCTGTTCTGAGCTTCAAATCAACATCATGTGATCCTTAATGCAGGTGCGCCACAGCTTGTGACAAGAGCGGTTTTTGCACGAACACGCCTAGGTGTCCTGTCCTCTAACACTTTCCTCTTACTTTTAGGGTCCAAGAATCCATTCGCAAGAGCTTCCAATGCTTTTATGGTCAATGGACGGTTTCTTGTACTCTGCCTTTGTCCATTACTAGCACCAAGACTTGACAACTCATGATGGTTTGCGTTTGTTTCAGGAGAAATCAATGGTTTAGTAGAAACCAATGACTTATCACCATCTAAAAGTGGACACACTTGAGGGTTGTTCAAATTTATATCTATGCTTTTTCGCTTCTTCTTAGGATGTGGATCTTCCATAAATTCAGCTTCACCACTAACATGGTGTTGTTTTGGTTTTTGTTTAATAACAAACTTCAGTTTTCTTACTGGTTGCTCGTTGACAGACAGAACCTTTTTATTGTCTACAATTCCTGATGCCACTGGATCAAGATGGTTTGGTGTATCCTTGTTTATAGCACTAGCTTCACAATCAGGTGAATCAACAACTCCAGAAACACTAGACGACGCTTGCTTATCAGTGGGTTCAGAATCATACAAACTTTTCATCTCTCTCACTTTAACGAGGCCAACCAAACTCGTATCCACAAGTGTGTATTTCACCAAATCCGTTTTCTTGTCTACAATGGCCGAAACTACTGGATCAAGATGGTTAGCCATGTCCTTGTTTACATTACTAGTTTCAGAGTCAGATGATTCAGCAACACTTTGGTTCGCATCTTCCTTATGTGATTCTCCTGTCGAGTCTTGTTTGATACCTCCAGAAATAGTAGAGGACGTTTGCATATCAGCATGTTCAGAGTTAGACAAACTTGTCAACTCTCTCACTTTAACAAGCCCAACCGAACTAGTATCGACAATTGTATATAGCATCAAATCTTGTCTATCTTCCGAGCTTTGTTTATGTTCGTTTTCAAGAAGCTGTGGTTCTGATGCAACTTTGTTCAGAAGTTCAGTGAATGAGTCAAAATATTGACTTCCTTTTATTAAGTCCCTTCTCGAAAATTTTGCTACTCCAGGTGCTAGAAACACCAAAGAAGGCTTTAAGGCATAAGTTGTAGGCTGCTCAGAGTGCCATCCTCTTGCCAAAAGACGAGGCCAAACACCTTCCCAGAAGACCTCATTTAACCTTGCTTTGCTTAGTCCTATTCTATCCTTTAGAATATCAATAATTTCTCCTGTTTTAAATGAGTGACGCTCCATTTTTTTTCTTGACCGCTTCTTTTCAAATGTAGTAAGGTCTTCCTTTTCTTCGTCAATGGCTACGGCTTCTACAAGAAGTTCAATTCCCACTGTATCCCTCAAATTGAATACATATTTTTCAAATGATAGTTTTCCCTCTTCGTATGTACTAATGACCTAAAAGAAACCATTTTTCAGTAAGAAAATCAATCCTTTCTTTGTTGAAGTGTAGTACAAAAAAAAGAAAGAAAATACCTGCGCCAGGCGAGTTTTGCATTCATCTGTGACATGAGGAAGTAAGCGAGACATAAGCTCCTGTCGCCTCCAACCTTTGAGAAACTTTTTTCCAGGTGAGCACTTTATGAGTATTTTCTTGCGATAAGTTGACCATTTTTGGTGCTGATCGCTTTTACAGAACTTCCCATAGTAGTAAGATAACACATGTGGCATTCCTTTATTTCCAATGAACTTGTTCACAACACGAAGGTTCTTGCCAAAGATGTATAAACCAAGAATAAAACTATCCTGTTCCATCACACTCCAAGATTCTTCAACAGATAAGCAAGGAACCGCAAGTAAACCATTATCTGTCCCTGAACCTAAAATTCCAGATTTACCCTTTACTAGAATTTCCATCAATGTTTCTTCTTTGTTTTGATGGTGATTGTGAATCCAAGTGATTGGAATTGACAGATCAAACTCAAAGTGGTTCTGAACATCAGTCTTTGCATCATGACAATCTGGGGACGATAAGAGTTGCAATTGCTCGTTTTTGTTCATCAAAGATGGGATTCGAGCCTGGTATTCATCTCCAACTCGAGCAGTCTTTTGTGGCTCTCCAAAGATGTCACCAGCAGCAGAATATTGTTCGGATTGTAACCACTCAACACATTTATCAACATCTTCACTATCCATCTATCCACAACCATACATGACACATGTTAGCCCCAAAACATTATCAAACCCGAATAGAAATACAAATGGTAAATAATTGACTTGATTTATTTTGCATTTTATCTAAAACTGATGGATCTAAAGAAACAAATATACAAATCCAATGATGATACTCAAAATCCCGATCAGACATGAATTATTAGAAATGAAAGATTTTCCCCTAAAAAATTTACTCGAGTAATAGACTCATCCATCTTTTTGTCCCCCAAAATAGAAACTCACTAAATTCAACAACATATGTTAATGTTTTTGCCTTAACTGAATTATCAGGTCATCGGAATCTAATAGCAAAACCCCAAGATACATAAACGCCAATATTAAAAACGATCAGTTTGCTTATAACAAGTCAATGAATTCGGATTATCAACACCTACAACAAACCATGCTCAGATCCATTCTTGAACCCCCAAGCACCATCAAAATGGTAATTTCTCCCACGTATATAAACACATTAAACATGAACAGATTAATAGCATTCGCGGTGAACACATAAATCATTAGTCTAACCAATAACCACGGTTAATATAAACTACTTATCAATCAAGATTATCTTTCAAACTTGACCCATAACTTAATTACTACAAAAACTAAGCAAAAGATTAAAAAAAGTTGTTGTTAAACACTTGCAAACGTCGTAACGAAAACTATGTGAGAACATACATGTTACAGGATTCATTAGCTAAATAAACACACATGGATTATGAACATACAACACCATCAATAACTAAACAGAATGCAAGAACATATATACATATATATAATACAAAACTATATATAGTTGATGATGAATATATAAAAGATGGTAAGAAATAATTCAACCTTTGGAAATTCAAAGAGAAGTTGCTATGGCAGCGTGAAAGCTTTGTTTGAAGACTTAGCCAAGACAGAACCGAAAACAAAAGCAAGAAACTGTGTTGTGTATGCTTTTATAATTAGAAAATAAAAAGTACGACTAATAAAGGGATATCATGCGGGTAGAATTTACTACTGGGTGTATTTTGTTGAGTCACGCTAATTTTATTAAAAGTTTATAAATAGACGGGTTTCGACTATACGATAGCACAATATTTTTTACATGTTACATTATTTATGTACCAACAAATTTGTTATAATATCATACTTATTGTTGACGTAACCAAAGTATTGAGTATTGACACGTAAGCAGTAAGTTTAGTATGAGATAAAAATCCAAAAAGCGTGTAGCACATAGTGAAAACGAAAAAAAAAAGTATATGTAGTAACGGGACATGAAGTAGTGTACGTAGTCATGAACAAAAGAACTGAAACCCGAAAAAAAAACCAAAACTGGAACCGGTCAACACCGGTTTTGACCAAAACCGGTTTGGTTTGGCCAAACACCACCGGTTTGGGACCGGTTTTTATATATTAACGTTATACCGGTTTGGAAAACCGTTTTTTTTCATGTTACCGTTGGTTCTTTATTTTCGAGATAGCAGTAGCTACTACAAAAATCTAGCCGTTTTTTGACTTTTTTTTGGACCATTTAATCATCATTTTGTTGTTGTATGTTTAGTATAAACAGGTATGTTGTGTTTGGTTTAGTCACAAACACTCAAACACTCTCATCATATACTCTTGAAACATTCAAAACGCTCACTAATGGCAACTCGTGCTTCTTCAACTCCACCGGTGTTGGTTTCTCAAATGAACCAACAATTGTTAAAGTTTTAGAAACAAAATGAAACAAAACCGTTCGGTGTAATTTTGACTTGGTGTTGTTTTCGAATGGGAATACGAAGGCTCATTGTAAACATTGTTCTAAGTTTTTGAAATCGGAATCCAACTCGACGTTGAAGGGCTCATCATTCCAACAATTGTATGGAGGTGGATAAGAAATTTAATTGTGCCGCCTTACCGAATTTGAATGATGCATTCTCAGACATTGCTTATGATGGGTTTGATCCAACTCCTGTTGACGTACGTATATATTTACTGTTTCTTTTCCCTTGTTTTACTTTTTTTTTCAATATAAAAAACACATACCCTTTATTTAATCTTTATCTAGGAATCGATGGATATGAATGTTGCGGAAAAAGAAATTGACCGGGAGAAGGGTAAGGAAATGGTTGTGTGGCGGCCACCTATCTGGATTGGATGGTTTGTGAAGTGGACTCTTAAACTGTTAAAACCGGCTATGGAGGAGGGGGCTTCACAAGTAGAAAACGTTTATGATCCGCCTGGGGAAGGGGCTGCACAAGTAGAGAAAGTGGATATGGAGGTTGATGAAACGGGTGGGGAAGGGCTGATACACATGGGGATGTTACTTATGGAGATGAGGATCGTGTTGAAGTGATTTGCCTTGATTATGAGGATCGGCATGATGTTGTTAAGATACATTTATTTATCTTATCATTTGTTACGAACAATGGATGCATAATAATAGTACAATTCCTTAAGACATGACAAACATAACTTGATCAAAGACATTATTAGCAACTACATCACTTTTAGAAACTAGGAAATAACATTTAATTAAGTTTTCCTTTTTTCGTTGGATCATCATTACACTTGCGCAATATGGTTCACTTGCCTGTTAGGGTCTCATTCATTTTTAGCTGCTTCCGAACATTAGTGTTACGGCTACTAGGACCCTCATCTTGCGGATTGGTTCCCAACAAGTGATTGCTTATGTTTAACACCGCCAATTGGTTCTATAACTTCTTCTTGTTAGTGACCGTATATCTGTCTTCTTAGGTCTTCTAGCACTTCAGCTAGTAATCGGTAACTAGCTTCAGCATTTGGTCCATATAATTCATATATCTCAGGAAACATTACCTCTCTTGCTACCTTTATTGACCACTCCCTTTCATCATGATTATGCTCAAACCTAACTCTTTTACGACTCGACATAATTCAATTAATGTGATGGAAATATGGTTATGAAACTGAGTGTAAATAGGAGCAAATATGTTGAAGAAGTAGATCATGGTTTGACTGTTAAATAGACACCACATGCTAAGTCAGATGCAAACAGTTAAAACATACATAGTCAACTGCAAAGAAGATTTACATTTGAAAATAAGAAAGGGCCCTCAACAAACAGTCATGATTTGTTGTACATGTCCCTAAAATAGACACCACATGCTAAGTCATGATTTGAAATATTTTATGCACTAGAATATCACATTTCCACTTTACTTCAGTTGAGTATTCAAGTTATTTAATTGTTGCATAGTAGAGCTGTTTGGTAAAAGATGAATCATTTTTGTTATTTAGGCTTCAAATATCAGATTAGTTTTCAACTCGCTTAAACGGAAGAGGAAGCCAGGGAGATATTGCACCTCACCCTATACTACTCCACCAGCCACTACTCCAAAGAGAAGGCGTTCATCACGGATCAATCTTGAAAACCCATCCCCTCCTAACGCTCCTGATTTTGATGATACTTTGGAACCATTTGTGGAGGTATGTAACTGTGTAAACTTATATTTCTCTTACTTTTGAATACAAACATTCACTTAAAAAGAGGTTATTTGTTCTATTTCAGAATCTGTCAAGAACTGGAATGGGGAAGAAAAAAACGAAAAAGGTAACTGTGCCATGTTCCATTCAAAAAATTTTGAATGAGAATAATGGTACTAGGTTTATTTTCCCATGGGGCAATGAAGACACTATTGCTGAGCGCCGGTTTTGGGAGTGTTTATTGTCAACGGGTGATAACAAGGATGGATGGCTGAGGGACGAGGTGCGTATAAAATCAGTTGTTATATTTGTACCATAAATGTTTCTTTGTGTTTCCCACTTGTTTTTAATAATGTGCCCAAATGTATAAACAACACCTAGATCTATGGGTAGATTTGATGTGGCATTTCCGACCATCAGATGCCGATTGGGCTATGGTGGGTCCTTTTTTCACACCACAAGTCATTAATGACTTCGTACGAAGCTATTGGGCAAATGGTGTTAAGTACCCGGTGCCTTGGGCTGATGTCGAAAAGGTGTTTATATCTTTCCATATAAAATTATGTATAGTATTGTGGTTTTACTAGATTCTTCATCTGTAAATTATCTGGTGCCTTGTGCTGATGTCGTAAATGATGTAGGTACTATTTCCAATAAATGAACCTAACAAGCACTGGGCGGTAGGAGAGCTGCATCTACGTACGGGTGTTTTGACATTGTATGATTCGCTGCCAAAGTTTACAAACAGACGACTTTGGTGGAAGGATACCATGCGTGTATAATTTCAATATTGGCTGCCAAAATTACTAGACGAAACGGGAGTGTTTTCAGCAAAAGGCATAGATATCAATACTTATCAGATCAGCTTTCAAAAATCTGATGATGTCCCCAACCAAGCAACTCAATACGGTGACTGCGGAATATGGGCTTGCATTAACCTATATCGGCTTAGTCATAACATACCATTAAAGTCTGACGATCCTGCACAAACAGCTCTTGCCTATCGCGAACGAATTTTTGAGTACCTATGGAAATACAAGGTTGAGTATGCTGGTCATTGACTGTATGTATTACTTGTTGTGGTATCGTTAACTCTCATTGACTTTGTGGAACAGAAAGGTGTAAGATCATATTTGCTGCCCTTTACTTGCAAGTAGCTTATATTGCTTCTATCATGGGCATATGTACTTTGGTGATTCATTGTGTTAGCCTTAATAGTTTTATTAGAAGTGATGGTCATTCACGTTTAGGAACTTTGTAACGTGTGTTAGATATCTTGCTAGAATAGTCAACGGGCTCGTGGATTGGACTAAGCTAAATGGGTATTAGTTTAGTTAAGCTTGCCTTATATCCAATCCAACCCATGTCCAAGCCCACGAAGCCCATAGAAAGCCTTTTAGGGCATCATGTTACTTGTACTATATAAACCCCTCAAAGTCTCATTTGAGGGGTGTGCTTGAGTGTGTGTGTGTGTGTGTTTCATATGAATATTGTTTTCATCTTCTTTCCTTTATCTCTCTAAACATACACGATCCATATACATCAAGTCACCAAGTTCTTCTCTTCATCTTTCTATTCTTATTTATGCATAACTGTTGTGGTTTATGCATAAAGCATGTTTGTGTCTAAAGTTGTGATAAGGTATACGTGATAAAAGGGGCTTTACAATTGGTATCAATCGCCTAACAATGGTTTAGGAGTGTTTGTGTTTGTTTTGAAGTTTTGGTACCATACGCGTAAAGCTCTTGCTATACATCTTTGACACGCTTAAAGCTTTGATTTTTACACTTAAAAATTCAAGATTCTTGTGGTTTAAGGTTTATTTGGTGTTAAAGTTTCAGTTTTTTACAAAAAGTTCGAAGCTTTACGTGTTTTATATCATTTTTAAACTCGTACGAATTGGGTAGGTCATTTCTACGCATAAGCTATCTAAGCACTTTGGGTGAAAAAGGTCAACATTTTTGTGCAAGAGAAATTGTTTGAATCACTGGAAATTTTTTACGCGTAGGTCAAAACCCTAGTTCTACGCGTAAGAAAAGTCAACACCCTATTTCTACGCATAAGAGTTTTGTTCAGTTTCTTCGAGCTATAACGGTTACTCAGTGCTTCCCTCACTTGGATAAGTTTGTGGAACACTTCGACTTTTGGATATCTTTTACACTGTGATAGTGTAAAGGATTTTTGGGCAAAACCCTAGATTTACGCATAAGCTAAATCTTACGCGTATAATTTCTTACGCATAAGTATTTTCTTACGCCTAAGCTTGTCTTACGCATAAGTAAATCCTACGCATAAGGATTCTACGTTTAAGTTTTTAGTCTACGCATAACTCTATTGTTACGCGTAACTTGGGTATTACGCGTAAGTTATCTCTACGCCTAAGCATCGTCTACTCGTAACTTCGTGTGTCTACGCCTAAGCTCTTCATTTTCAAAAAAAAAAGAGTTTTTTGGCGGGAAAATTTGAGTAAAATTTAAATTTTTGAGAGACTAAACGTTCACTTTTTACGTGAAATTCAAATTTTGGTTTAACTTGGAAAATTTGGTCAAAAATTCAAATTTTTGGACCCAAATTCAAATTTTTTTCGGTCAAATTTGGCGTCAAAATTGTCATAACTCAAAATTTTCATACGACCTTAGAATTGATTTTTATAGTGAATTCCAAATTTTGGGAGAGAAAAATTTACGACTTTGAACAGGCTTACGAGTAAGATTCACCGAAAAACATCAAACGTCCATAACTTATTAAACACAACTCCTTTATCGTTGAATCGATCCTACATCAACTTTATCATTACATACCTTCATCAATGGCAACTATGCAAGATCGTTATACAACTGCTGTCACAACTGCTATTGCTGCCTTCGCCAATAATGCATTAAACATTAGTGGTTACTCTACACCGAATAACAACAACCAATGGATTTCATCGTATAATCCGCAGTTTGCTCAATCGGGTATGCATATGGGTCAAGGAGGACAAATGGTTGATGTTATTGGGAATCAGCATGGATTTGCTACGGGTATACAGATGGGGAATCAGATGCAATATGCAGGGCAGTTTGATGGACATCAGAGGAGTCAGATTGTGAATCAGAATGGATATCAAATATGGGAAATCAAAATGGGAATAACTGTTTTATGACTTCGTTCAGAATGCTACTTCCGAACATCAAAGCCAAAATTCAAGTTATTTTGATTCAGAATCTAGGGTCAAACGACTGACGAAGCTTGAAAGGCTCAAGTACATGTTGATGTTAGCACAGAAAGAAGAGTCGGAATTGAATTGATGATGCGGAATACGAATTCATGAATCCAGACGGGCGATAAAGCAATCAATACGCTAACTCATCAACAATCAATCAGCCGGACACAACATCAAGTGGTACTTTTGACACACCTCCTGTCTACGAGACATATTCACTCAATGAGGTACCAAATTATAGTAATGTTGCTAATCAGTTTACTCATGAGAAGCCACATTCTGTGTCTCCCGAACCTTATTATGACACATATGGGGAGAGCAAGTTAATAGCAATGTTAACTCTGAAACTCCATATATGGATCCTAATGGAGGTCAAGGTGAACAGAATGGTGCTAATGATGAGGAAACACGTGCTTATTTTGAATCGTTAATCAATAATTGTGGTATTGAGATTGAGAATTAGAACGGTCATCGCGAAGTTAAGGCGTAATGCTAAATTGACCGCTGAGCTTGAGAGTTACAAAGAGAACACAAGAGCCTTTGAATTTCATACAAACAAAGTATCAGAATTAGAAATTGGTTATCGAGATTCTTTTTTAAGAGAAAAACAATTGCAACTCAAGTATGACACACTTGATGTGAATTTGAACTTGAAAATAAAATCTTTAAACAAGGAAATGTCTGAACTAAATTACCAACTTTCTAAACAAAAAGCACTGTTTTCTGATCTTGAAAAAGAGAAGAAACAATTGATTTCAGACTTTTCAAAACGAGAAGATTCTCTTCTTGATGAAATTCTTGATAAAAATGAGAAGATCAAAAAATTGGAAAATTTGCTTGTTACAACGGGTCATTCAGCCAAATCAACCAATATGCTGATTAATCAAGTAAATCCGTATTTTCATACAACTCAAAAAATGGCTCTTGGTAACACACCTCCTTGTTACCTCAAGAAAGCTCAGAAAGAACAGAATGTTTTGATCAATGGACAAGCGTTGCATGAACCCTTCAATGTTCATGATTCTCTTGAAACGTTAGAACTATCTGATGAGAGTAGATCAAAAATGAAACAAAAGAATCCAGATCTTAAACCAATTGATTATAACAAATGGAACAAAATTAATGGAATTACTTTTAATAATCAAAAAGTAAAGTCAAAGTTTTCCATAACACCTAGTGTTTCAAATAGTGTGTCAACACCAGTTTCAAAATAAGTTTCAAAACCAGTTGTAGTTTCCAAATCTCTTTCAAAATCTAAAAAAATGTCTTCAAACATTCCTTTTAACACAAGTGATGCTAGAAGCATTTTAGATGACGTTAAAACTAGAATTGGGTATCTTCAAGAGACTGTTAAAACTAAAACCAATATTACAACAAACATCTGGTTTAATAGTTTTGATAATGAAAATAAAAAGTTTTTTGAAACTCAAATTGCCCCTCCGTTAACTGGCATCAGTGCGAGGGTAATTCATTTCGAACAAGCGTTTTTGAAAGAAACAGCTGACTTTGTCAAGGACCATAAATCCCTGGTAAAGCAAGCTAATGAAAGTGTTGAACACATCAAATTTTTGGAAATTTTAAATGATTCTCTCTTCGAAGATGTTCTGACTATTGATATCATGTCCATTATTCTCCAAACATATTCTGTTGAAGATCCATTGAATCCTACTATGGAAGGTTTTGTACTTTGATGAATGAGCTTATCATAAACAAGTTAGCACCCAGAACTATCGTGCAAAATATCAAGTTCCTGAACAATCTTCCAGAAGAATGGGGACGATATGTCACTATTGTCAACCAAACAAAAGACCTACATCAGGTGAACTTTGATCAACTAAACGATTTTCTGAAACAAAACCAAGCTGAAGTGAATGAAGTCAGGAAAGAAAGATTGGCTAAGAATCATGATCCATTGGCACTAATTGCAAAGACTCAACCCTCAGTGAATACACAACAACAAGCTTCATCATCTTCCACCAACAACAACTTGCAGCAATACATTCCACAACCACAAGCTGTCTTCCCTCAACAACAATCCTATCCACCAGAACAACAAGTCATTCAACAACAACAACAGTATCCACAATACCAGGAACAAGGAATCACTGATCCTGAAACTGAACAAGAAGCAGCTTTGCTACATGTATTTTCTTTCTTGGGTAAAGCATTCAGAAGTCGCTATTCCACACCAACTAACAACAACCAACGGATTTCATCAAACACTCGCAACAAGCAAATTGCACAGCCGGGTTTGAATATGGGTAATCAAGGTCAAATGGTTGGAGTTATTGGGAATCAGCAGGGATATGCTACTGGATTTTGCATGGGTAATCAGGCGGTTCCGTATCAGGGTAATCAGTTGGGTCAGAATGTTGGAAATCGTGGACAGACGAATGTTGGGAATAGAGCAGTGGGTAATCAGAATGGGAATGTTGCAGCTCCAGTCGTGGGGAATTATGGAAATGTGAATCAGGGTAATCAGGTTAAGTGTTACAACTGTCAAGGAGTGGGTCACATGGCAAGGAATTGTCCAACTAAGCCGAAAAAGAAGGATCTTGCGTATCTTCAGAAAGCTATCTTGTTGGTACAAAAGGAAAACGCATGCCTTCAGTTGAGTGCTGAGCAACATGACTTTATGGCTATTATGGATGATTTGGAAGACCTCGAGGAACTTAATGCAAAATGCATCTTCATGGCAAATCTTCAGGAGACTAAGTACGACATTAATCGACTCGACGCACCCTCCTGTCTATGACGCCAACGCAGATCGAGGTACCAATCATTGATCCATGCTATAACAATGTCATATTTGATGTGTTTACTCATGACGGTTAACAGATTCTGCACGCCGCACCTACTTATGATACATACCTGGACAATCCAAGTTGTAGCAATACTAACTCTGAAACTCCAGATGTGGATCCTAGTGGAGGCTGTGTGGCACAAAATAATGAGACTGATGAGGAAACACGTGCTTACTTTGAATCATTAATCAATAACGGTGGCATTGAAATTGAGAAAGTTAGAACGGTCAATCGCGAAGTTAAGGCATCGAATGCTAAATTGACCGTTGAGCTTGAGAGTTACAAAGAGAACGCAAGAGCCTTTGAATTTCATACAAACAAACTATCAGAATTAGAAATTGGTTATCGAGATTCTGTTTTAAGAGAAAACAATTGCAACTCAAGTATGACACACTTGATGTGAATTTGAACTTGAAAATAAAATCTTTAAACAAGGAAATTTTTGAACTAAATGACCAACTTTCTAAACAAAAGCACTGTTTTCTCGATCTTGAAAAGAGAAGAAACAGTTGATTGTTGATTTTTCAAAACGAGAAGATTCTCTTCTTGATGAAATTCTGGATAAAATGAAACTATCAAAAAATTGGAAAATTTGCTTCTTACAACGGGTCATTCCGCTAAAACAAACAAGATGCTTTCTAATCAAGTAAATCCGATTTTTCATACTGTGCATAAAATGGCTCTTGGCAACACACCTCCTTGTTTCCTCAAGAAAGCTCAGAAAAAACAGAATGTGTTGAACAATGGAAAACCTTTGCATGAACCCATAATTGTTCATGATTCTCTTGAAACGTTGGAACTATCTGAGGAGAGTAGATCAAAAATGAAACAAAAACATCCGGAAATCAAACCAATTGATTATAACAAATGGAACAAAATTAATAGTATTTCATTTGTTTCTCATAAAGAACAATCAACGTTTTCCACCAAACCAAGTGTTTCAAACAAAGTGTCAACACCAGTTTCAAAATCAGTTTCAAAACCAGTTGTTGTCTCCAAATCTCTTTCGAACATTGAACAAATATCTTCAAACAATCCTTTTAACACAAGTGATGCGCGAAGTATTTTAGAAAATGTGAAAACTAGAATTGCGGATCTTCAAGAGACTGTTAAAACTAAAACCAATATTACAACAAACATCCGGTTTAATAGTTTTGATAATGAAAATAAAAGTTTTTGAAACTGAAAAATTGCCCCTCAGCTGAATAACATCAACTCAAGGGTAATTCATTTTGAACAAGCATTTTTAAAGAAACAACTGACTTTGTCAAAGACCACAAATCTCTGGTAAAGCAAGCTAATGAAAGTGTTGAACACATCAAAGTTTTGGAAAAGTTAAATGATTCTCTCTTCGAAGATGTTCTGACTACTGATATTATGTCCATCATTTTACAAACATATTCTGTTGAAGATCATGAAAGACTCCAGTCTGAGACCTCCGAAATTGTTTCAAAATATGAAAAAGCTCTTGAAAAACTTGAAAAGAAAATGTCTCATATTTAAAACAACTTGATCGAAAAACTGAGGAATGCAAGTATGACAAACTGTCGTATGAGCGTGCCTACAATGACATGAAAGCAAAAAATGATCTTTTGAGGGCTCAGCCGGAAAGTCAGAAAGGAAAGGCAGTGGATACTGTGATTACAAAACCATTGATCAGGAGAAAGCAAATGTTCCCAAACCGGTTTCCAAACCAAAAAATGTCTGTTTCTATGCCTCCTCCAAAAGTCAATGAGAAAAATGTTTCATCAAAACCAGTCACTCCACCGCCCTACCTAAAAACAATGTTGATAAAGGAAAAGCGGTTATCGAGAAACCAAAAGTTTTAGCACCTGGCCTTTTAAGATGAGTACCACTAATGCGTCTGCCTCCACATCTAAAACATATGGAACAAACGACATTAGTTTAGAAAAGCACTCTAAAGAGACTAGGAAAGCTGAAACCACCTCCCTTCATAAAAATGTGAATCCTAATGCATGTGCCTTACCTTCTACAGGACTAGAAAGCACCTCTAGGAGCAGCAGACTAAAGCCTAAGAGCAATACAAGGAACAATAGAGTCTCGATGGCCTCTAAGAGTAGTCGCTTGAATAAAGAGAAGAAAGTAGAAGAACACCCTAGGAATTTACCGCTTTTGAATAAGAAAGACATTTCATCTGAATGTACTGAACCTATGAAACTTGCTAAGTCTAATGAATGTGTTGAATCTCTTTGTTTAACTTGCAAGAAATCTTTAATTAATGGTCAAGATGATTGTGTTTCTAAGAATGTGAATGATAAGCCTGTTAAGAAGAACGTTCGAAAAAGATCTTACGCTAAACAAGTAGGAAGACTAGTTGCAAAACTTAGGCTTTTCACTACTGACAAGAACCATAGTGTTTACTTTAGGGATGATATTTGGAAACCCACAGGTAGAACTTTCACACTCAAGAATGGTAAAATGAGTGATAAACCAGAACTCCCTGTAGCAAACCTCTTTGAGTGTGATCAAGATTTTACCTCTAACCCAAAGGAACCAAAATCACAACGGTTTCCAAAATATTCGTTTTCTGTTACTGGCAGGTTATCGAAATTTGTCTTTGGATCGTCGACTCGGGTTGCTCCAAGCACATGACCGGAATCAAGTCTGCTGATCAATTTCATTTGGAAATTCATGGGAACCGTACGCTTTGGAAATGATCATGTAGCAGCTATCATGGGTTATGGAGATCTACCTTTTGGAAATTATTTGATCACTCGGGTTTACTATGTCGAAGGGTTGGGACACAATTTGTTTTCAGTCGGGCAGTTCTGCGATGCAGATTTAGAGGTTGCTTTTAGGAAAAACGCTTGCTTCGTTAGAAACTTGGATGGCACTAATCTCTTAACTGGGAATCGTGATACAAACTTGTATGCTATCGACATAAACCAAATGGCCTCTTCATCACCAATATGTCTTATGACACGAGCATCTGGAACAAAGTCCTGGTTGTGGCACAGACGGTTATCCCATCTCAATTTCGACACCATCAACAAAATTGCCAAAGACAACATCGTCAACGGACTTCCAAAGTTCAAATACACCAAGGATCACTTATGTCCATCATGCGAACAAGGAAAAAGCAAAAGAGCAACATATAAACCCAAAACCGTACCTAGTTCGGAAGCAAAGTTGCATATGTTGCACATAGACTTATGTGGCCTAATGAGAGTTGAAAGCATTAATGGGAAAAATTATATTCTTGTTATCGTCGATGATTATTCGAGATATACATGGGTTAAGTTTCTGAGATCAAAAGACGAAGCACCAGGCATCATCATCACCTTTCTGAAACGTATTCAAGTACTTCTTCAAACTCCAGTAAGGGTTATAAGAACAGACAACGGCACTGAATTCACTAATCAGGAGTTAAGAACTTATTTTGAAGATGTTGGAATCACACATCAGACATCAGTTGTTAGAACTCCACAGCAAAATGGGGTAGTTGAAAGAAGAAATCGTACTCTTGTGGAAGCTGCTCGCACAATGCTAATTTATTCTAGTGCACCGTTATTTCTATGGGCTGATGTTGTTGCACGCTTGTTTCGCTCAGAACCGATCCCTTATCCATCCAAGATTCAATAAAACCCCATATGAGCTTGTGAACAACAGAAAACCGGATATCTCTTACTTTCACGTGTTTGGCGCTTTGTGCTATCCTACGAATGACAGAGAAGATCTTGGAAAACTGAAAGCAAAAGGTGATATTGGAATCTTCATTGGATATTCAGATAACTCGAGGGCATTCAGGTGTATAACAGAAGAACTAGGAGGATCATGGAGACGATGAATGTGAAGTTTGATGAACTTTCACATATGGCTTCTGAGAGACTCGCTCTAGAACCCGCACTAAACCAACAGACTTCGACACATCAGTTTCAGGACTCGTACCACAAAGAGCTCAATCAACTTCGTTTGACAATCCTAAAGAACAAGAATGGGAGAATTTCTTCGAGTTAATGTTCGATGAATACTATGGTGGAACGTCGACAAATGCATCAAACCATCATTCCGCTGCACCCGCTCAAAATCATCCACCACCACCAACAGAAGATGCATCTACAACGGTCGAAACCAATGCACCAACTCCATCTACATCATCTACATCTACTACGGTTATTGCACCCATTCTACCAGCAGTTGATGAGCAAAACCAAAACCAGAACGATGTAACGTTAGATGAAGACTTATTTGAAAACCCGTTCGCCACGGAATCAGCTGAATCATCTTCAAGCTTAAGAGAACCATCTAACTCGCATACGTATAACCAACGGTATCCTTCTACTCTGAAGTGGACAAAAGACCACCCAATTGAACAAGTTATTGGTGAACCTTCAAGGCCAATTCAGACGAGACGCCAACTTGCCACCGATTACGACTTGTGCATTTACCTTTGCTCAATTAGCAATATTGAACCGAAAAACATTCGCGAGGCAATGGCAGAACCCGCATGGATAGAAGCAATGCAGGAGGAACTTCTCCAATACCGTCTACATGACTCTTGGGATATGGTTCCAAGACCCATTGACGTTCGCGTCATTGATCTTAAATGGTTATGGAAGAACAAACGGGATGAAGAAATGACTGTCATTCGCAACAAAGCTCGTCTTGTGGCCAAAGGATACAGACAAGAGGAAGGAATAGACTTTGAAGAGTCATTCGCGCCGGTAGCTAGACTTGAAGCAGTCAGATATTCTTAGCCTATGCAGCTCACAAAACATCACGGTTTATCAGATGGACATTAAGACCGCGTTCTTGAATGGAACTCTGAAAGAAGAAGTGTACGTGAGTCAGCCGGAAGGCTTCATCGACTTGGAACATCCAGACTACGTCTACAAACTCAAAAAGGCAATCTATGGATTGAAACAAGCTCGAGAGCGTGGTATGACGAACTGCCCTCTTTCCTTATCCAAAACAATTTCACCAAAGGAACAGTTGATCCTACCTTGTTTACCCAAAAATGCAAAAACGACATTTTGATTGTTCAGATTTATGTGGACGACATCATCTTTGGGTCCACTAATCCGAATCTTTCAAAACATTTTGAAAATCTCATGAAAAGCAAATTTGAAATGTCCATGATGGGGGAACTAAAATTCTTTCTTGGTTTACAAATACATCAATCCCCTCGTGGAATTTTTATAAATCAAGCTAAATATACGATTGAGATTTTGAAAAATCATGGTATGGATAATTGTGATTCGGTCGGAACACCAATGGTAACTTCACCAAAAATTGGAGCCGATTTGTTTGGGAAACCTATTGATCCAAAGAAATATCAGAGCATGATTGGTTCTCTCATGTATCTTACTGCTAGTCGACCAGATATTCATTTTGTTGTTTGCTTATTAGCACGGTTTCAGGCAAAGCCTACCGAACTGCACCTCAAAGAGGTTAAAGGATCTTTCGGTACCTGAAGACATCCATTCACATGGGACTTTGGTATCCGAAGGAATCCGGATTTGATCTAATTGCCTTTTCAGATGCGGACCACGCAGGTGATCAAGTTACAGAAAAAGTACATCTGGAGGAGCACAATTTTGGGTGAAAAGTTAGTAAGCTGGTCTTCAAAGAAACAAGATTGCACTGCACTTTCAACCGCTGAAGCTGAGTATGTGTCTCTATCTGCGTGTTGTGCTCAAGTTCTATGGATGAGAACACAACTCACAGATTATGGCTTTACTTTCGATAAAATACCTATGTATTGTGACTCGAAAAGTGCCATAGCCATATCATGCAATCCTGTTCATCACTCAAAGACTAAGCATATCCGTGTCCGCTATCACTTCATCAAAGAGTACGTCGAAAATGGTACTGTTGAATTATTCTTCGTGAAGACTGATTACCAACTCGCCGATCTATTTACTAAAGCCCTTCCAAAAGAAAGGTTTGACGATTTAGTTCGACGAATTGGAATGCGAAGCCTAACCCCTGAGGAGTTAGAATGTCTTCTCGAATCTTCTTGAAAATGATATTCCAAAAAGCTTCGCTGTAAATATTTTTGAAAAACAAAATACAAAATTTAAAAAACCAACAAAAGCAAAATATAAAAATATAAAACTTTCAAAAAATATAAAATCAAAAAATTCAAAAATATTCTTCTCACGACATGTCTCTCGTATAATCGATATTCTGTACGTTTCTAGAAATGTCATTCAACAATGATACGGGTATGTACAGATGCTTGAGCGAGAGTTCTTTAATGTTTTTCAAAACATGTCGTTTCTCAAAATTTCTTCAAAAAATGGCTTTCGTATACTTCAAGATATGAAACCCGGACTAAAAATGAAGACTTTTGATTATTTTTCAAATCAAAACTCGTGCTTTTATAGAAAAATCAAGTGTACGCTTCAGTGCACTACATTTAAAATGGTGAGAAATCATCATCATCTTGAGCACCTTTTCAAGATTGTTCAAAAGATTTTCAAAATCTTTCAAAATATTTTGTGCTCAAGATAACTCCCTCTAAAACCCTTTAATTGATTATGCTTTATTAAAGGGGGAGTATAAAACTAAAATGTTCCAAATTCATGCTTAAATCAAATCCGTTTGTCTCCCCAAAAGATTCTAAAATGTTGTTTAATCCGTTTATATCAAAAATATCACGAATATGCTATTTTTTAGGGGGAGGAGACGTGATTAAAATGTGATCAAAAAGTTTAATGATCGTTGTTTGAATCTCAAAATAAGCTCGACTCAGACGGAACCAATGAATTGACGGGAATCTAAGTCAGTATATGTACCATCTCGAGAAACTTGTGATAGATATGCACTTTCATGGGTCTAACCTCATCTTCAAGGAGTGTTTACATCTTCAAGTTAGTTATTAGAGCTAGTTGTCACCTAAAAACTGACAATGGAACTCTTTAACTAGGCAACGTAACCGTGTCTCGTGGGGAATTGTCTATCATGAGCCGATCAATTCAAAAAGTGCAAACTCTACCCTCGATGTGCATATTTTTGTTAAAACTTATAAGCACATGTGAAGGGGGAGTGTTTCTGAAAATATAAAACTCTTCGAGTGTCTCAAACATGTTTTCAATCATAAACACTCTGAGAGATTTTCAAGAAAAGGTTTTATGGCAACATGGGACAGTCATGGAGTTATAAGGTGACTAAGGATAGGAAATTCGTCCTATGATCCGCCAGAGCCGGAGGGATCTACCCAAGGACATCACAAATAGTTAGTATTAGAAGTCCTTAGGAATGATTGAAAAAAGGAGTAATGTGAGAAAGGAGAAAGAAGGGGTTGAAGAATTAAAAAGAAATGTAAAAGAAAGGGTGAAAAGAAATAGCCCTCCATATTCAACCTTAGGGCAGAAACCGGGTTCAATTCATCTGCTACTGGTTGTCACTAAGTTGACACTGGTATTGAAGACAAAGACGTCATGGACCCAGTGACGCACTGCACTAAACCTTCTAGCCACTCAATTCCTCTTAAAAGGATTTGTTTCATTCTCACTGGGAACCCTACATAATCTATCGACTTTCTCTTAGAGATTGTTGATATTGAAGAAGGAGACCCTCTCCCTAGTCTCCGCTCAGGAAAACCAAAACGCACTAATTGAGTCTAGAGCCACGAGATTCATCAAAAGATCTCATAGGAACACATGACATGACATCGCTTGTTGTTCATTTATAAGGACACAAGTGATATATTCTAGAGTCCTACGCAGATCTTAGCAACTGCCGAACATTTATGAGAATTTTCACATCTGTGATCTTCAGTGATTGAATGGAAACTCCTGCCAGGGTCAACATCAAGCAGCCCTGACAGCAGGTCACTTCGGTAACTCCCCGTGGATTACGCTTAGTGTGTCTCAAACGGTCTACAGTCGTGGGGTGATGCTTCGGTGTACCTCAGCGACTCATCTAAACTGTACATGTATTTTGGTATATCGCGTTATCTCACTTGTGGGACTCCAGTTCAGGAACGGCCTTTGTGAGAATTAGAGACATGTTTTTTCACACTATGCTGTTAACACCCTCGAAATTCAAACTTGTAAATGCCGGAATCCGCTTATTACTAACCTGTTTTATGTTTTCTTCTTATGGAAGCTCCGGAGCGGATTGATCGTGCAGACTCTCCACATGCTCATACCAACAACACATGAAAGTTCTCATCAAAATCAAAGGCTACTCAAAGTTAAAGATGATTCTTCGTCAATGTCAAAGAATCTACAAAGTTTAAAGACTCGAGAACTACATCATTGGTAACCACAAGACAAATAGAAGTGTGAGCATGGTGGAGAAAGATGTGGAGACACAAAACCAACGAAGTTGACAACGGCAGACAACCACAGTAATTGATCACAAAGCATGAAGGAACAAAGATTCAAGACTATTCTTTATCTACACACAAAGTTCAAGCTCGAGAAAAGTAAAGACCTAATCAAGTGGAGCATCATTTGAATGACCACCCCTTAGGGGGAGATTGTTAGCCTTAATAGTTTTATTAGAAGTGATGGTCATTCACGTTTAGGAACTTTGTAACGTGTGTTAGATATCGTGATAGAATAGTCAACGGGCTCGTGGACTTGGGCTAAGCTAATTGGTTATAAGTTATGTTTAGCTAGCCTTATGTATGATGTAATCCAACCCAAGCCCAAACGAGCCCATGGAAAGCCTTTTAGGGCATCAAGTCACTTGTACTATAAATACCCCTCAAAGTCTCATTTGAGGGGTGCGCTTGAGTGTGTGTGTGTGTGTGTGTTTTCTTTGGAGCAATACAACATATTGTGTTCATCTTTCTATTCATACATACACGGTTTACATATCAAGTCACCATCACCTTAATCTTTCCTTCTTTATTTACGCATATGTTTATGTTTGTGTTGTTCGTGTTCTACGCATAACGTGATGGGTTTGTGATAAGGTTGATATATCTAAGGTCCTACAGAAATCATCATTCATTCTTTTCCAACCTTCACACATCTCTAGAATCTCTTCAAACGTGCATTTTTTCAAATCCTTGGTTATGGGCATGTCCATGTGCCTCATAATCTTGATTATTGAATTTCTCATTTAAGCCTTAGTTGGAGGTTTATTATTCTTAGGTTTATATTGTCTGACAGTTCTTTCCTTCTGCATTTGTCTCGCCCTTTCAGCCAGAACCTTAGCCCTTGTAGGAACGTCTAATTGTGCCCATTCTTCAGTAGTCCATTCTGTCTTTAGCAGTTCAGAAGCTTGAAGTAAAGGTTGTTCCTTGTTCCACTGTTCAATCAATCTCATACTAGCTTCATCATCTTCTTTCTTTTTTTTTCAAAGCAAGATCTTCAGCATGATACATTTCAGCTAAGTTTTTCGACAATTGATGATCATGTGCAATCTGATCCTCCGTACTATCAAATTCAAGTTCTTCTTCTTGAGGTTCAGCAATACCTTTACCATTTCCTATGTCTGGTTGAGCTACAACTTTCTTAACTGGATCCCCAATCTTCAAACTATTAGCCAATGGTTTATGTCGAGTAGGTTCAAGTACAATGGGAACAGGTGCAATAACAGAATCAGGAACTGCTAAGGTTCTACATAAGTTCAGCAGTGTACCAGCAACCTCCTTCTCAACTTCCTTAGACATGGATGGTGGTGTTACAGTGGTTGTGATTATCGTAGAAGTGGTTGTAATAGCAATATGTCTATCTGAAGTAACAGTCGATGCAATTACCTCTGAGGTTGTAGCAGTGATTTCCTTTGTACTATCACGGGATTGCGCCTGCACCACTTCTTCCTCTTTGTCTTCAACTACAACATTCAAAGCTTTAACCACTTCTTCTTTTCCTTCCTTTCCTATGTCTGCTTTTCCAACAACCTTCTTAAGTGGCTCAACAAACTTCAAACCTTTAGCCAAGGGTTTAGGACCAGTGGGTTTAAGTATAATGGGAAAATGTGCAGTAACAGTGGGTGGTTGTGTGACTGTGGTTGTGATTAAGGTAGCAGCAGTGATTTCATTTGTACTAGCAGGGGATTCAGCAACAATAGCAGTGGTTGTTGCCTGCCCCACTTCTTCCTCTTTATCAACTACAACCTTCAAAGCTTCAAGCACTGCTTCTTTTCCTTCCTTGTCAGTAACCATATAGTCACCACCATGATCTCCACTATCCAAATCCAACTCAACATCCATGTTTACATCCTCCCCTGAATCAATGCTCTTGCTCCTCCCCTTTGAGGAGCTGGCCTTCTTAGTCATCTTCTTGACTCTATTAGATGCAGCAACCCTTGGTCTTCTTAGTCTCTCCAACACAGACACCCTGTGCTTCAACCTTCTTATTGTATTTTCCATTTTTGTACATTTAGCTTTCAATTCATTCACTACTTCTATAATATTCTCACCAGATGTGGTACTAGTGGGATCAGATATGGTGGCATTGGGTTGAGCATCAGTGGTTTGGGTGTGTTGGGATTCAGCTAAAGGTAATGGTTCAGCAGTGGATTCAATTGGGTTAGCAGTGTGTTCAGATGTGGTAGCATGGGTTGAGCATCGCTGCTTTGGGTGGGTTGGGATCAGGTACCTCCTCATTATCAGGAACCTGCAAGTTAAGCATATTAGGGAATAAAGGTGTAAGCTTTCCTGAGAACTTTTCATTCTTTTTCCTCAAGTGTGTAAATACCTTAGGTAACATATGATGTACCTTATACTCCCTTTTATGAGGAATGGGTTCCGTGATCTGTTTCTCATCAACGGCAAGGAAATCAAAAAAGAACATTAATACAGTATCAAATTACATAATTAATAAGCATGCATTGAAAATATTCAATACGTTTTACCTTGCCAAATAGCAATCCATAATCCGATCTTGTAAACATTACTTTCCTTGACCACGCTACTACCCTTGGTATGACATCGGGGACTTTATTCCACCAATGACTGCTTCTTTCAAACGACTCAAGAATCCATATCTATAATAATAAAGAAGTGTTAATCTCATACAAAAGCTTCAATAATAATAATTAGGAAAAAATAATATAACAAGGAATAACCTTGAAAGGCCAAAAAAATCCAGCAATCGTGTATGTTGGAACATACTTCCGATCTCTTTCCATGCCTTTTAGGTGTTCCCACTTGTGGTTTGATACAACATCGAGTATCTGGTCGTACAATTGCCTCCAAATGTGCTCCCCCATGGAAAGGAGTTCCATGCGCCAAGGTCTTCAACCAAACGGAGAGTGTATCATCCACCTCTTCAACCAATAACCGAACCATAAAAATGACCTCTAACGATAACACTAGACACACACGGACTGCGTCTTCATCAGTTAATTTACCAAACAACTCTTCATCCTCAATAACACCAAAAAGATCTAAGTTGGAAAGTTTTACCCCTAATTTTTTTGGAAATACCCTCGACTTAAATGTTAAATCCCCTGAACTATATAAATCAAAACTAACATTCCTAAAACGAAAGCCTGTTATAAGAGAAAACTGGGTCGACCAAAATGTAGACTACGACCATCGAGGTTATATATAAGTGGCATGTCATAGTGACGATTATCCACAAAACCCTGTTTTTGTAATACATAATCTAACATATGTGCATCATGGTCAAAAAAGAACATATCCAGCCATCCTCCAAAACATGTAGTCCTAAACAATTTCCTTCGATTATGATTCAGCTTTTCTTTAATTAATGAAAAGTATTTCAATTTGCTCCTAACGATGACATTGGCTTCGTATTCCTTAGAAGAAAAAAAATCAAATTAATAACAATTAATTAGTATCTTACGACAACTACAATGCAATAAAACATACTTAGTGTGAGTAACTGTATGTTAGAAGAGATACAACCTGTTACAAAACCTTCAAAACATGTCATGATTCCTAGTACGCCAATCATATTTATAAAAATGAAGCATTTTATCATACTCACAGCAAATAAACAATTACCTAATTTTATAAAACTTTATAAAAATAATAATGAGGCTCAGATCTGTATAAATCAATTGTTTACAAAACATCATGATATAACCGTCATGGCTGCAATAGTATAAACTATACAGTTGCCAAGCCAAGACACGGAGTATCGCATCATTTGCATGATTTAATAAGATACTTGTCATAATAGCCTCATACACACTAACACCTTATATACAGATGCTCCCTGATAATTGACGATTTCATCAAAAAGGAAACATAGTTAACGCTGCTGAGGTCCCACTACAGTTCCTTTTGTTGTGTCAACTCCCTTTGAGCAAAGGAACTGTATGAGATCTCAGAAGGGTTAGTTATGTTTTTTAACATCATAATTATAGTTTTGCTAGATTGTTAAAAAAAGTTAAAGAACAATTTGATATACTTGCGGACGAAGTTGAAATATACCAATGGCACGCGTTACTTTGTAGATGTGTATGGAATTTCAACTTAGTGAACCCTTATGAATCCCCCTACAGTACCTTTTGTCGTTTCAACTCCCTTTGAGCAAAGGCCTGCACCAGGCAGATTGCTAGATTGTTGAAAAAACAAAAGACACTGTTTGGGAATTAAGAATGGGTAACTATGCTGATATTCCCTATTCATCTACAAAGTAACGTGGCCACCTAGATACGTTCAACTTCCCCTTTAATCAGCAAGTATATCATAATGATCCTTAACTTTTTGTAACAATCTAGGAAAAGCCTATAACAGGTATATCAGACTCATATAAACTTCCAAACCGAGTGTGCAATGGATATGCATTAGCGAGGCTCGATCTAAAAAAAGTTGGATAACCACGGAACATTTTTTCCGACAAAAGGAAACATAGTTGCAGCTTCTGAACCCTACAGTGCTTTTGTCGTTTCAACTTCCTTTGAGCAAAGGCCTGCACCAGGCGATTTGCTAGATTGTTGAAAAAACAAAAGACACTGCATGGAAACTCAAAAGGGTTAATTATGTTTTTTTAAGATCATAAAAAAAATAATTTTCCTCAAAAAAGGAAACATAGTTAACGCTTCTAAGTCCCCCTACAGTGCCTTTTGTCGTTTCAACTCCCTTTGAGCAAAGGCCTGCACCAGGTGATTTGCTAGATTGTTGAAAAAACAAAAGGCACTACATGGGAACTTAAAAGGGTTAATCATGTTTTTTTAAGATCATAAAAAAAGGAATTTTCCTCAAAAAAGGAAACATAGTTAACGCTTCTGAGGTTCACTACAGTTCCTTTTGTCATTTCAACTCCCTTGAGCAAAGGCCTGCACAGTGCAATTTGCTAGATTGTTGAAAACAAAAAGGAACTGGGACTCTGGGGTTAATTATGTTTTAAAATCATAATTATAGTTTTACTAGATTGTTAAAAAGTTAGGAACAATATGATATAGTTGCGGATTAAACGAAGTTGAACATACCAATGTGGTTGCGTACTTTGTAGCTGGTATGGAATTTCAACTTAGTGAACCCTTCTTGAATTCCCATAGTACCTTTTGTCGTTTCAACTCCCTTGAGCAAAGGCTGCACCAGGCGGATTGCTAGATTGTTGAAAAAACAAAAGGCAATGTTTGGGAATTCAGAATGGGTAACTATGCTGATATTCCCTACTCATCTACAAATTAACGTGGCCACCTAGATACGTTCAACTTCCCCTTTAATCCGCAAGTATATCATATTGATCCTTAACTTTTTTTAACAATCTAGGAAAAGTCTATAACAAGTATATCAGACTCATATAAACTTCCAAACTGAGTGTGCAGTGTGATATGCATTAGCAAGGCTCAGATCTGGTCGTTGGATAAATCCAGGAACATCAGGATATAACCGCCATGGCTGCAAAATAATGTAATAAAATTGCCATGCCAAGATACGGTAAATCACATCATTTTCATATCAAATAAGATAATCATCATCACAGCCTCTTGCATATCATAAATACACACATGTGGCCCGAAATAAACAAACTTCTTCAAACATTTACATATGTAAAGGAGTTGGTTAACAAAGTAGGTTGTCAATATGTTATAAACAAGTGGACGGACTTTGGTACTTAGAGTGGTAGGTTTTCCTTTTATAATGATTAGGTATAATCATTATAAGAGGCAAACCTACCACTCAAAGTACCAAGGTCTTTTCTAGAATTAGTGGATTCTAGAAAAGGATTTGATTGGGATAATCAAGGAGTGTGGCGTGTCATGAACAATACACACTATATCATTATCACAATCAACACTCAATGATCAAGGCACATCTATCGTGATCATTGAGATATTCAAAGACAAGTTGAATGTAGGAAGTTGTGTATGGCCACATTGTTACTTTCAACTTGACTTTGAATCCACAAGTATATCATATTGATCCTTCTTTCTTAAGTAAATCCTTAACATATATAAACTAATTTTTTTTAACAATCTAGCAACAGTTTATAAGAATTATATCACACTAATATAAAGTAACATTCAATCAAAATATGATAAATGCAAATAGCGTGGACACGGGTAAAAAAATAAACTTCCCTAAATGCCCCATGGGCAACAAATGCTTTGAAGATGGTCTAAAACTCCTCTCGTATACTTGTTTGTTCACCTCAACCAGGTTTCGATTGAATAGCATGTCAGATCTAGATTGATTTATAAATTACACAAATGATCCTAGGTCTGACATGCCATTCAATCGACAAAGCTGAATTGTAAGTAAACAAACTATCTGAATTTGGTTAACTTGTTCAAGATTCGATATAAGTCCTGCAAACAGTAATGAATAATCAAAGATGGATGAACGAAACCATATTAAGTTTAATTTGCTACTCAAAGGTGGTGCCGTTCATCCATCTTTGATCATTCATATGTTTGTTTCTACATAAGTGTACAATCAGCCTTTTATGTAGATATCGCGATAAAAAGAGACCATTGTATAAAAGCGCACAAAAACAATTACATAACAATATTTAGCCCTTTCTTAACATAATATTGAGGCTCAGATATGTATAAATCAATAGTTTACACAACATCAGGATATAACCGCCATGGCTGCAATAGTATAGAATTGCCACGCCAAGACACGGAATATCGCATCATTTGCATGATTTAATAAGATACTTGTCATCACAGCCTCTTACAAATTAAAAACTTAACACACTTCTTATCCACGGAAACGATATACTCACAGAGATGATACAAATCTTCGAGCCAATCATGGTTCATTGGGACGGCGCCCGCTAGGGAGAAATGATTATATACTCACAGAAAATATATATGCATGTGTTGCCATAGGATGCCAACCACAATGAAACATGATTGACCCGAAGATGTTAATCATCTATATGAGTATACCAATCAGGGGTGTATTTTTATATGCATTAGCAAGGCTCAGATCTGTAAAAAGTTTGATAAACACAAAAACATCGGATATAACCGTGGCTAGCAAGATAATGTAATAAAATTTCCATGCCAGCTGACGCGCATTCACATCAATTGCTTGATAAAATAAGATAATCATCATCACAGCCTCTTGCATGTACCAAATACACCTTTTATATTCCAAATTATACTTCCCAAAAACACCTAAATACAAAATACATTTCTACTTAACACACACATCAAACACATACAATCTTCCCACTGAAACTCAAACCTTCCTTCTCAAACACACATGGGTACACAGTAATGTATGATACTGAGTGTGTATTGTGACATGCATTATCAAGGCTCAGATCTGTAATAAATGGATAACAACGATAACATCAAGATATAACCGCCATGGTTGCATAAGAATGTAATAAAACTGCCATGCCAACATACGGTAAATCACATCATTTACTTCATCAAGTAAGATATTTGACATCACAGCCTCATACATATCACATATACACTCTATGTAAACTAGCAGTGGTTTCGTCTGAACTAGCAGTGGTTTCTTCTAAACTAGCAGTGGTTTATTCTGAACTAGCAGTGGATGCAGCAACATTGCCAGCAGTGGTTGTTGCCTAAACCTTAATCAATCTCAACTTCCAAGACTGCCTAAATCCTTAAGAGAAGAAAAAGATTTAAAGTGTTTTATTAGAGAACTAAATGGTTAATTAGAAAGTAGGCAAAAGTTGCCCAATAAATCACCTATGTAAGTACAAGGTGGACCCATGTGAACTATATGGGAGAGTTTCCACCTGCACCACATTTATTGACATATTAAGGGTAATAAATTTTAAAACTTACCCACCTTATATGTGTGTATTTTAATTCAAGTGGTGTTGCTAAATAGGTTACAAAGTTCTCTAAAAAATGTCTAAAAAGGACTTCAGCCAACAATTTCCAGAACAAAAAGACTTCGGCCAACAATTTCCAGAAAAAAAAAAGACTTCGGCCAACAATTTCCAGAACAACAAGACTTCGGCCAACAATTTCCAGAACAAAAGACTTGGCCAACAAATTGATGAAGATGAACTTTTAAGACAAATGGAGGAGGCTGCTATTAAGGAGGAAGAAGAAAGGGAGATAGCAGAAAGAGAAGCTCGTTCTGAGGACGAAGCTGAAAGGGAGCGACTTATGCTCCAAGATGAAGAAGTGCTGTTAGAGATGGAGGAAGCTGCTCATGGAGGAAGCTCAAAGGAGAACAAGAACGCCGGACAGAGAATTGATGTTTGTATGCAGTGGGATGAGAGCAGATTTGAAAGTTGGTCTGAGTATCTTTACGACGATGGTTACGACTCTAACAACTCTCAAACTTGGGATCACCCAGATTATATTTAGTTGTGTCGCAGTTAAATTTTCAATGTATTTTGTTTCGTTAACCGAACCCGTTTGCACCATCATTACAGTGCTTTATTCACTTAGTACCGTTATCTTACTGCTTTATTCACTTAGTCTACAACAACATCCATCATTTGTTTCTCAAACTTAATAGGTAGCAACAAATCACTAAAACCACAAGAACAATTAATCACCCAATACGTTACCAATTAATCACTATAAACCATTTAGTGCTAGTTATCTTAGAGTGCTTTATTCACTTACTCTTCAACAACATCCATCATTTGTTTCACAAACTTAACAAAAACAATTAATCACCCAATACGTTAACAACTTAAAAAATTAACCCTAAAATATCGAAACCCAAAATCAAACAAGAACAATTACCGAAACCCTATATCTAAATTATCAAAACCCTAAATTAACGATACCCAACAAATAATCGAAACCCTAAATCAATACGATACCAATTTAAGAAATTAACCATAAATCAAATACGAAAAATTAAACACCCAATACGAAGAAGGAAACCCTTAATCAAACACAAAATTACTTACCCTAGCCCAAATCGTTTTTCTTATAGACATTAGATCGGAGAATGTCGTGGCGATGGTTTCGATAGGAAGTGTATAATCTGTTGATAAGAACTGTGTTCTGTGTGGATAAGAAGTGTGTTAAAGAAGTGTGTTGAAGAAGATTGTATTTGTAAATATATAAAGTGTATACATGTATTAAGGTTATAAAATTATTTATACACTATTTAAAGCTTTTTATACATTAAATACATTGTGTACTTTATACCTCATAAGTTGCCCAAAAGTACATGGGACCCAACATATATGTACAATTTTTTAATAATAAAAAGACCATGATATATTTTACATAGATACTGAGTATTTAGAGAATTTGCCCAAAAAAAAGTATGACTAATAAAGGGATACCATTCGGGTAAAATTTACTACTGGGTGTATTTTATGGAGTCACGTTATTTTATTATAAGTTTATAGAATAAATTGCAAAAATCGTCCTTTTGGTTTGGTCAAATTACATGTTTCGTCTGTATGGTTTGAAAAGTGCAAGCAGCATATTTGTGGGGAAATTTTGGGTCTGATTTACTCATTCTTTAAACTGATATTACTAAAATACCTTCATCATCTTCTTTCTTAAATAGGTAGAACAAAATAGTATTTTAATAATTTCAATTTAAATAATAACTAAATCCAAAGTTTCTCCACAAGAATGTCGCTTGCATTTCATATAGACAAAACATGTAATTTCAGCAAGCCACAAGGATGATTTTGCAATTTACACAAGTTTGTATATAGAAGGGTTTAGAGCATGGGGTATCATGAGTTTACCAATTCTCCTCATTTGGGCCCCACGTATGCCACATCACCTCCACATCACTCAAACACACTAACTAAAAAATACCCCCCAATCACAACTTACTCACTTCTCTTCATTTGGGCCCCACCCACCCTCATTTTATTTCTTTTCCATATTTTCCAAACACAATTAAATTCATTCCATTCATTTAAAATAAAAATACAACATAAAAAAATACACTGAAAAAAAAAAACATACGAAATTTAAAATACATTTGCAAATAAAAACATAAGAAATTTAAACTAATGTTGTTGTTGCTGATGTAGTTGCCAAACATGCTCAATGATATTTCGTTGAAGTCTTGCGCGCTGCTTTATCACGCCAGCTTGGCATTCTTTCGTTGTAGATCGTGATCGCTCAATCCATGCCCGTTGTATATTTGCTCGCGGACAAACATAAATATCGTTCAATTCGGATATCGCAAACTGTTGATCTTTCAAAATCATGTTATGCAATATGATGCACGTGTACATGATTCTTCTTAGCTTGTTGATAGTCCAAGCACGCCGTTGGCTTATATATGCCAACGCCTTGAATAACCCAAAAGCTCTTTCAACGCCTTTTTGCGAGCACTTTCTTGTTTTTGTTTAAACAAGGCATTTTTTCCTCGAATATGCAGTGGAGAAAGATTTGACAAAAGATGACCAAGTTGGGTAAATCCCGTCAGCTAGGTAATACCCGTTTTCAAATGTTACACCGCTACTTGAAACGGAACCTTGGGGGCGATGTCATCAAGAAGGCCTCGAATAACGTGAATTATTCAAAACAGTTAAATCATTATTCGCACCCGCTACTCCCCAAAAAATATGCCAAATCCATAAATAGTATGATGCAACGGCTTCAAGCATAATAGTTGGATATTTTTTATCACCTCTATGAAATTGCCCTTGCCACCAACGACAGTTTTTCCATTCCCAGTGCATACAATCAATGCTCCCAAGCATTCCCGGAAACCCATGGACAGTGTTATGTGCGTTATATAAATTGTGATTGTCACCCAAATTAGGCTTTCTTAAAAACTCGGGCATAAACAATTCAATTACACACATAGTAAAAAAATCTAGACAATCGCAAGTAGTGACCCCATTTGCAAATATTCATCAAATGCATCAGTGCGTGCCGTAGGCCAATTGGCGTACGGCAGATGTGCATTTCATAATTACACCTATACTCATTACACCACACGCATCGGGTCGGACTCTAAAGAAATCAAAATGCAGTGGAAGAGGATCAACAGTTTGAATATAATTTTCAATACCTTGTACTATTGTAGAATAGTTGACGGCTCATACCAAATCGTCGTCAAAATAGTACCGGATATTTTGGAGGATCAGAAAATAGTCTGATATAAGACGTTTTTCAGAATTTCACGTCACGGATGTAATTACGGCCGCTGCGAACTTTCAGCCATCTTCTCCAACGATTGCCCATAACCTCGCAGCTGTTCGTAATCATCTTGATATCTTTCTATATCATCAGATCGGAATCCGAACCACTCATGTTTTTTTGCTTTGTAAAGAGTTGAAAGAGTAGTGTGTGAATGATTTGAAAGAAAAAAGTGTGGATGATTTTATGAAAATGAGGTATTATTTATAAGAGGGTGGGTAAAGTTTTTATTTTAAAAATAAAAAGTTTTTTTTTTGAAATTAAACCGTTTGAAAAAGAAACGGATATATTCGATTTTTAGTTGTCGTTTTGTGTTTCGTTGTAACGGCGAGATTGCTTGTGGCGAAGGGGCATGGTATCGTGGCGAGGCTCCATGTCAGCTTCGGCGAGAAACGAAATCAACCATACCCCATGCTCTTAGAACTTTAGACTATACGATATATACGTGTAATCTTATCGTTATGTAACTACAAATTTGTCATCATATCATACTTATTTTTGACTTGGCCAAGATATTGAGTATTGACGCCAGTAAGTTTAATACATCCGTCTTTAAATAAATGTTCACTTCTGATTTTTAAAGTCAATATTGTTTAACTTTTACCTTAAATATATATATATTTTTTATGTTATATAGTATTTGACAAAAATTATACCAACTTAAAATACATTTAAAACTTAATTCACTCATATATTTTGCATCAAATATTATATAAGATTAACAAAAACATTTAAAGTCAAAATTTAGTAAGTAAGACTTCAAAAGTCAAAAGTGAACACCTGTTTAAAGACGAAAGGAGTATGAGATAAAAATCTAAAAAAAATTGAAGCGCATAGTCAAAACGAAAAAAATATACATTTATAGTAATAGGACATGAAGTAATGTACGTCACTTCTATATAACCTAAACAAAGTCAAATGGGTCTTTCTTACAGATTAATAGAGATGTTGCTTGTTGATTATTTAATCAAATAGACATCATAGCGGATATTCAAAGAAGTGAATTATGAGCCTGTAAAATTGGCTTTGTATATCACATTTTAACTTTAAATATAGTTAGATGGTTAGGGTGCAATTTTAAGGTAAATTTCAGATGTAAAAGCTTGATTGGTTGAAGTCTGCTACAACTGCTATGTTCTGGTTGAAGCTGTTGTTTGAGTTTTGCCAAAGATCAGTTGTGTCTGATTTATTCTGTAGCTTTGTCAGATATCGGTTGTTTAAAGTTTTCTGTTGTTGCATTTACTTATGTTGTGTTTGTACAATTTGGTTCGAGAGTAATATAAATTTACCTTTTGCACTTAAAAAAAATAATAAAAAGAAAAAGAAACTTTAAATATCAATTTTAAGAGAAAATTATTATTCGACGAACGGTAATTCTCCGAAGAAGGACAGAAATAGTCCTCACGGTTTACAGTCAATGACGCAAACAGTTCAAGAAATAATGCATAAAGAGTCCTTATTGTTAATTTCTATTATAGAACTAGTCCTTTAGTTAAATCTAAAGACTTTTGTGTAACAATAGTTTACAAAAATAGTCCATTTGAGTTATTTTAACTTCACAAAATCCATCCTTAAATGAAAGTTACATAAATAATCTCTCTCATTTACCTAAATACTTTTAATTTTCTATAATTAATACAGTAGTTAATTAGTTTTAACTTTTAAGTATAATTAGGTTGGCAATTCTTTTGCTTTTTCTTTAAAACTCACTTACTTTTTAAGGTATTTGCCAAACAAATTACTAGTAACATACTAGATTGTTGCATAAAATTTATTTGTATATGTTTAAAACATTTTGTAAGAAAAAACTTAAAATAACCTAAACTCTTTTCAAGCAAATATCGCCAAGCTCGAGCTTGATTCGACTACTAAAACTTAAGTTCAAAACTTGACTCGAGCTTGATCGACCTTTAAATTCCAAACCCTCGAGCTTGATCGGGCTTTAAATTTCAAACTCGAGCTTGAATGAGCCTACCTTTCAAGCTCGAGGTTGATAAATAATCATATTTTAGTTCACCTCGACTCGTTTTACATATAATATACATAAGACTTTATATAATAATTCGCGTATTTGTTTTTCGAATGTCAATTTTCTTCTCAGGCTTGGCTGTCTATAATTCGTGTGGCTGGTCTTCCAAGCATTGCACCTGTTTGGGAGGATATTCTATCTTGGATTCTACCTATTTCAAAGTCTAATAGTTTCATGAGCATAGTTAGTCGTCCAACGATTGCAGCGTCCGTCTACTTCGTATGGCAAGAAAGGAATAACCGGTTATATCGTAAAGGTATAAGACACGTTGAAGAAGTTCGAGACTTGATAGTTGATGTTGTTCGTTACAAGCTTGTTTCGATCCAGTTCAAGAATGACCCATGTATCACGCAAATGAAGAGAGTTTGGAAGATTTCAAATATGGCGTTTAGTTCCACGTGAGTTTGGCATGGCTTGCATGGATACATGAGCTATAATTTTTTTGTTGATATATGTTAGTAGCTCTTGTATTCTAGTTGTGGTTCGTATGACTTGAGGTTTGTTCAAGTCTTAGTTTTGCTTTTGGCGTGTTTAAAGAGGGGTTCATTACCCCTCTTCCTATATACAAAACACATTATTTATTTTCAATATATTTCACCGGGTAACAACCCTTTACCCAAAAAAAAAAAAAATAAACAGGTAATTATTTGTTTATAAGTGGATAAAACTCTAATATAAAAAAAGCTCGATAAGACTCGCAAGTCTCACGAGCCGAATTCTGAAACTTAAACTCGAATCCTATTACTACTCGTGTAGCTCAAGCTTGACATAGTTAAAATTTTGTGGATTTCGAGTATTTTTCGAATCGATCTCGAATAGCTTACGAACTGTCTCGTCTCATTTACGCAGCTAATTGTCATTGGTAAATCGTGTAAAAACAATGGCGCGTCACCTTACACTCTCCTTATAAACTGATGATCAAATTATCTAATGACTTAAAGAGATAAAGAGTGAACTTCTGATGATTTATACGAGAGGCGCTTCTTACTTTGATGACTCAAGTGGGACAAACATTAGAGTTTTTGGGAAATTTATGAAATTTCCTTATCTTTCTCTAAAGTTTTGGCTTGTTATATAAACACGTTTTAAGCCACTTATTTTATCACTTATGCTTATTTTATCATACTCCCGAGTCATGAGAAATTATAGTGTTTTTAAGAACTAAGGGTTCGTTTGGTGTAGGAGTTTTGACTAGTTAGAATGGAGTGAAAGTAAATATACTTGTTTGTTTAGCATTCATGGGTTTTTAAATTGGGTCTCACACCCTCACATGTGGAGTTCTAGAAACCCAACCATAGCTGCATGGATTTGACATTAAATCTGCGGGACTCATAACTCCCCTCTCACATTTTATTTTTATTTTATTATACAAATAATACTTTTAATTTAAATTTTATTTTAAAATCTATTTAATAAATAAAATTTATATCTCCTAAACCAAATTCAAATCCAAATCCAACCTCACTTATAAACCAAACGGACCCTAAACTTTTCGTTTATGTATCCATGTTTTTACTTTTTTACTTTTTTTTTTCTTTTTCAAAATAAGTGTCAAGTTTATGTTTTTAAATTAATCAAGAGAGACGTTAGTAAGTAAAATGATATTTAATTAGTGCAAAGTGTAGTAGTGAAAATTTTTAAAACTGTGTCCATTTTAAAATAAACATATTTTTTTCCTCTCCAACTTATAACACGGGAACATAGTGTATCGCTTACAAGATTGGTTTTATTATTTTATTTATTTATTTATGAAAACCGATGATTTATTTGTTTAAAATCTTAGAAGAAAAATGTAATCAAAATTAAAAGAGCAATACCCGAATCCTCACATGTAACTATCATGCCAAGAGGGGTGTCATTAGGGATGAGCATCTGCCTAGAAATACTGGTATGAATACCGTATTGTACTGATATCGTATCGAAAATGGTATACCGGATAACGATCAGTACTGATACCGGTATAAAGTTTATTTGCCCAGAATAAAAAAAATGGTATGTTCGGTATGCAATAACGAAAAATGCTGAGATTACCGAAAAATACCATAACCATAATTGCTAGCTGAAATATGTGTTAGTTTTATGGATATAAATTAGTAGACGTGAGTTAGGATCGAACTCGAGACTATGGGATTGCACACTTTACGTATTAGAATTTAAAGTTAATAATTAAATATAAATGTTATATTTATTTATTTATTAAACGAAATAACTAACGAACGTTAAGTTATTAATGTAATGGACTAACGGACGTTAAAGGTATTTGGAAAAGGACTAAATTGCAAAAGTTGGGAAGGTTCCGGAATCCCTTTTGGGAGTCCAAACCGATCGGCCAAGGAAACAAGGAAACAAAACCAACTTGTTCACCAAGTTTGCTTGGGTATATAAACAAGGCTAGGGGTTTTATTTTTCCATCTTTTGTGCTCATTAGCTAAACCCTAAAATTTTTTTGTGTGTGTTTTTTAGCTACAAACCTATCGGCCACCACCCTAGGTGTCGATCCAAGTCTTTTCCACAAACCATGTTATTTGTTTGATAAAAACTAGCATTACTTTAATTCGGTTTAGTAATGTGTTCAAGAACATAGTAATAACATACTTTTGTTATTATCTTGGATTGAATTACAAAACAGTAAGGGGTAATTCACATAATCCTAACTAAATCAAATTAGGGTTCATCCGTTGATAGTTTGTGGATTTGATTCTTGTTCGGCTAGAATCAAGAAAAGGTACGCATATTCTTTTATGTTAATTAATTGTTCATTAATAAATCCTATACGCTCCCGCTTGAATACTTTGATGTTTTGTGGTTATTTATTTGAATGTCATGTTATATAATTCCAACAATGGCATCACGAGTCATTGGTTTTAATGAGTAATTAATTACATAAACGCGTAATAAAACAAATATTTGTATGTTGTTTGATATGTTAATCTAGGGTTTATGTTTATTATTGTTGGTCGATTTTTTATTATTTGGGGCGTTCCCCTATTTTATTTATGTCGACTCATGTATAAATTTTTTAGCATTTTGAAAATTGTTTGCTAACCTTATTAAAACCTAGAATTAGTATTGATTACGTGATTAATTCGTGAATAATTTGTTATGTGTTATGGGATTTTTATATGCGATCTTGTGACTTATGTGTATAATTGTTATGATATCCATGATTATACATGCATGTTAGTCATGGATAAGTTGCTTTGATATTTGTTTAATTGTTGAGACATATTTAATTACGATAAATCTTGAATTGGGGAAGACTCCAATTATATATATTAATGAATTAATTATGTGCAATTTGGTATATTTTTAATTAAGGGTTTACGCAATCGATTCGTCGATGTATGTGGCTCACTTTCTATCTCTGGAGTGAAAGCCCTAATTAATATATACATTAATTTAACCTAGAAATTGATTATTAATAGGGTTTTATCGAATAAGTTGCATGTGGCTACTTGTTTACACGTATAAATTGTTTATTATGTGCGCATTGTTTTTAGTAGTTTATTTTTTATTAGTATTACTTGTTTGTTTATTATGTGCGACAGTTTAAGCAAAGGGTAATTTTGAATAGAAAAATAATACGGACTAAACAATGGCGAAATTTGATTTGTTTTGGAAGAGTTAAGTTTTCAATAGTTTAATTGATTGGTGACTTTGGTACAAATGGTCTGAACGGCTCACCCACTAGAATGAACTATAAAGGGGTTAATAAAGAAGTGCGCACAGTCACACTGAAAGGATGTCTAAGGTTATGCTTTGCGCTTACCGGGTCCTCCTGTGAAGTTCGAATGGAGCTATTTAGTAAGCCATAAAATGTGCAAACTCATCTTAAGGGCGAATTAGTTTTAATTCCATGCGCCACTTCTGTGGTAATTACCCGAAACACTAAGTGTTTACAATTATGCAAAAGTACGGTATAATGGATGATAATTATCACTAAATTCCTTGATTGGTGAACCCAAACCTCAATCAAAACTTTGACAATCTGATCTTTATGAATTGGTAATAAAAAGTTTTTTATTAAATTTATGCTACAAGATGAATGCATGACATCTTTGTACATATTTGATTTGACCACATAAAATCAAAACTAGTACCCTTTTAAATTAAGAATATGCCATCTAATTAAAAGGAACACTTGAAGTTGCAATTTACGTCATGACAGTACTTGGCTAGATTGTGATGGAGAGGTAAATCTCTATGTAAAGTCGACCTACATGGATATATTTGCAGTTCTTTAAGTTAGACACTTAAGTTGAGTAGGAAGTGAGACCTGGACTCAATGGCATAAGATGGGATGAAACATGTTTCTATTTGCAATAGCGTTGGAAAATATAAATCCCATAATGATCTAGGATTTGGAAATTGTTTGCCAATTAATGTTCGACAGATTACCTTGTTATATGCGTTCGTTGCTAGCAGATCAACTGATGTAATGAACCTATGATAATTTGGATCCTAGTTTTCGAGAAAATTATATGGTTATATGTTTATATTACCGTTGGGTATATTTTATTTTCTTGAAAAGTTGTATTATTGAAAATACTAATACTTGAACTTTTTCTCAGGAAATGGCTCAAAATAACGATAACACTAACATCATTAAGTTCTGCGTTCAAAAGCTTTTTTGATCGAGAAAAGTTGACCGGCTCTAAGAATTTCAATGATTGGCACCGCTCTTTGAGAATTTTCTGTAGAGTTGCTGACCGGTTGAAATATCTTTATGAACCTTGCCCTGAACAACCAACTGGTCTTGATACTACTCAAGCTCAAATTGATGCTTGGCAACTTGATAAGCGTCATAATGATGTGGCTTGTCTTATGTTGGGAACAATGGAATCTGCTCATCAAAAGCAGTTTGAACATTATTTCCCATATAATATGCTTAATGAACTTCGGACTATGTTTGAGAAACCAGCTGCCGTCGAGATTTATGACTTGACCGACGCGTTACACAGTTGTAGGCAAGGTGAGGGTAAACCCGTGAGTGCTCATGTATTGGAAATGAAAGGTTACATGAACCAACTCAAAGCACTTGGCAAAACTTATGATGATGACATGGCTGTGAATCTGATTAATCGACCCCTTAACAAGGATTGCAATGGTTTTGTCAGAAATTTCAATATGCACTGCGTGGGGAAGATAGTTACTGACCTACACGCATTGCTAATTGACTATGAGAAAGGGTTACCTCAAAAGGTTCCTACCGCGGTACATTCTATTCAGGGTGGAAGGATTAATAAGCCAAAACCGCAGCGTGCGAACAACAAGAAGGGAAGGGTAAGGGAAAGGTTCACAAAGGCAAACAAATGATGGCCTATCAACCTCAACCCAAGAAGAACCCTACTCCTAGGAAGGAAAATCCTAAAAGGATCAAGCATGCCACCTCACTGAAGAGCGTTGGGCATTGGAAGAGAAATTGTGCTCTCTATCTTGATGAATTGCGGGCAAATAAGAAGAAGTACGAAGGGTCCATGGCCGGTTCTTCGGTAATTTATTTGTCATTGAATTATTTACTCTAAACCATAATAATTCTTGGGTATATGATACGGGCTGTGGTATTCACATTTGTAATACACTGCAGGGGTTTAGAGTGGAAAGGAAGCTTGCCTATGGGAAGCAATATCTGCACGTGGGAAATGGCGCACATGCAGCTGTTGAAGCCATAGGAACGTTTAGTTTAGTATTGCCTTCGGGCTTAGTAATCATATTGAACAATTGTCATTACGCACCTTCTATAATTAGAGGTGTTGTTTCCTTTTCAGTTTGTTGGATGATGGTTTTACTCATACTATTTCACGTAATGGAATTGATGTTTCTTTAAATGGTGTATTTTATTTTAAAGCAATTACTGTGGTGTTTGAAATTGATATGATTGGAAATGAATCTAACAATAATAATAATTCGATGTTTAGCATTAACAAGAAGATAAAGTTAGACTTGAATTCTTCTTATCTTTGGCATTGTAGACTTGCTCATATAGGCAAGGCTCGCATGCATAAGCTGTAACAAGAAGGGCTTTTGCAAAATATCAATGATGAATCATTTGATAAATGTGAGTCATGCATATCTAGGAAGATGACTAAGAAACCTTTTCATAGCAATATGGAGAGGGCTTCTGATCTACTTGGTCTTATTCATACCGATGTGTGTGGACCACTTAGACATGTGTCAAAGAGAGGTGCTAGCTACTTTTAACCTTTACGATGATTTCAGCCGTGCGGTTATGTTTATTTACTTAAGCATAAACATGAGGTGTTTGAAACATTTAAGGTTTTTAAAGTGAAGTAGAACTCCAATTGGGAAAGAAGATTAAAGCTCATCCATAGAGGAGACGAGTATCTAAGCCAAGAGTTTAAGGATTACTTAGCTGAGAATGGAATTGTCCAGAATCTCACTTCTCCATATACTCCACAACAAAAATGGTGTATCTGAGAGAAGAAATCGTACATTGTTGGACATGATACGATCTATGTTTAATCTTACCACTCTACCTTTATCCTTTGGGATTATGCTTTGGAATAAACTGTTCGCATTCTAAATATGGTTCCCACAAAGAAGGTTGATAAGACACCATATGAAATATGGCATGGTAAAGCTCCTAACCTGTTTTATTTAAAGGTCTGGGGTTGCGAGGCGTATGTTAGACGTGACTCAGCAGATAAACTCCAACAAAGATATGTAAAGTGCATCTTCGTAGGATACCCTAAGGAAACTATGGGTTACTACTTTTACTATCCAACTAAAAATAAAGTAATTGTTGCTAGATATGGAGATTTTCTTGAAAGAGATCTCATATCACAAGAATTCAGTGGGAGAGTTTATGATCTGGAAGATGATCAAGAAGATGCATTACCTTCAAAACACTAACGCACTCTCGGTAGAACCTGATAGTCTGGGTCCTCCACAGAAGTTGAAGTGATTCCCGTCGTAGATCCGTAAGGAATACGCGCACCCGAAACGTCTATGTCTTAACGTAGAGGTTGAGGAAACTATGTTAGAGATCTTGGAGAGCCTACAGCATATAAAGCTGCCATGGCAAGTCCTGATAAGGATAAATGGCAAGTTGCAATGAATGGGAAAATGCAATCCATGAGAGAAAATGAAGTCTGGGTAGAGGTTGACTTACCTCCAAACGCCATGCGTGGTTGGAAGTAATGGCTATAAGATTAAGACTGACATGGATGGCAATGTACACGTCTATAAAGCTCGCCTAGTTAAGCGCTAAGGTTTTACTCAAGCTTATGGCATTGATTACGAGAGA
>OU343221.1:73181693-73248169 GCA_910596185.1 Chrysanthemum makinoi
GATCTTGTTGGCGTAGACCTCGTGACACCAAAAATAATACCGCAGTAGGAACCCTTTTAAGGGTTCCGTAGTCCGTGGTGCCTGCTGATCATTTTGGCCATAAATAGCAAAGCCAAACCAAGTATGTTAGTGATCTCTTTTGTAGCAAAGAAGATCAAGATACATTCAAGCTTCAACAAGAAGTTGGAAGTCTTGTTTGTTTGTTGTTGTATGATCTTGTGTTGATTCATACATCATTGTTGTATCAAACCATCATAATCTTGTGAGTGTGAGTGGTTAGTATTTTAGTCCTTCAAATACATTGTGTGTGGGAGTGGTTGTACCCTTGAAAAGAACTCAACATCTAACTTAGTGTCGGAAATAGTGTGTAAGGGGTGTAAAAGGTTTCTCCGCCAGTGAAAGGAGCTTGTTGACTAGTGAAGTTAAACTCTCGAGTGTGAGACTCGGGGAGTGGAGTAGGGCAAGGAAAAAGAGTCCTTGTAGACCGAACCACTAAAAACAACTTGTTGTGGTTTGATTGTTTCTTTTCTTATCTACTCTTTATATATATTGTTGATTACTATTCACTAACATATCTAAGATCAATATCAATTGATCTTTCAATAAGTTTCAAAACAAGTTTTAATCGGTAAACTATTCAACCCCCCTCTAGTTTTCCACAGAATTGTTTGAAGGATCCTGTTCCTCGTCTTTGATGAATATAATGTTGAACATTATGCTACTCTTGTTGCCCATCCTGCTCCTTTTCGGGTATTTCCTGAAGTATTTATTTGATGGGTTGGTTTGAGCCGCCATTATTCTTTGGGTGAGGACATGTATCCTGAGTTTCTTCATGATGATGGAACAGGTAAGTATTTTTTTTTGGCATTATTTACACCTTTCTTTCAGATCAAGATTTTGATCAGTTTTCCTTATTTTGTAGTGATGAGTTGGCCGGATTATATTCAGTCTTCGGGTCCTGCTAAAGTCAGAATGGTTGCGCGTCCTCGCCGTGAGGGGGAGCCTAGCCTCTTGGAGGTTGTTGTTCGTCGTAAAGTGTCGCTTCTTCCTATTGCTCTTCCTATTACTGAGGATGAATTGGATGCTGGCATTAATGTTCTTTTTTAGGTCTGAAGGTGCTGATGTTAATATCGAAGTGGTTGACCCTTGAGCTCTCTGATTCATTGTTGTTCCCGCTACTTTCGGTTCTTCATTGAAAAGGAAAGAGAATCCTTCGCTGATTATTTGGGAACCTTCTAGTCCAGCTAAGAGGTTTCGTCTTGGTTTCCTTCAAGGGTTGTTTTTTGTCGTAAAGTGTCGCTTCTTCCTATTGCTCTTCCTATTACTGAGGATGAATTGGATGCTGGCATTAATGTTCTTTTTTGGGTCTGAAGGTCTTTGATGTTAATATCGGAAGTGGGTCAGCCCTTGAGGCTACTGATTCTGTTGTTGTTCCCGCTACTTTCGGTTCTTCATTGAAAAGGAAAGAGAATCCTTCGCTGATTATTTGGGAACCTTCTAGTCCAGCTAAGAGGTTTCGTCTTGGTTTCCTTCAAGGGTTGTCTGTCGGTAGCGTTCCTGCTGGTAGTTTTCAGTGTTTGTTGAATAGCAGTGCCTTGGAGGCTGAGTTAGGTTACACGGATCCCCACATTGTGCCCTTTATTACATATTCTATTTCGACTACCCCTGAGCGTGAGGTTGGGTTTTCTGTTGATTCTTCCATCAGGCGCGAGCCTTTTATTGGTCCTCTTCAAAAGTTGGTTATTTCCTACTATTCTTCTTCTGATTCTAGTACCTCTGCTGCTGGAGCTGAGCTTACTTCTTGTACCAGGTCAGAAATTGCTTTATGTGTTGTTGCCACTACAGTTGTAAGGACTATTTATGCTCCTGTTCCGGTATTGAGGAGTGTCCTTCCTAATTCCTCCCCTTTTCTAAGTAGTTCGCCCTCAGGTGGAGGTCTTAGACCGGAATGTCAGAGATCTTCCTGGTCCTTCTGCTAGTGAGCCTTTGGCTGATGATACTCTGATTGCTATTGGTTTTGACCCTTTGCAGTCACAGGAGCGCTATTTTTCAGACTGGAAGGTATCCAATGGGTCTCTTCTTTATAGTCTGTAGAGTGTCGTGAAGTTGTTGACGGGGTTGCCTCTTCTCGACTTTTTTCTTCGCTCCGTGAGATGAGTTACGATAAGTTGCTTTCGAGGTTTGATGTTTTGTCAGCTCGCCATATGTGTTTTGGTTCTGAGGTTCGGATGCGTGCGGAGCATGATTTGCAAGAGAAGGAAAGGTTGTCTGATAGGTGTAGTCTGTCATCTTTGACATGATTTTCGAGACTAGAGTCCGTTGTCTCGGGCCCGAACCGAAGCTTCTGAGACGCTTTCTATTCGTGGTCAAGTATCCTCTCTTGAGGCAGCTGGTAGAGAGAATGAGGTGTTGCTTGCTATGGTTAAGGAACTTGAGTCCTCTGTTTCTGACAAGGATAACGAGCTTGGGCAGCTGCGACGTGTAAAATCCTCTCTCGAATCCCGTAATGCTGAGCTTGTTAAGCAGGTTTGTCTCTCTCCGTTTCTCTTCTCTTTATATATATATATATATATATATATATATATATATATATATATATATATATATATATATATATATATATATATATATATATATATATATATATATATATATATATATATATATGGTCTTGTTGCTTTCAGGTGCAAGTTTTAGAGAGTGAATGTTTGGACCTTTGTCCTCGTGCCTTAGAGCTTAACGGTTTGAGGGAGGTTTTTCTGAAGGTTGCCCTTTATTTGGAGGAGAAGCTCCATCCTTGTTTGCTAGCTGTTGTTTTGGTCACCCGGTGTGTTCTTTGTCACGAGGGTGCGATGTCCAAGTGCTGGCATTCTCCAGATTATCTTGGTGCTTTGAGTGCAGCCATCAGTCGTGTTGTTGATAAGGGAATGCAAGATGGGCTTGTTGTCGGGCATTGTCATGGCACAACTGGCACACCTCTTTCTAGTGTAGAAGCTTTCATTTCTTTTGCCAATGCTGAATATGAGAATGCTCTTCAAGTGCTTCGTGATGTTCAATTCCCTTTGCTATCTTCGTTGGAGGCTCTTAAGGATTATCTTTGCTGAAGATGTTATGCATTTACTTTATCCTGGAGCGTCCGCTTCTGATTCCTCTACTATTAACCCTCACTTCCGTTTGGAGCGGCTAACCGTTCATGTCCATCATTCTGGAAGTCCTGCTGTGGTGAGTGAGTCTCCTCTATCCGCTTCCATTAAGGATTGCTTTGAGAGAGCCAGAAAGGCAAGGGAGGGTTCTCTTCATGACTGGTTAGCTCTTGCGGATACATGGTATTCTTGGATTAGCCCTTTTTCTGTGAGAAGTTTGGTGGACACAGCGGTGGCCGCCATCCTATTACCTATTTCTTCTTGGTTCGTTCCTCTTTCCGTGTCTGATTATGAAGTGTCAAATATGCTTGATTAAAGTGGTGATGCTAGTGACACAAGTGCAGATGCTTTTAAGCAGTCTGGGGCGGACCCACTTCTAGACTCTTCCCGACCAAGTTTAATGTGTTGTTATTGTATAACGCTTTTTATTTTACCTGTTTTGTGGCCTGCCAAAGCGCGGCACTTTTGTTTTTGTATATTGTCTATCATATGTACATTTTGTTGTTTCGAAACTTTTTAATTTTTGCTATTTTAATCCTCACACTGGTGTGCTTATTATAATAGTCTTAGCTTAATACTTGTGGGTTATTCTCCCGATATTGGACTTGCAATAACTCTTACGTATCTTGAGTATATTTTGAGGTTACTCAACCTTTAGTTATTCGGAATAACGTTGTATAGGTCCTGCCCAAATGTTTGCGGGTCTTATTTACATATGTCGATATTTCTTTTAAAGTAAATTATTAGAAGAATTTAAAGTAAATGTTGGTGAAGGTAGCTAAGCTTCACCTTTTTTTATTCAAGATACAAATACTACAATATAGAAAGATAAATTGGGATATCAACCCTCCTCTGCGGAGTCTGCAGGGGGTGAGTTGCTTACACTTGATGTATGTAACATCTTTTAAGATTGCAGACGTTCCATGTCCGCGGAATTAGGTTTCCTGCACGGTCTTTTAGCTTGTACGCGCCTTTTCCTAATGTTTCCGTAACCTCATAAGGTCCTTCCCAATTAGGTCCCAATTTCCCTCCTTCTTCTGCATTGCTTGCATCATTGTTGCGGTACACCAAGTCTCCTTGTTTGAAGCTTGTGTTGCGAACTCTTGAATTATAATACTTCTCCATTTGTGCCTTGCTTTTTTGCTTCACGTATCGCTGCCTGATCCCTTCTTTCTTCCAGGAGGTCCAAAATCATTTCCAAGGCTTCATCGTTTTCTTCTATGTTTGCTTCTGCTATCCTCCATGTGGGCATTCCTATCTCAACTGGGATGACAACTTCCGTTCCATATGTCAATGAGAATGGAGTATCTCCGTTGCTGGATTTTATCATTGTACGACGTGCCCATAGGACGTACGATAGCTTATCCAGCCAGTTCTTGCTTCTTTCCTCCTACCGGGATTTTATTCCTTCCTCTAGGCTCCTGTTTGCTCTTTCTACTTGTCCATTTACTTGTGGATGTTTGACGGAAGCAAAGTGTTGTTTTAGATTCATTTTTTTGCACCAATCTTTGAATGGGTTGTCTCGGAATTGTTTTCCGTTGTTGGATATTATTTCTCCTGGGAGTCCGAGTCTACACACGATGTTTTCCCATATGAATTTTTTTATTTGGTTTCCTGTAATAGTGGCATCCGGCTTTTGCTTCTATCCATTTTGTGAAGTAGTCTATTGCTACTATGAGGAATCCGAATTTTCCAGGTCCTTCCAGAAGGGGTCCTGTGATGTCAATTCCCCATTTGTAGAATGGCCATAGGGAAGTGATTGGTGTTAGCTTTTCTTGCGGACGTCTCGGGACTGGCCTGTGTACCTGACAGTTTTTGCATGCTTGGATTAGCTTCCGAGCATCTTCGTGCATGGTAGGCTAGTAGTATCCGATATGTAAGGCTCTGGCCACCACGGACCTTGTTCCGGCGTGCATGCTGCAAGATCCTTCATGGATTTCTCTTAGCACATAGTTTGCTTAGAGGGGTCCTATGCACCGTAACCACGGTCCAAGAAAAGACTTCTTGTAAAGTGTCCCGTTAATTACTGCAAACCTTTGTGATTTCCTTTTGATCTCCCTTGCTTTCTTTTCTTCTGCTGGGAGTATTTCCTTGGCTAGGTACTGATATATTGGGGTCATCCATGTGTATCCCTCTTCTTCCGTTATTGCTATCACTGCTGCTTCCTCTATTGACTTTTGGTTGAGCTCTTCCACCAGCACTTGTTGGAATCACTCCTAAACCTAATTCAAGTGTTAGTGATTCATATGTAATAGTTAGCAAAATATGGCCTTTATGTTAGTAATTAAGCCTTAGGCTTATGTAGAAGGCCCATAAGCCTAAGCCTAGTCCAATAAGGAAAAGGATGGGAACTTGGAGTGTTGCCCTAGTTCCCTCCTATAAATAGTCTTGTAAACCTTCTATTGAAGGTTGGTTGTTCAATTCATTCTCTTTCACTATTGCTACGCATAACCGGTCATAGTCATACGCATAGTGTTTGTTTGTGGTTTGTTCATCCGATCTCTTCTCTTCTCTATTTCTACATATTGATGCTTTTGTTACTAATATGGTGACCTAACAGTGATATCATTCGCCAAATAGTTGGGTGAACATATTTGTTTTTTTGAAGTTTTTGTTTTGGTCGTACGCGTAAAACAAGTTCCAACTTTGTCACGCTTAAAAATTGAATTTTTTACACTTTTTAATCCAAGATTCTTGTCCTTTCAACATTTTTAGGTGTAAAACTATCTGTTTTTGGCAAAAAGTTTCAAACTTTACGCGTGGATCATTGTTTTTAAGCTAGGTTTTGTACGAAGTTGTTGTTCTACGCATAACGTGTTTTTTGAGCGTTGGATCATCAAGTTTCACACTTTTGTGTTATTTTGGTGATATTGAAGCTATTTCATCACAAAAATCTGGTTTGGAAACATCATTTTGGCAAAATCATTTTTGGCTAATTTCTACGCGTAAGAGAAACCCTAATCTTACGCGTAACTGTTCCTTGGTTTGATCTTCAGTTTTGTGGATTACTCAGTGTTTTTCTTGCTTGGATAAGCCTGAAAACACTTCGACTTTGGATATCTTTTGCACTGTGATAGTGTAAAAGATCATTTGGGCAAAACCTTAAATTTACGCTTAAGCATAAGCTTACGTGTAGAAATCATTACGCATAAGATTCATCTTACGCCTAAGCTTTGTCTTACGCATAAGTTAATCCTACGCCTAAGTTTTCTACGCTTAACTTCTTGTTTACGCATAACTTTAGTGCTTTCTCATTACTTACGCGTAAGCTAATCCTATGCGTAACTATTGCTGTTACGCCTATCTTTGGTGTTTTTATCCACAAGTGGTACTTGGCTTTTCTGTGATTTCTATGCCTAAGGATACTTCATCAACAAAGGTTCATTCGACTACAAAGATCCATTTAACAACACAAGTTTTCAACATGTCACAACCACCATACTCTAGCTATTTTCCTTACACTTATAATCAACAACAACTAAGTCCACAACATCAACAATTTAATCATCAACAACAAATTTATCAACAACAATTTAATCAACAACATACCCCACAACTTGGAGCAATTCCACAACCACAAATGGTTCAACCACCACCTAGTCTTCAAGTACAACCCTACACAAACTTCTACAATCAACATCCATCCAGGAGTACTATGAAGGAACCAACATGGTTTGGCAAGATGTGTGAAGCCTTAAGTAGCCAACAATCAATTCATGAAGTTGACTCACTTGATAGACCTCCAATGCTCACTCCCGGGAATTATGATCAATGGGTGATAAGGTTCTTTAGGTTTTGTGATCTAAAGAAGCCACATGGAAAGTTCTTAAAGAAGGTCATTATGGAAGGTCCATTTCAGATGCCTACATTGTTGCACCAATCCACCAAGAGATCTTTGTCACCAATATTGTAACTGTCTCAGACCTCACAGGTGATGAACTTCTACATTTTGAAGCCGATGAACTAGCAATGCAATACATCCTTTTGGGATTACCCAATCCGATCCTTTGAAGTGTTGATGCTCAAAAGATTGCTAAAGCAATGTGGGAACATATTCATCTTCTTATGGAAGGCACGACACTCAATCAGGAAGACATGGAATCCAAAATCTACTTGGCTTATGAACACTTCATGATTGAATCAGGAGAGACATTAGAGTCATATCATCATCGCTTTTCAGACATCATCAATGATTTGGACAAACACAATATCATCATGCCACGAATTCTGTCAACACTAAGTTCCTAAGTAGTCTTGGTCCGGAATGGGAGAAGTATGTCATTTTCTCCGTCAAGCTAAAAATCTTCATCATGCTACATACGGATTGTTGTACGACTATTTGAAGCCTCACCAAAAGAAGTTGACAAAGAAAGGGCTATCCGTGGACTCCCGGCTCCACAGTCACTTCGGACAATCAACAACTTGCTTTGTGGGCTCAAACTAGTGTTCCTCCTCAACTGGCTCCTCAACCAACTGCAACCATCACACCATATGATCCGTCACAGCAACAACCTCAACAAACTCAATTGGTTCCATACAACAACAACAATGCTCAAGCACTTTACAGATGAAGGTGATGAGGACTCGATGCTTTTGATGAATTACAATAAGGATTTGCTATGATTGCTAAAGCCTTCGGCCGGTATACAAACAGATCCAACAATCGCATTCGTTCCTCATCAAACACAAGGAATCATGTTGTTGTGAACAATGGACGAGTTGAAGTTCAGAATCGTGGTTATGGTGTCGGATGGGAGGTGGTCAAGGATTTAATGCTATGGGCAAATAACGGTGCTCCCACAACAACGAGAGAGCTCAAGTGGTTGAATAGGGGAATGCTCAGAATGGGGTTAATGGTCTTCGTTGTTATAACTGTAATGAGAGGGTCATCGGCTAATGCATGTCCTAAGCGAGGACAAGAGGCAGTGCTTATCACAAAGAGACTTTGCTCTTGGCTCTCAAGGATGAAGCTGGTGGCACTCTTACCAACAAGGAACGAGCTTTATGGCAATGCAGATTCGATGATGATATGGAGGACTTGCGGCTAATGCAGTGGTGATGTTGATGGCACATATGCAAGCTCTACACATGAGTGACACAGCCCAGTGTATGACGATGGCTTGTCTCAGGTGCGGAACAAAACATACTCATTCTGATCGATATCTCCGCCAATATCTGCATCCGACAAGGATCAGAGTGTTCAACGTGAGCCATCCACATCTCATTCCGATGATTATCAAATAGATACCGTAGTTATATTTGATGATCAAGATGACCTTATGGTTAACATTGATAATCAAGTTGACTCCGTGGTTATATTTGAGGATCTAAATAATGATCATGTTGAGACTAACGTTGAACAAGATGAGCTTCTGTCTAATAGAGAAATTGAGCTCTTGACCTTAATTAAAGACCAAGAATCTCGTTTGGAAATTTGCACGAAATTAAAAGAGAAAAATGCATTGTTAATTAGGGATAATGAATGCTTAATTCGACAAATCAACTTTTTCAAAACTCAAGAAAACCGTGAAAAAGGTTTTGAAGCCGCTTTTTCCAAATCACATCAAAACGAAAAATCTTTGGAACGACAGATTCGTGATCTAGCCGCTTCGAAGAATGCTTTGTTGTCTCAAATAGAACAAATGAAACATGAACATAAACAACAAATTAACGCTCTTACTTTGGAAACTTGTCAAAAACAGTTCTCTGAGTACAAAAAGCATTCAACGAAACGAATAGATGACTATCTTGAGGAAATTGTCGACTTACAAAACAAAATCAAAGAGTTTAAAACTGTTGTTTATAAACATGGTGAATCAATCACAACGATTCAAAAGTTTTCTTTCAAACCAAATCGAAATGGATATGGACGAATCTTGCGATTACAAACCTAAGTTTTCACCGAGCATTCAAACCAAATCCTGCAGTTTACAGTGTAGAACATAGAATTGATGATTCAATTATGACTGTTGTTGAATATAATCGCATGGAGGAATTAGATCCTGATGACGAGAGTTGGTCAAAAATGGAAAATGTCGTTTATAACAAACCATTTAACTATTCAAAAGCCGTAACTTTTGTCACACAACAAGATACTTCTAACAAACCTTTGGTTATCACACCAGTTTCTGAAGTTAGTCCCCAACACAATGGTGCACAAATTAATGGTCCTTTACCTTCACTTAGTGAAGTAAAAACTAATGCCGAAAGTTGTCGCGTTATCAAATATTTTGACACTTTCTTATCTGACCTCAAAATTTTAGAACGTGAGATTGAATTTCATTCTGAAATAAAAGTTCAACATTTTCAATCGCCAATGGCGCGAGAACATAGAGATATTCTTCAGCAAAGAATTTTACCCCATGTCAAAAATTTGAAAACTTGTGCACTATATTGGGAAAGGGATTTTCACAAGGAACTTGGTCTCATGAAAACAGTTTTTGAGAAAAAAGAAACATCGATTTCAAATACTAAGCGTAAAAAGAAACTGTTGAGAAAAGATGTTGATCGACTCTTGGAAGATGTTATCTGTCCTGATATCCATAATGTTGTGTTATTACAATCTTTGCATATGCATCGATTATCTCTCTCTGATATGTTGATTCTGTTGAAATTGTTGATAATACTGATAATGTACTTCAAATCGAGTCTTTAAAAGTTGAAAATGAACGATTATTAAACGAACTTTCTAATGCAAAACGTCGTCTTAATTGGTGTCAAAAAGATATTCACGATCAACAACTTGCTTTTCAAAACAAAATCGCCAAGTTGCATGCAAATAATCTTAATCCAAAACTTGAGCAACTGGATGATCAAAACGTGTCTTTTAAATGTCAAATCTCAAAATATGAACATGAACTTGCAAAAGTTAAACAAGAATATGGTGTCATATTTGATTTACTCAAACAGACTCGTGATGAAGCATCAAACGAACTTGATCATTATCTTGCACACACTAAAGAAGTCATGAATTTTGCTGGAAATCTTCGTTCTGAAAATCAAGATTTGGTGCACACTATCATTAAGTTAAGGGAAATGTTAGGAAAGTATGAACAAGTTCAGCCTAGCATCATTAAGAGAACTACACCTGTAACACTTAGTAAACGTGAACCCAGATTGCCTACTGACAAAACACAAGTTACTAATGTGCTTCCCTCTACTGAAACAGGAATAGTTGCCTCTTTTCCCAACGTCCGCACTTCACAGCCTAGAAGCAATACAAGGAAGAATAGGAAGTTGCGACCTAAGAAAAGAATAATAAAGAATGCTGAAGTAGAAGAACACCCTAGGACTTTGAATAAGACTCCAGTTGCACCCACTTTAGATATTGCGTCTGACAAATGTAATGGACAAAGTGTTGTAACGAATGCTAAACCTTTAAGTACTTTTGAAATTCATTCTGATGCTTCTTGTGTTATTTGTCGTAAAAGTATGCTTTCGATTTTGTCATGACAAATGTGTTGCTAGAGCTATCTTGTCGTTTACGGAATCCTAATGATCGGAATACCTCTAGGCCCACTAATGCTTCTAAGTCTGTGCTTGGTAGACCGCCCTCCTTAGATTCTAAGAAACGCATTGATGTCCCTGTAGTTCCAGTATCACCTCCAAGGAATGTAGTACCACCTAGTGCATTCACTAAGACTAAAGCTAAGACTAGTTGGAGATGGCGGAAATGGATACATAATACACTAGGATTTAAATGGATGCCTAAAATCATTGATGTGTGTATTTCTACTATAACTGCTGAGGAACCCTCTAACTCATCGGGTTCCACATCTACTTCTATTCCATCTGTGTCGTCATGTGTGTAATGCAGTGTCTGATCATCCTTTGGATTGTTGATAGCGGATGTTCCGACACATGACAGGAAACCTTAAACTGTTATCAAACTTTATTGCAAAGTTCATTGGCCTGTCAGATTCGGAAACGATCACTTCGCAGCTATCATGGGCTACGGAGATTATATCAATGGCAATATTGAAATTAGCGGGGTTTATTATGTGGAAGGCCTCGGTCACAATCTCTTTTCAGTCGGTCAATTCTGTGATGGAGATTTGGAAGTTGCTTTTAGGGAAAAAACTTGTTTCATTCGTGATCTACAAGGAAACGATCTTATGTCTGGCTCTCGCAATTCTAGTCTATACACAATCTCAATACAAGACATGGTTGCTTCATCTCCCATTTGTCTACTCTCAAAGGCTACATCTACAAAATCTTGGCTATGGCACCGTCGTCTCTCACATCTAAACTTTAAAACCATCACCAACCTTGCTCAACACAAACTTGTAGAAGGTCTCTCGAGATTCCGGTATTCTAAAGATCACCTATGTTCAGCTTGTGAACAAGGAAAAAGCACTCGTGCTCATTTTCCCTCAAAGGTGGAACACAGCTCTCAGCATGTGCTTCATCTTCTTCACATGGATTTGTGTGGCCCGATGCGCGTGCAAACGATTAATGGCAAGCGCTACATATTGGTAATTGTTGATGACTACTCAAGATGGACTTGGGTTTATTTTCTTGAAGTAAAGATCAAGCTCCACAGATGATCATCACCTTTCTCACGAAAATTCAACTTCACTCCGGAACACCGTCAAACAAATTCGAACAGACAAAGGAACTGAATTTGTGAATCAAACTCTTCGGGAATATTATGAGAAAGTGGGAATCGAGCATCAAACATCCACAACACGTACCCCAGAACAAAACGGAGTTGTTGAAAGACGAAACCGTACGTTAGTGGAAGCTTCCAGAACGATGTTAATCAATGCTAAACTTCCAGATTACTTATGGGCTGAAGCTGTCTCAACTGCATGCTACACTCAAAATCGCTCAATGATTACAAAACGCCACAACAAAACACCATTTGAGCTTATCCACAACAAAAAACCGAATCTCAAACACTTTCACGTATTTGGATATCTTTGCTACCCAAATAATGATCGTGATGATTTTGGAAAGCTCAAAGCCAAAGCTGACATTGGAGTTTTTATTGGATATTGTGATAATTCTAAAGGTTACCGGATCTGGAATCGTCGTACAAAGCGGGTTATGGAAACGATTCATGCTAATTTTGATGAGCTTCTTGAAATGGCTTCGAGTATAACAGCTTGGAACTCGGTCACAACCGTTTAAACTTCCCTCAAACCCCATCATCAGCTGACTCAAGCCCCTAGCTTACTCGTCAACAAATGGAAAAACTATTTGCTCCGCTGTTTAGTGATGTCATTGATGAACGTGCTCCAGGTGTATCCGATGTTTCCATTGCTCAACCGATACTACTCTTATACGATACACTGCTACAACAACTATTGTTTAAGAAGCACCACCAGTTGACTCTACAACAACAGTTGAACAAACTGCATCCAACGACGATGAACGGTGATGATGTTCTTAATGAAGTACCCCCACCTGCAGATTTTGATCCAAAAGCGTTCTTTAACCCGTTTGCTAATGAAACTGCTGCACCTGATGTTGCGGAATCATCTACAAGCCATTTGAATCCTCAAAATCTGCACAATGTATACCAACATCAACCCTCTACACATCGTTGGACAAAAGACCATCCTCTTGAGAACATTATTGGTAACCCGAATCAACCAGTCGTAACTAGACAACGTCTACACACAGATGGTGAACATTGCATTTATGCACTCACTGTCTGCCAACCTGAGCCTAAAAACATCAAAGACGCAATGACAAAGGACAACTGGATTGAATCCGTGCAGGAAGAAATCAACCAATTCAAACGTCTTGAAGTATGGGAACTGGTTCAAAGACCAACAGGGGTCTTCGTCATTGGTCTAAAATGGATTTGGAAAAACAAATTGGATGTTGAAGGAACCGTAATAAGAAACAAGTCACGTCTGGTGGCTAAGGGTTATAGACAGGAAGAGGGTATTGACTTTGAAGAATCATTTGCTCCGGTTGCTCGTCTTGAGGCTGTTCGGATTTTTCTGGCTTTTGCGGCTCACATGAACATCACGGTCTTTCAGATGGATGTCAAAACTGCTTTTCTCAATGGACAACTGAAATAAATGGTCTATGTTAGCCAGCCAGAAGGATTCGTTGATCCAGAGTTCCCTAATCATGTCTACAAACTGAAGAAAGCTCTCTACGGTCTCAAACAAGCCCTCGGGCGTGGTACGATAAGTTATCATCCTTCCTTATTGCCAATAATTTTACCAAAGGTTCGGTCGACCCTACACTCTTTATACAATATCACGGGGCTCACATCTTAATCGTTCAAATCTATGTGGATGACATCATTTTTGGGTCAACACATTTAAAATACTCAAATGCTTTTGCAAAACTTATGACAAAACATTTTGAAATGTCAATGATGGGTGAACTCACATTCTTCCTTGGAATGCAAGTTCATCAATCACCTCGTGGTATTTTCTTGAGTCAGTCAAAATATGCCCTTGAATTGTTAAACAAATTTGGAATGCAAAACTGTGACACCTATGCCACACCAATGGCTCATACCAAGAAGCTAGGCGCTGATTTACATGGGAAATTGGTGGACCCTACCAAATACCGTAGTATCATTGGGTCTCTCATGTATCTAACAGCTAGCAGGACTTGATATTGTTTTACCGTCTATCTTTGCTCCGTTATCGGTCGAGACCAAGCTGAAACCCACCTCTATGAGGCTTAAAGAATCCTCCGATACATCAAGGGAACCATTAATTTGGGAATCTGGTATCCGAAGGATTCGGTTTTGAACTAATAAGCTTTGGACGCGATCCGCGGGATGCTTAGATTCACGTAAAAGTACTTGGAGCATTACAATTTCTTGGTGATAAACGGTGTCATGGCTATCGAAGAAGCGAGGATTGTACATCGCTGTCCTCAACCGAAGCGAATATGTAGCCGTATGTCGTGTTGTGCTCAAGTAATTTAGATGAGAACACAACTCAAAGATTATGGTTACGTATTTGACAGAATCGATGTCTGCGACAATCGAGTGCTATTGCGATCTCGTGCAATTCTTTCAACATTCGAAATCAAAGCACATCGATCTTGATATCATTTTATCAAGGACCACGTGGAACAGGGTACTGTTGAATTATATTTTGTGGGTACAGAATACCAATTGGCAGATCTTCTCACCAAAGCCTTAGCTCCTGCTAGGTTTAATGAGTTGGTCCACAGAATTGGTATGCGGTGTTTGACTCAAGAGGAACTGGATGACCTCTTAAAACATTCTTAAAAACCAGTCAAACACCAAAACCTCTTTTGTAAATATTTTTCAAAAACAAAATACAAAAATATAAAATTTGATAAAACAACAAAAATATTCTTCTATCTATATTTCTTTTCACATGGCAAGTACAATTCTTCCGTCAACACTCAAATCTTTCAAAATTTAGTATTTTTTCGATCAAGTGTTGAGGGGGAGAAAACAAATATTTTTCAGTTTCATAATACATTGTACTTGCATGTTACCTTATCCCGGTTGTTTCTTTAATAATGGTGGTCACATTTCTGGTTTTCTAACACTCCTCCGACTAAAATTTATAAACTTTCACTATTTCTTAAGTCGAGGGGGAGTGTCGTCAAATTTATTTCCGAATATCCTTCGTTTGGTAACCAAATTGGAAGTTATGAGCATTGGATGAAAATGGTTAAGGTAGAGGGACTAAAACTGTCAAAAGCTTAAAGTTATTTTTAATAAAACCTTCCACCCAACTCATTTATTTCATCACATTTATTATTTCACCTAACTTCATCCACGATCCACATTCAAACTTCAAATCCGGTTTCTTGATCTTCATTTTGTAAGTGATTTCGTAATCTAAACGTGTTTACAAGCAAGGGTTTTGAATTACATGCAAATCCAGTGGCTAAAACTTGTGTTTTGATGACCTTTGTGTTCTACGCGTAAGCATAAGAAAACAAGATCATCAGGTGTGTGTTTTTTAATGATGTAATGGTGTTAAAATATTCAAAACTATGTACTAAAACCATTTTCATCAATCTAATCCACCCAAAAACACGAATTGTCCATTTTTCAAAATTAGGGTTCATAAGTCGATTTGGGTGTTTTCATATGTGAACGTTTTTGGTGATAAAGATAGTTATATGAGGTTGTTTTCAAGTTGAATTGATAATATCTAGGCCCAAATATTACCCAGAAACACTAATGATTCATAAATTGGAAATTAGGGTTTATGTTCATACGATTTGGGTATTCTTGATTGGCTTTGAATTTGATGTTAAAACTTGGATAGGACAACTTACTATGCTTCTTAAACCTCCCAGAAAAACTTTGGTGCAAATCATATGGCTAGATAACTTAGGCGTAATCTTTGATAATTAGGGTTTAAGTCTACGCATAAGTTGTCTTACGCGTAACTGCTATATGTGATTTCATGATAAGATTTGTTAGAGAATGAATGTATATGTTAATAATGGTGCTATGATAATCTTATTTCAGGTTTGTTACACGTGAAAATTCAGAATCAAGGTTGTTTGAAATCTACGCATAAGGATTACCTTACGCGTAGCATGTTATGCGTAATAAAAATCTTACGCGTAAGGTTCTACATAAGGGAATACGCGTATCCTGTGAAGGATATGCGTAAACAGTGACCTCTACCATAAGGTTGACTCTTACGAGTAAGCCTTACGCGTAAGGTTTGTATACGCTTACGCGTAAGCTCTACGCATAAGGTCCCCTTTTCTTACGCGTAATATCACTTACGCATAAATCAAGAACCTACGCATAAGCCTGCGTTCTGCGTATACCATTCCTGTTTACGCATAAGCTGCCATTTCTACGCCTAAGCCTTGTTTAACCTCAATTATGAATTGTTACGCGTGCAAACGTGCAAATAAATAAATCATAACGCCACGAAACCAATTATGTCACTAATAAGCTTAAATGTTTAACAAGTTGTGAATAATAAGTGAAAATATGGACTTTAAAACTTTAAGTTAATCAACTCACGAAACTTATCACGACGTCATTTGACTATTAGACAAATAAGTGACATTGGACTCGTAACAATTATTAACATATCACATTCAATAATTAGACAATGAAACCATCTGTTGACTAACATTATGTCTTTCGATATGTTGGTTCTTTTGGCTAAATATCTTTCAGATCACGACATGGACGCTCAAATGCAGAATGTGGATGCACCAAATGTTCTCACCGTTGCTGATATCTTCCCAAATGGTTATCCGATGAAGATTGGAAAGAACAACCTTCGTGTTGACTTTGAAACTCTCACCTGCTCAGAGTCCTCTTGTTTAATTGCTGTGGATATTCTGAAGAATCATCCTTACCAAAACATGCTCTCCAACTCTACTACAGTACCTGAGATCTATATTCATCAGTTCTGGACTACAATGCAAAAGATCAAAGGACAAAACGCTATGACGGTGACTCTCAATGACAAACAAATCACCATCACACCTGCAAACTTAAGGGTTGTTCTCCTCATTCCGGTCATCGAGCCAACCGAACTCAATGCCACACCAACTGAAGAGACTGTTCTACAATTCCTGATTGATATTGGTTATGACGAAGCTTCAGGAATAATCACTAAGCATTCACATGTGGATCTTAAGAATATTCCTCAACCCTGGAGAACTCTCTACATCATCATCACCAAATCTGTTTCTGGTCGTGACAGTGGCTATGAGCATCCCAAGCTCATGGAACTGCAAATATTTTGGGATTTTGTCAACATGAAGCATATTGAAGTCGAAGCTCTAATATGGGACGATATGATGACATTCCTCAAGAAGCTTGGCTCAAATATCCCTTATATCAGATATACAAAATTGTTGATCCAAAGAGCACTTGGGTATAACCCTGATATCCCCAAGAGAATCAATGACCCCAATAATCATGACATGTTGTCTGAACCTACTCTAACAGTCAGATTCAAGGAATCAACAACAAAGAAACAAGGTGCTGTGTTGCCGGATCACCTTCTCTCTGATGAAATCAAACAACTTTATTCATACAAAAGGTATCGGTAGCGATTCTTTGAAGGCAAAGTTGGTTTTCTCGATGATAAGTCTTCTGGTACACCTACCAGGAAAACCAGAAGAGGCAGTGCAGGAAGTGCTGCAAGCACTGACAGTCAAAGGAAGTTCCCTAAGAGGAAACCCGCACAAAAAAGGAAAGTTCCCTCTAAGGAAGCTGTTCCTATTCCCATTCCCAAGCCTGAACCGCCAAGAAAGCTAGTGGATGAAAGCTCTGAAGAAACTGAATTAGACGATGAGGTCTTCTACTCTGAAACTGAAACCGACGTTACTCCATCAGTAGCTAAACCTCGATCCACCACCGGTGACAAAGGTAAAGGAAAACCCCGTGATTGAGCATGATAAGGAAAGTTCGAAGAAGAACCAGGTTGACGAAGAAAAGGAATATCAAAAGAAGTTGAAGGCCCTCAGACAAAAACACTTTGCCAAAGAATTCGTAAAAGATCAAACTCGTGGCCCTGGAGGTTCAAGTGGTGGTACTCATGCCACACCAGTTCTTGATGCGGTTAATCAACCCGATAAGGGAACTGGTACTACCATCACCCACGAACAACAACAAAGGCAGATTGAGGATTCGATCAACTTTGATATTGAGGAACCAGAAAAGGATAAGACTGAGAAAACTCCTGCTGATGAAACAAAGACTGATGAAACGGCTAAGTCTGGAGATGAAGAAACTGCTTATGATCAATTTCTTCTAGACAGTCCCACACGTTCTAAGGAGGAAACTTCTGAACCACCTAAGGACCCCGAGCCTCCTCATGTCTCTTCATCATCAGACTCATCATCTCATTCTTCACCACCACCATCCAAAAGATCAACCAGATCTACATCCAAATCAATGAAGAAGCCAACGGCATCTTGGATCTCTCAAGCTAAGACACGAATCGTTAAAGCTGTCAAGCGGTCGAAAAGAAAGAGCGTGCTTTACAAAAGCTGAATTTTCTCGTCGACCGGTACAATATCTTCATGATGAGAATGACAAGATGCAATCTAAAAGGGAATACATCCAGAAGTTCATGCAACGTGATCTTCAAGGGGAAATGAACGAGATGATCAAAGGCTACACTCACAAGTACCTTCTTGACATCGTTCCTGGAGTTACAAAGGAGATGTTTACCAAACAACTCTATCTGAATCTATTACATTTGGCCAAGCAAACTATGAGATCAAAACCAATGCATGTCAACATCAACCCAGTTGATCCCATAATATTCTCAGATGCTGAATTGGTTAACTGGCTCATAGCTCAAATGTCTAAACGTTCTGCAAAATTTACTTCCTCCGAAGGTAAATTGTTTGAAGCACTGCTGGAATACCAACTCAAATCAGCTTACAGGGAAGAAGCTCAAAGGCCTAAACGTCCAAGAGACGATGAAGATAAGGATAAGGATAAGAATGATGAACCTAAACGTCCGAAGAAAACCAGTGAATCACCTTCAATGCAACCTCCACCCCAAAGGACTCCAGCTCAACCACGATCTCCTACTCGCTCTTCTACTGAAAAACCTCAGGATTACGAGTTACCACCCCAGACTCAGTGGTGATCACTTTGAGTATACGGGTGGTGACTATGAGGAAATCCCTGAGCCCCAACAACAACCCACCTCTCCCGCTTCAACAACAAAGAAGCCATCATCCTCATCAAAGCCCAAGAAAAAGAAGAAGAATCCCAAGGCTGATGTCGTCTCATGGCTTGACAATGAAGAAACCGAGTATGATTGGTTCTCCACACTTGTTGCTGCTACACCCGCCTTAACTGACGACCAAGATATGGTAGAAGGTAGTACGTTGGAGCATGCAAAGTTACTGGAAGAAAAGTTCCAAGTGAAGAAGATGACGAAATCAGAGTTGAAACGAATCAAGAATGAAGCCTTTAAAATACTCAAAGACAGCTCGGAAAGTGCTATTGAAGTTGAATATCACCTTGAAAACATAGCACGAGCCATGTCTAACAACATTGATTGGCTCAACCATGAAGCAAACATCGACTACACCAGAAAAGACAACGCTCCATACTACACAGATTGGACCAAACCTCTACCTACCATTGGTCGACCAGATCAACCTCAGATTCCATTTCGATACTTCTTCAACAACGCCCTGGAATTTCTTCTACATGGTAGCGATGTGTCAAAGAAATACGCTACATCACTTTCACTTCCGTTCCCGGCAGCCATATACTCTAACTGCGTAGCCATCGAGGAAAAGGCTAACCACATGTTCAACAACAAAGTGGAAGAGTATGACATCGATGCACTGTATGGGATTCACCATTGGCCGGAATGCCGATGAATCTACTACAGAAGCTGCCAGGTTCGTAAATCTCAACATGAAGTACACAGTGAACAAGGGATCGTTGCTATTAAGCATGTTGCTCTTTCGTCTAAATGGGACTACACCTTCCTAAATAACATCGTGGTCAAAACACAAGACGAAAAGGACTATGTTTTTACGTGTAGCGGACTTTCAGAATTTGTCTCTCAACGACATTGAAGATCTGTATCTTGCAAAGGTACAGGGAAGCATGAGACAATTCTCGACTGAAATTCAACGTGAATACATCAAGTCCTTGCTTATCTTCATCGGAAGCATCGTGATCGAGGAACGTGTAGAAGACTTGCAACTTCTGTTGAGTCGTATCGGACATGTGTCAACTTCACGGACCTAAGCTAGAACTTCCAGATATCAACCATCTTCCTCAATTCACTCTCATCAGCAAACCCTTTGGAGTAGTCTACCGCAGTGAACTACACCGCAATTTCTTGATGGCGTGTACAGAGCTTCATAAGTTTGGAGATTCAACATTGAAGCATGTCAGGGATGGGCTAGCATACCGGTTAAAGGCGATTCAACAAGGCATTGGGTCACCAACGAGATGGAATTCTCAGGAAAGACGGAATGTAAAGAGAATCATCAAGATGATTGATCAAAGGTTGTTTCGAAGGGACCAGTTCAGAACATTGAAAAGCTTCGTCGGTGGTCGTCAATGCATTAATCTCACGGGCTATCAATGACGGTTCGCATTCACTGGAGTTATTGTGACCTACACGAAATTCTGGTACCCCTTAAACTGTTTCAATTTCATATTTTGGATGTGTGATTATTATTGACAATGGCTTGTGCACATATAACAGTGTACAACCCGCACTTGTAAATAAAGGACCCTGTGGTACGCTTCAGTGCCACAATCCTATAAAAGGAGCGAAAGCTTCTTACTTTTGAGTAAAACTTATCAAAACTTTCATTTTCAAAGTTTTGCTCAAAAGAACAAGTACTTCCCCTTACGTTTTCAAAACCTCACAAGTTAGTATTACTTGTTGAGGGGGAGTATTTGCTAAAACTTTGTTCACAAATTGTTCTTCGTGATAATCTTCCCTCAAAACTCGAAATGATCATATTTAATATCAAAACGTTATCAAAAATAACATTTATATGCCATTTTTGAAGGGGAGAAAATTATGTGATAAGAAATATGGGGTTTTATATCAGATAGGTTACCCAACTTTTCAACTTTGTTCGCCTAAGTTACCCAACTATTTTTTTGTTCAAACGAGGTATTGGACTACACGGGGTTGACATTCAGGTCACTGAACTTCAAAAGTGTGTTCAATCGGGTTACTATTGACAAAAATACCCTCCTTTTCATATTTGTTAAGTACATAAATGGTCCCTGTGATTTGCCCGGTGTTTCAGATTCAGTCTAGTTTTCATTTTTGTTATATACATTTCTCGTTTTGAATCTATCTCATTCAAACAGAAATATTTGCAAACCACACGAGTTTAAAACCTCATTTGACAACTCTTGCAATTTTGTGATATAGAATATCACATTAAACGACCCAAGACTCAACACCACCTGATTCATGTTATGCACAAACGTGTATACCTCATGCATATTTACAAATTGTCAACTTGGATAAAATCTTTTCTCACTTCTCCTAGCTACACTCAACAGACAAATCACCTCCCACAATTCTTTCGGTTCACACTCCACCACCCTTTTTCTTGGTTTCCTTCATAAACAAGATGGTGTCCATAGTTTTGAAGATTTCTAAGTACCACAAGGACAAGGTGCATTAAATATGGAAAACCTAACAAGCAATCCTCTCTTGCTTAACACTTTATACCCGATCCACACATAAGCTTAAACGCATACATTTTCTTACAAACAGACAAAGGAAAAGACTAGAACAAGAAAACGGATTTAAAAAAAGCATAGGTAGTCGGGTTAAATATTTTGAAGGCAAGGGGTTATCGGGTCTACATTTTGGAAAAGCTAATCGAGTTTTGGTCTTTGATTCTTTACACTCACTCGTACACACTTCAAACATTGTAACCTAACTCGATCCCACAACTTTTATAAATCTTTATGATTGCAAATTATGCCTATCGTTACCCACATGCATTTGTTATTAAGTAAATCACTATCAAAAACTTGTTTTCACTCAACTACTATGAACTAAAATGTTTTATCTTGTATTATTATGCTTAAGTCTGGATTTTGAACAATAAACATGGAAAAAGTAACAAAACTGAAAACATGACTGAATCCGTAACACCGGGCGAACCAGAAGGACCATTTATGTACTTAACAAAAATGAAAAGAAGGGTATTTTCGTCAATTTAGTCATTCAGTAACCCGATTGAACACACTTTTGATGTTCAGTAACCTCAATGTCAACCCCGTGTAGTCCAATACCCGAGTTGAACAAAAAAATAGTTAGGTAACTTAGGCGAACAAAGTTGGAAAGTTGGGTAACCTATCTGATATAAAACCCAGAAATATGTTGTGTTTTGCTATTTGAATCCTCGTGTGAAAAGACTTCAACCCATGAATTGACGGGAACTGAACAGTCATACATTGAAAAGATTTGTCTTCCAAAGACTTATCCAAGTAAATTGTACCTATTCGAGAAGCTCTTGATAGACATGAACTTTGACGGGTTTGACAACCATTCGAGGTTTGTCCACACCTTCAAGGTAGTTATTAGAGCTAGTTGTCACCTAAAAGCTGACAATGTAACTCTTTAACTATGCAACGTAATCGTGTCTCTCGGGGAATTGTCTATCTTGAGTCGATCAATTCAAAAGTGCGCGCTCTTCTCTCACCGTGCAGATTTTTGTCTTAACACTTAAGCACGTGTGGAGGGGGAGTATTTATGCTAAAAGATAAAACTCTCACAGTGGTACAAAATGTTTTTCATTCACAAACACTTTGAGAGATTTTCATGAAAATGGTTTTATGGAAACATAGGTTAGTCATGGAGTTATAAGGTGACTAAGGTTAGGAATAACCGTCCTATGATCCGCCATAGCCGGAGGGATCTACCCAAGGACATCACAAATAGTTAGTACTTAGAAGTCCTTAGGTATGATTATAAAAAAGGAGAAAATGAGAATCGGAGAAAGAAGGAGTTCAAGAATTAAAAAGAAATGCAAAGAAAAGGGTGAAAAGAAATAGCCCTCCAAGTTATTCAACTTAGAGGACACGGGTTCAATTCATATGCTACTGGTCGTCACTATATGACACCGGTATTGAAGATAAAAGTCGTCATAGACCCAGTGACGCATGCACTAAACCTTCTTAGCCACTCAAGTTTCTCCCAAAAGAAGATTGTTTCATTCTCACAGGGAACCCTACGTAAACTATCAGCTTTCTCTTAGATATTGCTGGTATTGAAGAAAGAGACCCTCTCCCTAGTCTCCCCTCAGGAAAACCAAAACGCACTATTGAGTCTAGATCCACGAGATTCATCAAAAGATCTCATAGTTACACTTGACATTTCATCACTTGTTGTTCAAAAATAAGAACAACAGTGGTACGTTATCGAGTCCTACACAGATCCTAGCAATATGTCGAGAACATTTATGAGAGGTTCACTACTGTGATCCTCAGTGATTGAATGGAAACTCCTGCCAGGGTCAACATCAAACAGCCCTGACAGCAGGTCGCCTCGGTAACTCCCCGTGGATTACGCTTAGTGGTCTCAAACGGTCTATCGTGAGGTGATGCTTGATGTACCTCATCGACTCATCTGAACTATAGGTGTACTTCGGTACATCGCGTTATCTCACTTGTGGGACTCGGTTGAGGCGGCCTTTGTGAGAATTAGAGTTGTGTTTTCACACTATTTTGTTAACACTCTCGAAGTTCAAACTTGTAAGTGCCGGAATCCGCTTATTACTAACCTTTCCTATGTTTACTTCTTATGGAAGCTCTGGAGCGGACTGATCGTGCAGATTCTCCACGTGCTCATACCAACAACATCACTTATGAAAGTTCTCTCATAATCAAAGGCAACACAAAGTCAGAATGATTCTTCGTCAACAAAGAATCTACAAAGTTTAAAGACTTAAAGAACTTCATCAACTGTAATCCAACATTAAAGAGCATGTGAGCATGTTGGAGAAAGACATGGAGACACTGGAGCAGCGAAGCAGACCTGATGCAGATTACCACAACATACTATCACTTTCAAAGAACAAAAAGAACAAAGAAAATGAAGACGTCAAAGCAGAATACTTCAAAAGAAATAATTTCTCTACACTGGGGAGATTGTTCGTATCAAGACACTTCCTCTCACAAGAAAGAAGAATGTCAGAAGACGTCAAAGCTACTATTACATCAGCACCTACATCGTTTATCACTCTTTCATTCATCACTAACACTTAGGGGGAGATTGTTGGAATCACTCCTAAACCTAATTCAAGTGTTAGTGATTCATATGTAATAGTTAGCTTAATATGGCCTTTATGTTAGTAATTAAGCCTTAGGTTTATGTAGAAGGCCCATAAGCCTAGGCCTAGTCCAATAAGGAAAAGGATGGGAACTTGGAGTGTTGCCCTAGTTCCCTCCTATAAATAGTCTTGTAAACCTTCTATTGAAGGTTGGTTGTTTAATTCATTCTCTTTCACTATTGCTACGCATAATCGGTCATAGTCATACGCATAGTGTTTTTTTGTGGTTTGTTCATCCGATCTCTTCTCTTCTCTATTTCTACATATTGATGCATGTGTTACTAATATGGTGACCTAACAGCACTTGTTTTTTCAAATGTGCGAAACTGGTAGACGCTATTTTACTCAGGGCGTCCACCTTCTTGTTTTCACTTCTAAGGACTTGTTTGAGTGAGAACATTCGGAAGTTGTTTAGGAGTTTCTTTACCTTTTCCATGTATTGAATCATCCCTGATTCTTTTACGATGTACGTTCTGTTGACTTGGTTGGCTACCAGTTTTGAGTCTACGTTTGCTTGTAAATTCTTGACTCCCATTTGTTCTGCTATCCTTAACCCAACTATTATGGCCTCATACTCAGCTTCGTTATTTGTTGCTCCAAAGTGGAACCTTAAGGCATAAGTGAACTCCATCCCCTAAGGGTCTGTCAGTATTAGCCTTGCTCCGTAGCCATCTATGCAAGATGAGCCGTCTGTGAACAAGATCCATGGTTGCGGAAGTTCTTCCTCTTCTATCGGTTCGTCTTCTTCATCATCCTTTGGACGTTCTACTATGAAATCCGCCAAGATTTGTCCTTTGATTGATACCCTTGGCCTGTATTATATGTCATATTCTCCTAACTCAATGCTTCATTTTTGCAGTCTGCCCGCAACCTCTGGCTTTGACAGTATTTGCTTTATTGGCTGATCCGTGATAACTACAACTGTGTGCGCTTGGAAATATCTCTTCAGGCGTTTTGTAGCATGTACCAAGGATAATACCAGTTTTTCCATTGGTGTGTAGTTGATTTCCGGGCCTCGCAGGGCTCGGCTCACAAAGTATATCGGTGTTTGCATGCCTTCCCTTTCTGCCATTAAGACTGCACTGACTGCTTCTTTTGTTGGCGCAAGGTATATTATGAGCTCCTCTTTTTCCTGAGGTGTCGTGAGGGCCGGGAGGTTTGCTATCATTTTCTTCATCTGTTTAAAAGCTTCCTACGCTTCTTTTGTCCATTGGAAATCACTCTTTTTTGTACCTTAAGGCATAAGTGAACTTCCTTAAGGAACTTTGGGGATGGGAGGTTTAGTAATGCTTCCGCTTTGTCTGGGCATACCTTGATTCCTTTAGTATTCACGGTGTATCCTAGGAACATTCCTTCTTCCATTCCGAAGGTGCATTTCTTGGGGTTCAGCTTCATGTTTATTTCTCTTAATGTTTTAAAGGTTTCCGCTATGTCAATTAGTATTTCTTCCTCCGAGCGGCTTTTGATTACCAGGTCATCAACATACACTTCTAGGTTTCTACCGATTTGCTTGTGGAAAGCCTTATCTACCAGTCGCTGGTATGTTGCTCCTGCGTTCTTGAGTCCGAACGGCATTTTGGTATAACAGAATATTCCTTGACTTGTGATGAATGCTGTTTTTTCCTCATTTTCCTTTGCCATTTGTATTTGGTGATAGCCTTTATATGCGTCCAGGAAGCATTTGAAGGGATATCCACAGAGTGATTCAAATTTCCAATCTATCTCTGGTAATGAGTTACCATCTTTTGGGCACGCTTTGTTGAGGTCTTTGAAGTCGACGCACATCCTCCAGCTTCTGTCGTGCTTTGTTACCAACACAGGGTTGGCCAACCAGCTGTGGTAATGTACTTCTTTCATGATTCCTGCGTCCACGAGTTTTTCCACTTCTTCTTGGATCTCCTTTTTTCACTCTGGTGCCTGGCCTCTTTTCTTTAGCCTTATTGGGGTGTATCCCTCATGTATGTTTAAGTTGTGCTCTGCTATGTGCCTTGGAATGCCCGTCATATCCGCTGGGCACCAGGCGAATATGTCTTAGTTCTGCTTTAGTAGGTCGCGCAGCTTCTTACGTCTTTCTATTGATAAGGTGGATTTGATGGCTATGGTTTGCTCTGGATGCTCTGGATGTATTGCTACATGTATTCGTTGCTCTGCTACTTGTTTTTCTGCTGTGGCTTGTGGTACTGGTTTGGAAACCATAGTGCATTCCAACAAAACCATTCGGCTGCTTCGTATTGTGAGCACTCCTCCTTCTACAGGGATCTTTACCATTCCATGCGTTGTTGAAGGTACCGCTTGCAGTTTTCGCACCCCTGGTCTTCCTATAATTCCATTATATGGCGACTGGGATCTTACGATTACAAAGTTCATCCATGCTGACGCTGAGTGCTCGTCATCACCGATTTTAGTTAACAATGATATTTGTCCTATCGGCCATATTACCTCTTCGCTAAACCTAATAATGGGGGTTGTGGCGGGCATCATTTGTTTTCTTATTTCAGGCCGGAGCCTTTCGAAACAGTGTTCATATAGGATTTCCGATGCGGAACCTCCATCAATGTACATGCGGTGTATGAAGTGCCCTCCTATTTCTGCTTCAATAATCATTGGCCCGTCATTTCCTTCTTCTTCAGTTAGCGACGGGAATGATATATTTGGGCTAGGGGAAAAGCTTTGTGTGACCCTTTGTCGTGTTACTCGTTGTTGGGTTTGCACCATCAGTATTGTGAGAGGTTTATCTTTTCCCGATGTTTCTTCTTTTTTGGGCGTTTTGGATTGATCCTTTCCGCTCTTTTGTTTTAGTTCCTTTATTACGTTTGACAGCTTCCCAGTTCTTAGCAGTTCCTCTATTTGTCTCTTCAGATGAATTCACTGTATTGTGTCCCACCTCTCCGTGAAACTCACAATATTTGTTTACGTTTCTTTTTTCGATCGGCATGATGATTGATGGATGAGTTTTGAATTTCGCCTTTTCCAATGCCAATATTTCCTTTGGTGTCTTGGAGAGGAAAGTAAACATATCTTGTTTCCTTTCCGTCCTGAGCTGGTTTTTGTATCCTTTTTTTAAGCCTTGTTTCTGCCCAGGTTCATGTGATTTCTATGGCACTTGGGGAAGCGATCTCTTCTTTTCGTGGTTGCCTGCGACTACTTCTCCTTGTAAGAAGGATGCGGTTACCCTCATCATCTCATCTACCGACTTGGGTATCTTGTCATGCAACCTCTTGATTAACTCGGGGTTAGTAATCCCGTGCATGAAGCAGGAGATTTTCATGACTTCTAGGGCTCTTTTGACATCCCTGCTCTCTGCCTTGAATCTCTTCACATAGTCTTCCGTATTCACATAGTCTTCCGTAGTTTCTCCTTCTTTCTATTTGATGTGGTGGAGTTCCACAGGATCCTTTATGCATTTCTTTTCTCTGAAGGAAATTTTCTAGAAAGACCTCTTTCAACTTGTCATAGCTATCTACCGATTCTGGCGGAAGATCGTCGAACCACACCCTAGCGGATCCCGTGAGAGTGGAATTGAACATGTGGCACCAGGTTGGCATGGCCTAGCGTTCCACTTTTGCAGCTGCTTGAAAGATTTTTAGGTGATCTTTCGGGTCTTCACTTCAGTCGTACGTCTTTACATTAATGGGCATTCGCGTCTTCTTGGGCATGTCGAAATAGCGAATGCGCGGAGTGAACGGGTCGGTCTCCTTCATACCCATGGCCTGGCTAAGTCCTCTTCATCGACATATGACTTTTGCTTTTTGGATCCAGATCTCCAGTGTTCGCCCCCGCTATCTTCACTTTCGAAAAGTCGATCAGTCCTCCACGAGTATGCCCGGCTATCTTCGTATCCTCCGGAATATGGTTCTGTTCTTCGCGAATAGGAGTTATGGTAACCACCTTCCTCCTCTTTTTGAGAGCCGCGACGACTGGGTCTCTTCGGATCTCTGGAGTACACAGAGATGCTTTTTTCCTTATCTCCTAGCCTGTGGAACACATCCTTGTGCAGCCTTTTGAACACCTCCTCTTTTTCAGCGTCTTTCTTTCTTGGTGACCTGGATCGGCTATGCTTCGGCTCGGAGCTTTCTCGTGCGTTCCGGCGCTTTGCCGCTTTCAAGATTCGATCTTTTTCCTCAGATCTCTCCTTCTAGTCGGTCTTCCGGACTTGGAGAGCTGTGACGTTTCGTGAAAATCCAACCGAGTTTTTAATGCCTCCATAGCCTTGGCCCTCTCTTCCTGCTTCCGAACTTTCTATGTCACAATAGGCAAGATCTGGTCATAGTACTTGTCACAGTACTTCTTGCCGGTTGCGTTGGATGCGGGCCCTTCAAGTTCCACCAGAGCTACATTGTTTCCCTTTCCCGCAGTGTTTCGTACCGCGGACACGGGAGCGGGAGTTGGATCAGACCGAGTGCCTACGAGAGCATTTTTCAAGATAGCAGTTGTGTACTGGGTCCCACGGATGGCGCCAACTTGTTAGTACAAAAAGTGTGACGGGTTATAATGGGTGTTAGTATTGCTTGTTGGATTGGGCTAACAAGCTGTTGGTGGGATGATCTTGTACTAATCCAAGTAGTTTGATTGAGTTCCCTGCACAAGAAGAGTAAACCGTTAGCCTTACCGTGGGGACGGACCCCACGATTAGACTCCGGCGTGAGAGTAAGTACACATTCTTGTCAGAGAAGGAAGAGTATGTGTGTTATTATGAGAGAGAAAGTTGTACCTTGTATGGGGATTAGATCCCCTTTTATAGGCGAGGTTTACCGCTAGGGTTTTCTGGTTACTCGCATATAGTAGTTAGCTGCCGGAGTCAGACCCTTGTCGGACAAGGTTCCGTGTTAATCGCGGATACGGACACAGGATACCTTCTACGGCCGGAGGTTCGGTCTGCTAAGTAACCTGCGTACGTCTTTTAGTCTGGAATATAGCCAATTTCGTTATTGGGCTTACTGTATAGCACGGGTCAGGCCCAGTAAGCCTGTTATACGTGCTATACGTCATCAAGTACCAAATGATTCACGGGATAATAAACACCCGATAATACAGTTGTTGTGTTTTTAAAAACTTCGAGTACATCGGTTATTTGTTGAGTAATAAGCCAAGTTTCGACTGGAAATGGTGTCATGCTTGGACGCCTTTGGCAAAGTTCTTCATGAAAAACTTGTAAAGTATATTTTTGGCGTAAACCACTTATAAACATTTTATAAATTGAATTACATCTTGTAGGAACGTCCCAATTAGGGGTTAAAATTTTCACACCCGTCTCTGAACACGATTTAATATATTCTTTATATATAAATTTACTCGAACAAAATATATCTTGTAACATTTTTTTAAAAGCGTTTTTTATCATATTTATTTCGGGTTTCGCTAGTCCGTCTTACACAACCAAGTTTATGATACATGCAAAACATCGACTATGATAAGGAAATGTCGTCCGAAGGTGGATGGTATTTTAGTATTAGTTTTTTTACGGCGTTTGTATTATTACTCGTGTTATCAAATGAGATTGATTTTTTTTTTGTTGATATTTATACTCTTTTATTACATCTCGTAACATATGAAATTAATTTTGACCCGTGTGAGGATACTCAAAGTTTTCAAAAGAAATCATACACTTCATCATTTTCCAAGTATCGGGATCAAACCAATGCGCCGTAACACAAAGGTACCAACCGAGAAAATTATGAGGAGCCAACCATACATCGGTTGTTAAGTTTACACTTGTATTTAAATTTTCAATACCTTTTTTTTTTTCAATTTTAGCCTTTTTCTAAGCTTTCATACAATCACGTTTAAAAGTAACACGACTTACATGAGTATATCGCGGTTGAAGAGTATTTTTAATTCCTTTAGTTAATCGAGGTTGTCGAAGTGGTTGAACGGCAAACCTTCTTGAATCACAAATCCCACAAATTGTTATCGAACCTGATCCGCCTCGTATGAAAAAATACCACCCTCTCGTGACATAGATGCTTGATCCCGTTCCGGATTGGATTTGAGTTCTTCGCAATAATTATCGATATGCCCCTTCAACGTCGAGTTGGATTCCGATTTCAAAAACTTAAAGCAATGTTTACAATGAGCCTTCGTATTCCCATCCGACAACAACAACAAGTCAAAATTACACCAAACGGTTTTGTTTCATTTTATTTCTAACTTTAACAATTGTTGGTTCATTTGAGAAACCAACACCGGTGGAGTTGAAGAAGCACGAGTTGCCATTAGTGAGCGTTTTGAATGTTTCAAGAGTATATGTTGAGAGTGTTTGAGTGTTTGTGACTAAACCAAACACAACATACCTATTTATACTAAACATACAACGGTAAAATGATGATTAAAAGGTCCAAAAAAAAGTCAAAAAACAGCTAGATTTTTGCAGTGGCTACTGCTATCTCGAAAATAAAGAACCAAACGGTAACATGAAAAAAAAACGGTTTGAAACCGGTTTTTCCAAACCGGTATAACGTTAATATATAAAAACCGGTCCCAAACCGGTGATGTTTGGCCAAACCAAACCGGTTTTGGTCAAAACCGGTGTTGACCGGTTCCAGATTTGGTTTTTTTTTCGGGTTTTGGTTCTTTTGTTCACGACTACGTACATTACTTCATGTCCCGTTACTACATATGTATTTTTTTTTTCGTTTTCACTATGCGCTACATGCTTTTTAGATTTTTATCTCATATTAAACTTACTGCTTACGCGTCAATACTACACGCTTTTTGGATTTTTATCTCATACTAAACTTACTGCTTACGCGTCAATACTCAATACTTTGGTCACGTCAACAATAAGTATGATATTATGACAAATTTGTTGGTACATAAATACTGTAACATGTAAAAAATATTGTGCTATCGTATAGTCTAAACCCGTCTATTAGAAACTTTTAATAAAATTAGCGTGACTCAACAAAATACACCCAGTAGTAAATTCCAAGGTTGTCAAGATCGGGATCCTACCCATGATCGTTTTCGTCTTTGCAAGATCGTGATCGTAAGATCGGATCGGGATCTTAAGATCCTACTTTAATGTTATTTCTTAATACTTTATGTAATTTTATAGAAATCTACAAATTCTAATACATTATAACCATAAAATACTATGAATGTTTCATATAAATGTTGTCCTAAATTATGATTATAAAATGTTTAAAAATATTAACATGTTGTTTTTTGAATTCTACAAACAAACAACCCATAAATTTGTAGTTTTTTAGTTTGTAATCCGAGAAAAGTAAGATCGGATCGGATTAGATCGTAAGATCGTATGGTCAAGATCGGGATCCTATAAGATCTTAAGCTTGCAAAGATCCTATGTAGGATCCGGATCGTTTTTGCTTTGCAGTATCGTAAAATCGTAAGATCTTAAGATCATGATCGGGATCCTGACAACCATGGTAAATTCTACCCGCATGATATCCCTTTATTAGTCGTACTTTTTTTTTTTTTCTAATTATAAAAGCATACACAACACAGTTTCTTGCTTTTGTTTTCGGTTCTGTCTTGGCTAAGTCTTCAAACAAAGCTTTCACGCTGCCATAGCAACTTCTCTTTGAATTTCCAAAGGTTGAATTATTTCTTACCATCTTTTATATATTCATCATCAACTATATATAGTTTTATATTATATATATGTATATTCTTGCATTCTGTTTAGTTTTTGATAGTGTTGTATGTTCATAATCCATGTGTGTTTATTTAGCAAATGAATCCCGTAACATGTATGTCCTCAGGTAGTATTCGTTACGACGTTTGCAAGTGTTTAACAACAACTTTTTTTAATCTTTTGCTTAGTTTTTGTAGTAATTAAGTTATGGGTCAAGTTCGAAAGATAATCTTGATTGATAAGTAGTTTATATTAACCATGGTTATTGGTTATGTGTAAGATAAATGATTTATGTGTTCACCGTGAATGCTATCAATTCTGTTCATGTTTAATGTGTTTATATACGTGGGAGGAATTACCATTTTGATGTTGTTTTGGGGTTCAAGAATGGATCTGAGCATGGTTTGTTGTAGGTGTTGATAATCCGAATTGTGATCGTTTTTAATATTGGCGTTTATGTATCTTTGGGTATTGCTGTTAGATTCCGACTACCTGATAATTCAGTTAAGGCGAAAACATTAACATCTGTTGTTGAATTTAGTGAGTTTCTATTTTGCGGGACAAAAAGATGGATGAGTCGATTACTCGAGTAAATTTTTAGGGGAAAATTTAACATTTGTATTTCTATTGTTGCCTAATTGGATCTGTATATTTGTTTCATTAGATCCAGCAGTTTTATATATAAATTAATTAAGGAAATCAAGTCAATTATTTACCATTTGTATTTCTATTCATGTTTGATAATGTTTTGGGGCTAACATGTGTCATGTATGGTTGTGGATAGATGGATAGTGAAGATGTTGATAAACGTGTTGAGTGGTTACAATCTGAACAATATTCTGCTGCTGGTGACATCTTTGGAGAGCCACAAAAGACTGCTCGAGTTGGAGATGAATACCAGGCGCAAATCCCATCTTTGATGAACAAAAACGAGCAATTGCAACTCTTATCGTCCCCAGATTGTCATGATGCAAAGACTGATGTTCAAAAACACTTCGAGTTTGATTTGTCAATTCCTATCACTTGGATTCACAATCACCATCAAAACAAAGAAGAAACATTAATGCAACGTAAATCTGGTATTTTAGGTTCAGGAACAGACAATGGTTTACTTGCGGTTCCTTGTTTATCGATTGAAGAATCTTGGAGTGTGATGGAACAGGATAGTTTTATTCTTGGTTTATACATCTTTGGCAAGAACCTTCGTGTTGTGAACAAGTTTATTGAAAATAAAGGAATGCCACATGTGTTATCTTACTACTATGGGAAGTTCTGTAAAAGCGATCAACATAAAAAATGGTCAACATATCGTAAGAAAATACTCATAAGGTGTTCACCTGGAAAAAAGTTTCTCAAAGGTTGGAGGCGACAGGAGCTTATGTCTCGCTTACTTCCTCATGTCACTGATGAATTCAAAACTCGCCTGACTCAGGTATTTTTCTTTCTTTATTTTGTACTATACCTCTATAAAGAAAAAATCGATTTTCTTACTGAAAAATGGTTTCTTTTAGGTCATTAGTACATACGAAGAGGGAAAACTATCATTTGAGAAATATGTATTCAGTTTGAGGGATACAGTGGGAATTGAACTTCTTGTAGAAGCCGTAGCCATTGGCGAAGAAAAGCAAGACCTTACCACAATTGAAAAGAAGCAGTCAAGAAAAAAAATGGAGTGTCACTCATTTAAAACAGGAGAAATTATTGATATTTTAAAGGATAGAATAGGACTAAGCAAAGCAAGGTTAAATGAGGTCTTCTGGGAAGGTGTTTGGCCTCGGCTTTTGGCAAGAGGATGGCACTCTGAGCAGCCTACAACTTATGCCTTAAAGCCTTCTTTGGTTTTTCTTGCACCTGGAGTAGCAAAGTTTTCGAGAAGGGACTTAATAAAAGGAAGTCATTATTTTGACTCATTCACTGAACTTCTTAACAAAGTTGCATCAGAACCACGGCTTCTTGAAAACAAACATGAACAAAGCTCGGAAGATAGACAAGATTTGATGCTATATACAGCTGTCGATACTTGTTTGGCTGGGCTTGTTAAAGTGAGAGAGCTAATAAGTTTGTCTGATTCTGAACATGCTGATATGCAAATGTCATCTACTATTTCTAAAGGTATCAAACAAGACACGACAAGAGAATCTCATAAGGAAGATGTGAACCAAAGTGTTGCTAAATCATCTGACTCTGAAGTTAGTAATGTAAACAAGGACATGGATAACCATCTTGATCCAGTAGTTTCGGCCATTGTAGACAAGAAAACGGATTTGGTGAAATACACACTTGTGGATACGAGTTTGGTTGGCCTCGTTAAAGTGAGAGAGATGAGAAGTTTGTATGATTCTGAATCCACTGATAAGCAAGCGTCATCTAGTGTTTCTGGAGTTGTTGATTCACCTGATTGTGAAGTTAATGTTGTATACAAGGATACGCCAAACCATCTTGATCCAGTGGCATCAGGAAATGTAGACAACAAAAAGGTTCTTTCTGTCAACGAGCAACCAGTAAGAAAACTGAAGTTGGTTATCAAACAAAAACCAAAACAACACCATGTTAGTAAAACTACAAATGACAACGCGAGTGGTGAAGCTGAATCAATGGAAGATCCACGACCTAAGAAGCAGCGAAAAAGCATAGATATAAATTTGAACGACCCTCGAGTTTGTCCACTTTCAGATGGTGGTAACTCATTGGTTTCTACTAAACCATTGGTTTCCCCTGAAATAAACGCAAACCATCAAGAGTTGCCAAGTTTTGGTGCTAGTAATGGACAAAGGCAGAGTACAAGAAACCGTCCATTGACCCTAAAAGCATTGGAAGCTCTTGCAAATGGATTCTTGGACCCAAAAATTAAGAGGAAAGGGTCTGAGGACAAGACACCTAGGCGTGTTCGTGCAAAAACCGCTCTTGTCACAAGCTGTGGCGCACCTACATTAAAGATCACATGATTTTGATTTGAAGCTCAGAACATCTTGCAATCAAATAGTTCTTTTATAGACTTATAGTTGCGGATGTTGTAACAGTCTAAAATCTGTGAGTTTGTCATCGAGTTTTATAGGAGTCATATTTACATAGAATATAAACCTTCAAAACAAAATCACAACATTTGCATCAAGTATGAACTTCATTTTCACCTCCAACCTGTTGTCTATTACATTTCTCTTCTAAGGTTCTGTCTCAGTACAATATATAACTAGTAAGAACAAATCATGACAGCTTAGTGTTTAACGATGCTTTACACATTGTCAGTGATCTTCAAAATGAGCAAAGTTGATACTAAACAATAACGTATCGCCTAAGAATGTGTTGGTTCTTCTGTAGTTGCTATCTTTGGTTATTTAGTTCGAGTCTGGACTTTTAGTAACATTGTGATTTATAGTTCAGTAAAGACGTTTTTGACTTTTTCGTATATCATAAAGTAATAACATTTTATATCTTTTAGATATTTTCGAAATTTTGGACACCGTTTTCATTTTAGTTGAAAGTTGTAACTTTTATGTATGTAACCGGGTTAGACTTGTAATGCAATTGATGTCGACTGGTTGAGCATTATTTTTGTAAATGAAATGATTTTGGGCCGATTTACTAATGAGTCCAGTTATCAATCTGTAAGATACTAAGATATTTAAAAGTGAGCCCAATGAAAGGTGTTAATTATCTTTTAAAACACAATAATATATATTTTTAAGAGGAGAGTTATTTTACATACCAAACTTTTCTTACATACCAAGGGACTCATCTCCATCATCCATTTAAAAAGAAATAAATGGCTAAGATTAAAAGCATTTTATTATTTCACATATTTTTTATAATTTAAAATCTCTCAAACTGTTAATCGTTAAGCAAAAATAATTACACCATCGCGTCGAGCATTTAATTATCTTTTTATAGACGGGCACTTTGATATACCTTCGAAAAAAGAAAAAAAAAACAAAATTTTCACGTTTTTTCATCTTTTTTTTCGTTTTTCTTCGAAACTTGAATTTGCATGAAATATCATATATGATTTAACACTAATTTGAAGGGGTGGGGATCCTCTCAAGTTGGGGAAATATGAGTTATTGGATTTGATCCAATGGCTCAAATCAAAAGAAACTTCTTTTGATTTGAGCCATTGGATCAAATCAATAATATATCACCCAACTTAGTCAATTTGCTTACAACTTGTTGGGATATGAAAGTCTTTGAAGAATGACAAAGTCTTGAATAAAGTCAAAGTCTTTGGAAGAAGTCAAAGTACTGCTAAGTAAAAGTCAAAGTACTGCAAGGTTAAAGGACTGCTATGCAAAATCGTTAAGGATAATAATGTAATTCTAGAATGTTCTAAGTTTAAGTTTAGAATTACTTGACGTACAAGAAATAGAATTGTAAACCGACTAGGGTTATCCTTAAGCCTATAAAAGGACCCCTAGATTGGTATTAGATGTACGTGCATTATTAGAGTTTTTAGAGAGTTCGATATTAGAGTATTAGAGTTGTTAAAGAATCTGTATAACAAGCAAGTTCTAAGTATTAATAAAATTGTCGAAGTTAAAGTTAAATTCTTCTTAGCTTTGTTAAGTAAATTCCGCATACTTAATAGAGTTAGTTCAGTATTTCATTGTAAGTAACTTAGGATTTATCCGAGGTTATTAAACCCTTACAAGCTATTTAAGTTAGTTTGGTTAGAGTACATCGATCCAACAAGTGGTATCAGAGCTTGTGTGGAAACTCTGATTAAGAAGAAACCTTTAAAACCGATTAAAAAAAAACCCCTAAAGATGTCGTTTGCACCACCACCATCCATCACCTCACTCAGAATACCTATTATCAAGAAGGTAGAGTATGACCTATGGAGCATGAAGATGAGACGATTACATTGCTATTACAGACCATGCACTGTGGAATGTAATTGTCAATCGTAATGAAGTTGTTGCAGACCCCATTGAAATTCCTGGACAACCAAAACCACCTAAGGCAGTCTTACCAGCAACAACAATAAGGAATCAAGAAAAGGCTCTCAACATCTTATTATGCCTATACACGATGGTCACCTACTCAAGTTTCATGATGCTAAGGATGCTAAACAACTATGGGCTGCTCTCAAGACAAGATTTGGAGGTAATGATGCTTCCAAGAAGATGCACGATCTGTTGAAGCAACAGTTTGAAACATTCACTTTGTTGGTGAAAGAGAAGGACTTGATCTTTGCCTATGATGATTCAAAATCTTCTCAGTATCTTTGGAGTTATACAAAGTAGAGGTATCTGTTGAAGATGCAAATCTGAAGTTCTTAAGGAGTTTGCCATCGACATGGCATGTGATTGCTACTATGATCAGAGGACAACTGGTTTTGGATGTTATGGACTTTGATGATCTCTACATTCATTTGAAGGTGTATGAGCATGAGATGAATGGACAAACTAGCTCAAAATCTCACAATATTGCCTTTTTGTCTTAGAAAAGAGGCAATACTTCCACTAAAAGTCTTTGCTTCTCCTACTCAAAGTCTTGATGCTCAAAGTCTTGTTGCCTATTCTTCCCCACCTTTGCTCAGCAAGTCACACCAACAAACACCATCCATTCTGATGCAGTTGTTTGCTCATTCTTTGCACAGCAAGCAACTTTACATTTACTTATGAAGAGGATTTGTCACAGATTGAAGAGGATGCTCTTGAAGAAATTGATATCAGGTGGCAAGTTGTTATGATCACAGCTAGAATCAAGAAGTTCATGAAGAAAACAGGAAGAGGCATTGATTTCAAGCCTACACAGGGTATAACTTTTGATAAGTCCAAGATTGAATGTTTTAATTGTCAAAAGACTGGACACTTTGCAAGGGAATGCAAGTTTTCTAAATACCAGGCAAACAGAATGGTAGAAACCCAAGCTTGAGCTAAAGGAAATTCCTATTACTGAAACAAAAGCTTTGGTTGCTCAAGAAAATCTATTAGAAGTTGATGGAGTCTTGAGTTTGATGATGAACCAGTAACCTATTGTATGGTAGCCATGGAGGAATCAGTGGATGAGTTTGATTGGAGCACAGCTTTTGATGAGGAACCTGGATTTGCTGCTTTGGAGTCAAGAGATGGTCTAGGAAGCTTTGATTGGAGCATGGAGAGTGAAGATGAACTGTTACGCTTGCTATGGTAGCCACTTCACCAAGTTCACCCCTATCTCTGAGGTATGCTCTAAATGTCATGATTTGTATCAAAAGGTGCTTACTGATTATGTAAGCGAAGAGATAAGCGTAGAAGGGCTAGGTCGAGGTATCGATTATCAAATTACTTTAGAGTCAATGGAAGCTAAAATAATAACACGTGAAAATAATGAAATGGCTTGGGCAGAAAAGTATGAACAACAGGATTATCAGTTAAAATTAAGTGAATGGAAGCTAGGTAATATTTCTGAAATTGAGAAGCTAACTAAGGAAAGGGATGAATTGCTAGAAAATTTTGCTGCTTGGGGACAATCAGGACTTTCTCATGTTAGTTATGTTGAAAAACAGAAAAGAGCTTACATTCGAACTGGACTAGGTTTTGGTATGGACTTTAGTAGAATAGAAAACCCACCTATTGATCAGGATGAATGTGATTTTGAGGATATAACAACTAGTGATGATGAACTCATTAACTATGTAGACACATCTAGTAATAAGGACTCAATTAGTCAATCACCTCCTGAATATAAGAAAGACAAAGGTTATCATGCAGTCCCTCATCCCACTGGTAGTTTTCAACCCCTTAGGGCAGATGTTTCTCGTTTTGGAATAGACAATTTAGAGTTTAGGAAAAAGCTTATTGGTCAATCTAATTTTGAAACCTCAAAAGAAACAGCTGAGAAACCTAAGGAAGATGATGTTAAGAGTCAAGCAGTGCCTTCAACTCAAAGTACTGCTACACCTTCAGCAGTACCTTTAAGAAAACCTTTTCAAAATACTGCTAAGCCTTTTTGGGATAATTTTGGTCATAATAATTTTCATCATTCACCAAAAAGACAGGATAGGTTTGGTCATACACATAGACGAAGCAATTTTGGGATTACAGGTCAAAAATTATGTTTTGTTTGTTCTGATCTGATCATTTGATTAAGCACTGTGACTTTCACTCGAAATACCTAAGCAAATTCCCATAGAACAGAACTGCCAACCAAAAACCAAGGGAGACTAGACCAGTTTGGAATCATTCACATAATTTTCAAAACCTCGAGTACCTTCAAATAATTTTCAAGGTACTGACAAGCCAAAAGTTTCTCAAGCAGTATCTTCTCAAAGTACTGTTAGATTTTCAAACAATCAAGGTACTGCTAACACTTTTTGGAATGGAAACCCTAAGAGATCCAATTATTATCAATCTAGAAGGCGTTACACCTCAAGAAGAGTAGCTAGATCAAAGGACTCTACACCTGAAGTTAAAACCAAATGGGTTGAAAAAGAAAGTACTGATGGGGAACAAACAGTACTTTCAGCAAATAAGGTTGAAACAGAGATTTTTGTTGAAAACAATAAAGAAAACTTGGATGAAAAAGAGATTTTTATTGAAAAACCAACACAAGTTTTGGAACAACCAAAGATAATTGATCATGTGCTTAAAGACAGTGGAAATTACATACTTAAAGAATTTAAGTATGTAACTCCACAAGGGGAACACAAGTCAGTAATGGCTTGGGTTCCTAAAATTAACTAACTCTTTTATCTTTGTGCAGGGCAACCCAGAAGAGGAGCTTAAAGATCATCTAATTGTGGATAGTGGTTGCTCTGGAAGCATGACAGGAGATAAAGAAATTCTGTCAGATTTTAGATCCTATTGTGGAGGAAGAGTTGCATTTGGGAATGATGCTAGTGGAGGAAGAATAACTGGCAAAGGAACCATCAAGGCAGGTAGCATAGATTTTGAGAATGTTCGCTATGTAAAGGAGCTCAAATTTAATCTTTTGTCAATCTCTCAGATCTGTGATAAGAAGCACCCATGCTTTCCCCTGAATTCAAGCTTGTTGATGATAACTTGGTAATTCTGAGAGTACCAAGAACCAATGATGTGTACAGTTTGGATATGAAGAGTCTTCACTCTTCTGAAAGAGCTACATGTTTAGTAGCAAAGGCATATCTTGAAGAAGCACATCTGTGGCATAGAAGATTAGGCCATGTGAATTTCAAAAACATCAACACGTTGGTCAAAGGAAATTTAGTTAGAGGTTTACCTTCCAAAACTTACAAGAATGGTCACTCATGTTTGGCGTGCAAGAAGGGTAAACAACACAAAGCTTCATGCAAGAAGCTTGAAGAAAGAACTATTAGAGAACCTTTGGAGTTGCTGCACATGGATTTGTTTGGACCTGTTTCTGTTGCAAGTCTCAACAAGAAGAAGTACTGTCTGGTTGTAACAGATGATTGTAGTAGATTTAGTTGGGTCTTTTTCTTAGGATTTAAAGATGATACTTTTGATGTTATTCATGATCTCATAATAGCCCTTGAAAACCAATTGAGACTCAAAGTAAGAGGTATTAGATGTGATAATGGGACTGAATTCAAGAACAAGATTATGGATGAGTTTTGTGCTAAGAAAGGAATCAAGAGGGAGTTTAGTATTGCTAGAACTCCACAACAGAATGGTGTTGCAGAAAGAAAGAACAGAACTTTGATTGAAGCAGCCAGAACAATGCTTGTAGATTCATTATTACCTATTCAATTTTGGGTTGAAGCTGTAAGTACTGCTTGCTATGTGCTTAATAGAGTATCAATCACCAAACCACATATGAAGACACCTTATGAGTTGCTGATGGGAAACAAACCCAACATTCGATTTATGAAGCCTTTTGGATGCCCTCTAACTATTCTCAGTACAATTGATAATCTGGTCAAATTTGATGGCAATTCAGAAGAAGGATATTTATTGGGATACTGAACCAACAGCAAAGGATTTAGAGTGTACAACAGGGTCACCAAAAAGGTTCAAGATTGTATTCATGTTGAATTTTTAAAAGATCAAGAAAATCAGAAGGGTAAAGGTCCTGATTGGATGTTTGATCTTGAGGTTTTGACTCCTTTTATGAATTATGTACTTGTTAGAGAAGAAAATCAAGTTGTCCATAAAGAAGAAGATCTACATTACATTATTCATGGAGTCCATATTAGACCTGTTGTTGTTCCTGATGAAGAATCCATACCTGTTGAAACAAAGAAAAGTACTGATGAACCAAAATCCTCATTATCTGCCGAGGATCAAGCTATTCAAGATGAGCTTAATCAGATGCTTTTTCAAGATGTAGTAGCACAATCTTATGATGATGATCAAAGAAGAGCTTATGAAGAAGCAAAGAAAAGGAACAAGACTGCAGAGTTCTCTCACAGTACTTTGAATGACAGTACTTTAGATCAAAGTACTGTTACACCTGTTGACATCACTTTGGATGATTTGGACGATCCTACCATGCCTGGCTTAGAAGATACTGATGATGAGTTTGAAGATGAAGGTATTTTCTCAGATTCCAATGAAGATGCTGATTTCACAAATTTGAGTGATAATCTGGAAGTTCCACAGACTCCTATATTAAGAATTCATAAAGATCATCCTAAGATCATCCTACTGGTCAAATCATTGGACCTTCTACTCATGGAGTGCTTACCAGAACCAAAGCTAAAGGTTTTTCTACACCACATAATGCTTTACTTAGCTTTATGTATAAACAAAACAGGCTGAATCATAAGGATCATCAAACATGTTTGTTCACTTGCTTTATCTCTCAAGAAAAACCCAAGAACATAGCTCAAGCATTAACTAAAGAGAGTTGGGCTGAATCTATACAAGAAGAACTTCTTCAATTCAAACTTCAAGAAGTTTGGGTACTATGTGATCTTCCAGATGAAAAGAAAGTAATTGGTACATGATGGGTTTTCAGAGTAAAGAGAGATGAAAGAGGGAATGTTATCTAGAACAAAGCAAGGTTAGTTACACAAGGATATAGACAAGAAGAAGGAGTAGATTATGATGAAGTGTTTGCTCCTTTAGCAAGGATTGAAGCTATTCGAATATTCCTTGCTTTTGCATTATATATGGGATTTCAGGTTTATCAAATGGATGTTAAAAGTGCCTTTCTCTATGGCAAGATTTCAAAGGAGGTCTATGTTAAACAGCCTCCTGGTTTTGAAGATCCTGCACATCCAAACAGAGTTTACAAAGTTGTTAAGGCTCTTTATGGTCTTCATCAAGCACCTAGAGTTTGGTATGAAAGGCTCTCTACCTTTTTATTGCAACATGGTTACAGGAGGGGAGCAATTGACAAGACTTTGTTTATCAAAAGAGATAAGAAGGATATCATGCTGGTTCAAGTTTATGTAGATGATATCATATTTGGAGCTACAAAACAGTCCATGGTGAAGGAGTTTGAGCAGCTGATGCAACATGAATTTCAAATGAGTTCTATGGGTGAATTAACTTTCTTTTTGGGCCTTCAAGTTAAGCAGTCAAAGGAGGGAATTTTCATAAGTCAAGATAAGTATGTCTCTGACATTCTTAAGAAGTTCAATTTTGATTCTATGAAGCCAGTCACTACACCTATCAAGTCTATCAACTCATTGGGCAAGGATGAAGATGGTCACCCTGTTGAAGTCAAGCTGTATAGATCTATGATTGGTTGTCTTATGTACTTAACTGCATCTAGGCCTGATATCATGTTTGTTGTCTGCTTATGTGCAAGATATCAAGTCTCACCTAAGGTCTCTCATATGAATGCAGTGAAGAGAATTTTTAGTTATTTGAAACAACAACCTAAGTTAGGGTTGTGGTATCCAAAGGATTCACCTTTTCACTTGGAAGCTTTTTCAGATTGTGATTATGCAGGTGATAACTATAATAGAAGATCAACCGCTGGAGGATGTCAATATCTTGGAAGAAGATTAGTCTCATGGCAATGTAAGAAGAAAACTATTGCAGCAACATCATCCACTGAAGCAGAATATGTGGCTGCTGCAACTATTGTGGACAAGTGTTATGGATGCAGAATCAACTTTTGGATTATGGGTTCAACTTCAAGAATACTCCTATCAATATTGATAATGAGAGTACTATCTGTATTGTGAAGAATCCAGTTTATCACTCCAAGACCAAACATATTCAGATTAGGCATCACTTTATCAGGGACTGTTATGAGCATAGGCTCATTAATGTTGTCAAGGTTCACACAGATGATAATGTAGCTGATCTACTCACCAAAGGATTTGATGTTCCAAGATTCAATCACTTGGTGGTGAGTATTGGAATGATTAATTACTAAGCTAATTTTAAGGGGAGGACTGATTAGTTAGTCATACAGTCCTATGCATTGCTTGAGGGGAGGCAATCCAATGCCTATTTGGTGTTTTTGCAATTATAGAGAAGAAAATGGAAAAGTACTGCTTTTTGGTCATATGAAAGTACTGCTATGAAAGTACTACTTTGGAAAGTACTGCACACGTGGAAAGCATTGCTTATCTTATCAACGTACTGTTCCAACGGTCAAAAGATGGGTTAAAATTCAACTAACGGTAACTTTGTTATTATTGGCTGTGATTTTTTAAAATCTCACCTATAAATAACTACTCTCCGAATTTCCCTCTCATCTTTATACTTACAAATCTTTTCCATATTTCTCTCTCTTTCACCATTACTATTCATCAAAACCACTTTCTTTGTAAACAAACAATCAATAGCGAATCGAATCACTGTTTCTAAACATAACATGGTGGCTAATTTGGATAAAACTGAAGCTAATGTTGTTTTCCATGACATCATTGATTTTCTCACTGGATCTCCAATCAGTTATGCGCTTTTGGTGGAACCAGATGTTATTAAGCTATGGATTCAACAATTTTGGTATTTGCTAGAACTCACATGGAGAATGATGAGTCATATATACAGGCTAAGGTTTCTGGTAAGATCATTAGAGTTAGTGAAGCCTCCATTCGAGAAGATTTGATATTTGATGATGAAGAAGGGGCTATACGTTTGGATAAACAACTTATTTGGGATACTTTCAGAGATCTTAGGTATGATGGGTCTTTAACTGAAACAACATTCAAGAAACCCTTGTTTAGTCCGCATTGGAAGTACTTGGTACATGTATTACTTCATTGTATCAGTTCTAAGAGTACTTCATGGGAGCAATTTGGATCTAATATAGCATCTGCTTTAGTGGGATTGGCTACAAATCGTATTTTCAATTTTTCAAGGCTAATTCTAGATGGTATGCTATCTCATATTTCTAATGGATCACCCTGGTTAATGTATCCAAGATTTATTCAAGTTTTCTTGAATAAACAACTTCATAATGTACCAAAGCCTTCAAGTTTATTACCGGTTGTGGTACAACCAGCAAAGATTTTCACTTTCATGGCTAAGAAGAGTGATAGGTTTTCTGGAAGGGACACTCCATTGACTACTTCCATGATGGAGATTATTCAAGCAATCAAAGATGAAGCTGCTGCAAGTGAAGAAGGAGAAGGTACTGCATCAACTCAAGGTACTGCTTCTCAACATACTGCTTCTTCACAAGGTACTGCTGAACCAGAAGGTACTGAAGCTTCACCTGCTCCATCTCACCAAGAACCTGCTCATGGTGATTCAGAACCAGAAGTAAACCCACCATCCTCTCCCAATGATTATACTTCAACAGATGGGCTTCAAACATCTGGAGGAGATGAGGGAGATGTGGCATCTGAGGGTGAAGTTCTGGATAATTATGCTTTGACACGGGAGCTAGTAAGATTGAAGAAAGATTTTGATATTCAGGCTGCCCAATTAGTAAAGTTGAAGAACAAGTATAGAAGATTAAAGAAGTCTGTCTGGCCTTTGGTTAAGCATCATAGATTATGGGTCAAGTCACAGCAGAGACAAGGGAAGAAGTTTAAGAAGCTTTCAAAGGGCAAAAAGGTTCAACAGCAGTCTTCATTCAATTTGGGGAGGAATCTGGAGCAAGAAAATTTGAAATAAGAAGCTCAACCTCATACTGATCAAGGTACTTGATCGGTCCCAAACGGTCAACCCAAATTAACCAGGTGAATGGTCAACAAGAGTCAATCACTTGAGAACGCAATGCAATTATCCAGGAGAGTTTAGTGTTTCCCTGGGTCGTTAAGTCCCAACGAGTATGCGATTGAAGCTAAGCGTGTAGTGATCGGGTGATATTGAGCGAGGAAAGGGTTAATGATAATACTAGATGACAAGGAAAAATCGAGATAATTCCTAAAAATACTTTAATAAAGAGCGAAACTTTAAGAAAAATATAAAAAACATATAAGTGCTTAATAATAAGCTGGAAAGAAAATTAAAAAGCTAAATTATACTAAATAAACGCTATCACTATTTTTAAAGTTGGATTTTCTTGATTTTTCTTTTATAAATTTGAATTAAAAACTAATTTTAAACTTTAAAACTAAATTAAAATACTAAAAATAATAAAATTAAATAGGAAAATTGTGAAACTATTTTTCAAAAATCTAAAATAACTAAACAAAATTTTGAAAATTGAATTTGTATTTTTCTGATTTATATTCTAATTTCTATGATTTAAAAACTATTTAAAACTAATTAAATTGCTAAAAATTACTATTTAAACTAGGAAAATTATGGAAAAATATTTTTTTGGCTTTTTATATTTATCTTAAACTATGAAAATTGAAAAATTATTTTTCTGAAGCTTTTCTGCTTTATTTGTATTAAAAGCTATTTAAAAAGTCTTAAAAACTGATTTAAAATAAGAAAAATAGCAAACAGTGATGAAAAATTATGAAAAATTCAAGAAAAGTCTAAAATTATATTCTAAATCTGTGAAAAATATAAAACCTTTAGCTTATGTGTGAAAATATGAAGCTGTAGTGCAACAGCTTTTGAATAAGCACTTAATAATAAGCAAATGAACACTAAAAGGCACCAAATGAAAGCAGAAGCTGACAAGAACTAATTTATGCTAAAACTACTGGAAACAAACTTATATCAACTAGTCTAGACTTATGATTTGCAAACTACAATGATATGACTAAATCAAATCCCAAAATCCAAACAGCCTCTACCTCTTATGTTTAAGCTTAAGCACATGCTTATATAATAAGCTAAGTTGAAAACCAAAAATGGTGATCTCTAACCAACCTACCAAAGACCACTTGTACCAAATCTCAGACCTAAACAAGCTTTAATGAAGCTTGTGCAAAGCCTACAATAAAAAGCTGTTTGCACTTTCGCTAATCTTTGAGTGCTTGACACAGGGCAAATAAGCTCTTTTAAAGAGCTAATTTAGAGCTTATAAAGGCTTGAGAAAATTCAACAAAAATCAGATTTCCAAAATAGACCAACTGAACTTGTTAAGTCCAAAATATCACTTGAGTTGAATCAGAAACGAATCCATGAAAATTCCACAAACTTTGGTGGCGAGTTTTCAACTTTTGACTTTTGATCAGATTTTGAGATGTTGACTAAAATGAAATTTGAATCAATTCTTTTGAATGAAAATGATATGATGATATGAAATAATACTGATGTAGGCTAAATTATGACTATATCTACCTAAATGCAAAATCTCACTAAGCTGATTTAAGCAGTTATGAGCACTGAAGAAGAATCAAAATGATTTTGACTTTAGCTAATCTCTTGTGCAAATGACTTACTGATTTAACTTTACTTATTCTAAATGAGACTAAGATGGTGATATTAAACTCAAACCAAGCCTAAAGATCACTATGACCACTGATCCAAACACTATTTATGAAGCAGATATGCAAGTTAAATCCAATAATACTCTATTACAGAACTCAATTCCAATTCCTATGACTAACGGTAACCTATGTGAGTGAATTTAAGCGAGAAAACACACAGAAAGATTTGATCTAATAGAACAAGAATTAAGCATTGAAAAAAGAAAGAGTAAAACTCACAAAAGGTCCAACCACTATGGTATGCAAACTGATATCAATGTAACAGTTCTCTGAACCATTTTTAACCCATATTACATCCAAATTCAACCCATATTCTTCATTAGACCAACAACTCAGATCATTCCAAACTAATTTCTGCAGGTTTGACTTATATTGACCAAGGTGCTCTTTTGTTTGGAACTGTTTGATAAGCTTATTCAGAGCTATCAACAACTTGAATAAGCTTATATAAGTTGTAATAAAGCTATTTGAAGCTTGATACTTAGCAATTTTAAATTCGATTTAATAACGAGAAAATGTAAAAGCAGAAAATTTGATCAAACTTTGAATTATCACTGAAAATAAGTTACAACTGATTGAGATGACTTAAATGAGTACAAGGAAGATTAAAAGTTACAATTTAAAGCTTAGTTAGGACATGGAAATTAAAAACGACATGAAGGAAAATAAAAACTAAGAACTACCCTTGTCTCTCCTTCTCTTCCTTCTATTTATCGGCAAAAAGTGCTCCCACGTGTCTTCTGAGCATTTCCCACCACTTTTCTGGACCGTTGGATTGTTAGAATCATTTTTAGCCATTTGATGAATTTTGGCGCCAAAAAAGATATAGCAACTGGGTTTGATTGAGTCTTGCGAGGAGGAGGAAGCATTAATTGTTTCTTGTTTTGTTAGGTGAGGTGGAGTGATAAGGGTGGTGTATGTGAGCTAGAGGCATGGCTGAGGTGAGTGGTTTGCGGTTGGTGAAGAAGAAGGGAAAAGGAGGAGAAAAGGGGGGGTTAGACTATTTTGACCAGGGGATTATTAATAGGCGGGGGTTCAATAAGGGGGGTCACGGTTGTTTTGACAGGGGTAAATAATACAAAGGGTCCGTTTGGGTTTTAGGATTAGTAAACAAGGACCAAAATTGCAAATCGACCAAACTTGAGGGACCAAAACTGTAAATTCTCCGAACTTTTTACCCAAGGATCATTTTTGATAAATTTTGATTTTGAAAGGACTTGGGTTGATTTTTATTCCAAAACAAATGCTCGGGGACTGATTTTGTCAAGATTTGAAAGTTGAGGGACTGAAACTGCCAATTATGCAAACTTAGCTCGTTTTTCATCTGTTTTTAAATATTTTGCATCTGAAACATATAAAACACAATTTTGGAATATTTTCAGTATTTTGATGCATTTTTGAGTGTTTTTAAATGTTTTGCAGTTCAGATTTGACCAAAAATGATGAGTATTTACACACTCATCAATCCCCCACACTAAACTGTTGCTAGTCCCTAGCAATCTTTTGAGAAAACTTAATGGATTTGAATCTCTTTACCAAAAGCCATTACTTATGGAGTAGCCAATTGTTTCAGTTCAAGTAAGAACATTGGTACAATGATAACCAAATGATTTTGAGCAAATCACCAGCTTTCAACGGTTTTGATTTGTCTTTACCAGAAGCCGTTTGCTTCTGGACTAGCCAAATCTTAGATAATATATACTATCTTTGGTGATCTGATTACCAATTATGGTTTTCCAACTGCCTTTACCACAAGCCATAAACTTGCGGGCTAGCCAACTCTTCACTAATTAAAGATATGGTGAACTGAACACCATACAATTTTGGGCAAATTGCAAGCCGTCAACGGATTTGAGATATCTTTATCAAGAGCGTTTGCTCTGGATTAGCCAATCATTTTGTTTATTAGACATGGCGGATTGATAACCATAAGCTGAGTAAGTGCAAAACACTTACTCCAAAAAAATTTTGGCCAAAATTGGGGGAATTGGGTGGTATAATTACATGATAAAATTCGTGAGAATTCCCCACCACACTAGAAATGAATATTGCCCTCAATATTCAAAGTACCGGCTGTTATGCGAAACTTAGAACGTAAAAGGGAAATATTACGGCCATTATTTGTGATTTTTTTTTTGATGTTAGAAAACTTATATACAACAGCGGGGGGCAACTCCCCCACACTAGGGTGGTACACACGGGTGAAAACCCATGTTTAACTACTGTTTTTGATTACCGAGTCGGTAGCTTGACTCGACCCCGAATTCATTTGTTCATGGGGAAGCAAAGTGGAAGAAACAATCTCCATCGGACTTTCATTCAAGATGTTTGGACAAATATTTGAAGCACGTGAAAGTTCCACACCGATGAGGTATACATAGACAGACCCGGCTCACAACTGGTACACGGAAATGCCGGGGTCAAAGATGGTATCTTCACTCTCGAATGAGTGAAGAAGAGAAGAAGTCACGGGATAGGTGAAGAAAAGAAAGAAAATCATGATGAAAATCATGACTAACTCATCTTCATCCATAGGAGAATCCATAATTTCAGTATTATGAATCTCATCATTTAAGCTCACGTGATCAAGACAAATCCCGGGTGTGTCATGATCAAAGTGGAAGTTATCATACTCCGGCGGAGATATGATATGAGTGAGTTCACCGGCGAACTCCTCGTGAAGAGAATCAATCACAAGATGTAAATATGTGAATTCTTGTTCCACTATAGACTCATCACTATCCTCAATCTGACTATCAAAGAGTGGATTCTCAGAAATTAAAGTGAATTCAGAGTCGAATTCAAATAGAGGATTAGTGAGAGTTGTTTTGAACGGCTTCAGGGAACAAAGTGATCAACATTCTCTATTGGATTGTTGGGATAAGAAGTGAGTGAACGATCATTATAAAGGAGACTTTCAATTTCTCCTAGGTCGGCGAAATCAAAGAGATCATCACACTTTTTGATGAAAGTGGATTGATGTGAGCGAGTTCATCGGTGAACTCCTCAAGAAGAGGATCAGACTGGGGGAGTGATGCCTCAACATACTCGATGTTTCCATAGGAAGCACAATCGTCGCTAAAATCGGAGAAAGTTTCAAAATGATCTAGAGAATTCTCAAGAGGGGAAAGAGAATCACACATATGATCGAAGTTCCCATGTGACTCTCCTGGGATTGGGACAAGGTTCTCAACACTAGACTTTATGAATTCGTCCGATTCCTTTTCAGAACAGTGTTAAGATGCTCATCCCCATGTTGAGAGAGTTAGTGGGCATTTGGTGTGATAACAACAGTGAGGGGAGTTGAGAAGGACTAGCATACATATGTTTTACAATTTCCATTTGTTCTTCCGCTAGTAATTCCATCATAGTCTTGTCTCCCACGATTTTCCACGGAAGGAATTTCAAGCGATGAACTTGATGAATCCGTACAAAATTGACGAATATCAAGGGTAACTTCATCATCATCATCCTCATCGAGAAGAAGCACACTGCGAAATATAGCATGTTTTTTAGTTGCTTGTTCTTCGACAAGTAATTCCTCCATACTCTTTTCGTTTCTAGCATCTCGTTCTTTTGCAAGTAATTATGCCATAGATTCCTCACGAGAGTTTTGAAACGACATAGCCGACTCCTCCTTAAGTTCTTTTAATAACTCCGACTCTTCATTAGAAGGTGCAGTCGTAGTTTCATGAGGAGTTGCTTGAATCATTTGGTATTGTGGAGGTTGGTCTTGAAATGATGTGTCAAAATTGTCACAAGGAAATGTATTCCCCGTTTGACAATCCGAGCTGACGTGTGGATCTCCACAGTACTCACAACAAAATGATTGTTGTGGCTGGACATGTGAATAATATGGAATTTGGTAATTTCCAATGTCACGAGTGTTACCAGAAAACTGTTCATAGATAAACGCGTTTCCGGATTGACACTCAAATCCTTGGTGAGGACCTCCACAAAACTCACACAGATATGTCAATATCTCATGATGTGGTGGTTGGTAGAATGAATCAGATGTGTCATGGTAAGGATAGGGAGCTTGGTTATAGACGGACCCATCTCTGATTCTACCATGCTATAGCCGGGACAATTCCCACCATTATGAGGACCACCACACCATTGGCAACCAAAATGGTGTGGATACGACATAAGAAAGAATCAAAGGTTTCTGAGAGGGGTTGGGATGAAGAATCAAAGATATGAGAGGGTAAAGATGGATATTTTTGGATTTTTGGATAAACATTTTGTAAATATAAGAAAGAAAATCTTTTTGGGTTTTTGGGTTTTTAAGATGTTTTTGGATTTTTGGATTTTTATAAGAAAATATAAACATATATAGATGGTATGAACAAGGAGTGAATATTCAAATCACTAATCTGCTAAACGTAAGATTATTAGCACAACTCGGCGTGGCCAAAATTTGATCGGTCCCAAGCGGTCAACCCAAATTAACCAGGTGAATGGTCAACAAGAGTCAATCACTTGAGAACGCAATGCAATTATCCAGGAGAGTTTAGTGTTTCCCCGGGTCGTTAAGTCCCAACGAGCTGTGCGATTGAAGCTAAACGTGTAGTGATCGGGTGATATTGAACAGCAAAGGGGTTAATGATAATACTAGATGACAAAGGAAAAATCTGAGATAATTCCTAAAAATACTTTAATAAGACAGAAACTTTAAGAAAAATATAAAAAACATATAAGTGCTTAATAATAAGCTGGAAAGAAAATTAAAAAGCTAAATTATACTAAATAAACGCTATCACTATTTTTAAAGTTGGATTTTCTTGATTTTTCTTTTATAAATTTGAATTAAAAACTAATTTTAAACTTTAAAACTAAATTAAAATACTAAAAATAATAAAATTAAATAGGAAAATTGTGAAACTATTTTTCAAAAATCTAAAATAACTAAACAAAATTTTGAAAATTGAATTTGTATTTTTCTGATTTATATTCTAATTTCTATGATTTAAAAACTATTTAAAACTAATTAAATTGCTAAAAATTACTATTTAAACTAGGAAAATTATGGAAAAATATTTTTTTGGCTTTTTATATTTATCTTAAACTATGAAAATTGAAAAATTATTTTTCTGAAGCTTTTCTGCTTTATTTGTATTAAAAGCTATTTAAAAAGTCTTAAAAACTGATTTAAAATAAGAAAAATAGCAAACAGTGATGAAAAATTATGAAAAATTCAAGAAAAGTCTAAAATTATATTCTAAATCTGTGAAAAATATAAAACCTTTAGCTTATGTGTGAAAATATGAAGCTGTAGTGCAACAGCTTATGAATAAGCACTTAATAATAAGCAAATGAACACTAAAAGGCACCAAATGAAAGCGTGACAAGAACTAATTTATGCTAAAACTACTGGAAACAAACTTATATCAACTAGTCTAGACTTATGATTTGCAAACTACAATGATATGACTAAATCAAATCCCAAAATCCAAACAGCCTCTACCTCTTATGTTTAAGCTTAAGCACAGGCTTATATAATAAGCTAAGTTGAAAACCAAAAATGGTGATCTCTAACCAACCCACCAAAGACCACTTGTACCAAATCTCAGACCTAAACAAGCTTTAATGAAGCTTGTGCAAAGCCTACAATAAAATTTTGCACTCGGCTAATCTTGAGTGCTTGACCTGAGGCAAATAAGCTCTTTTGAAGAGCTAATTTAGAGCTTATAAAGGCTTGAGAAAATTCAAAAAAAATCAGATTTCAAAAATAGACCAACTGAACTTGTTAAGTCCAAAATATCACTTGAGTTGAATCAGAAACGAATCCATGAAAATTCCACAAACTTTGGTGAAAGGTTTTCAACTTTTGACTTTTGATCAGATTTTGAGATGTTGACTAAAATGAAATTTGAATCAATTCTTTTGAATGAAAATGATATGATGATATGAAATAATACTGATGTAGGCTAAATTATGACTATATCTACCTAAATGCAAAATCTCACTAAGCGATTTAAGCGTTATGAGCACAAGAGAAGAATCAAAATGATTTTGACTTTAGCTAATCTCTTGTGCAAATGACTTCTTGATTTAACTTTACTTATTTTAAATGAGACTAAGATGACTGATATTAAACTCAAACCAAGCCTAAAGATCACTATAACCACTGATCCAAACACTATTTATGAAGCAGATATGCAAGTTAAATCCAATAATACTCTATTACAGAACTCAATTCCAATTCCTATGACTAACGGTAACCTATGTGAGTGAATTTAAACAGTAAAAACACACGAAGCAGATTTGATCTAATAGAACAAGAATTAAGCAGATTGAAAAAAAGAGAAAGAGTAAAACTCACAAAAGGTCCAACCACTATGGTATGCAACCGATATCAATGTAACAGTTCTCTGAACCATTTTTAACCCATATTACATCCAAATTCAACCCATATTCTTCATTAGACCAACAACTCAGATCATTCCAAACTAATTTCTGCAGGTTTGACTTATATTGACCAAGGTGCTCTTTTGTTTGGAACTGTTTGATAAGCTTATTCAGAGCTATCAACAACTTGAATAAGCTTATATAAGTTGTAATAAAGCTATTTGAAGCTTGATACTTAGCAATTTTAAATTGATTTAATAACGAGAAAATGTAAAAAAAAATTTGATCAAACTTTGAATTATCACGAAAATAAGTTACAAGCTGATTGAGATGACTTAAATAAGTACAAGGAAGATTAAAAGTTACAATTTAAAGCTTAATTAGGACATGGAAATTAAAAACGACATGAAGGAAAATAAAAACTAAGAACTACCCTTGTCTCTCCTTCTCTTCCTTCTATTTATCAGCAAAAGTGCTCCCACGTGTCTTCTGAGCATTTCCCACCACTTTTCTGGACCGTTGGATTGTTAGAATCATTTTTAGCCATTTGATGAATTTTGGCGCCAAAAAAAGATATAGCAACTGGGTTTGATTGAGTCGCAAGAGGAGGAAGCATTAATTGTTTCTTGTTTTGTTAGGTGAGGTGGAGTGATAAGGGTGGTGTGTGTGAGCTGGAGGCATGGCTGAGGTGAGTGGTTTGCAGGCAGTTGGTGAAGAAGAAGGGAAAAAGGAGGGAAAAGGGGGGCGGGGTTTGACTATTTTGACCGGGGGATTATTAATAGGCAGGGGGTTCAATAAGGGGGGTCACGGTTGTTTTGACAGGGGTAAATAATACAAAGGGTCCGTTTGGGTTTTAGGATTAGTAAACAAGGACCAAAATTGCAAATCAACCAAACTTGAGGGACCAACTGTAAATTCTCCAAACTTTTTACCCAAGGATCATTTTTGATAAATTTTGATTTTGAAAGGACTTGGGTTGATTTTTATTCCAAAACAAATGCTCAGGGACTGATTTTGTCAGGATTTGAAAGTTGAGGGACTAAAACTGCCAATTATGCAAACTTAGCTTGTTTTTTATCTGTTTTTAAACATTTTTCATCTGAAACATATAAAACACAATTTTGGAATATTTTCAGTATTTTGATGCATTTCTGAGTGTTTTTAAATGTTTTGTAGTTCAGATTTGACCAAAAATGACGAGTATTTACACACTCATCAGTACTGAACCTCAAGGTACTGATGTTCAAACTCAATGTACTGAAGCACAAGTAAACATTCAAAGTCTTGAGCTGAAGAACGGTGTTCAAAATCTTGATGATCAAGGTACTCTTTGCTCTTCAAGGAACATCTGAGACAAGAGCTAATCACACTAAGGATTCTAGACTTTGAAGAGGAAGCTGGTCCTTCAACAGTCATACCGAGAAGAGGAAGCGATACACCTAAACCAGGTGCACTGCAAGTGATGATGAGGCTGTTTGAGATATTGCACAACTTATCAAAACCAAGGGGTGTTAGCATTCGAGGGAGTTGCTAAAGCACAACCTCAAGCTTCTCAACCTACTTTAGATCCAAAAGATAAAGGAAAAGGTAAGATGGTAGAAACAAAGAAGAAGAAGCTCACTTTGGCAGAAATTAGAAAAATTGAAGTAGCCAAGAATGAAGAAGCTGCTAAGAAGTTTCAAGCGAGTATGATCTTGAGGTGACTATACCGATAAAGGAACTGAACTTGCTTTGTACCGATAAAGAGTTTACCAAGAATACCAAGTATTGCTAAGGAAAGAAATGCCATGATGGCTTATTTAAAGGGTCAAGGGTATCTTGGGTTACGAAGCTGAAATATGTTGAGATGAAACAGGTTGTATGATTTGGTTAGAAGCTTATCAAAAGCACGTTGATAGTATTAAAGATTTTAAAGATGATGATGAGCAAAAGGAGGATGCTGGAAAAAGAAGTTTAAAGAGAAAAAGAACAACTGAAGAAGAACAGCCATCAAAGAAGGTAGAGTTAAGGTCAGATACAGTTGATGAGTTAAGAAATTACTTAAGAGTTATCGACTTTGAGCATTCTAAGTCTAAAAATGTTGCAGAAAAGAAATCAAAGATAACTACTTTTGAAGTTGTAGAATCACCAGATGGAAATTATCTGATGTTCCATAGAGAAGATGAGAGTTTTAGTGTGTTTAATTTGCTATGGGACATATTGCACATCATTAGCAGAGAAGATTTGTGGCATTTATACAAATTAGTGCAAGAATATTTTGAACACATTCCATCAGAAGGAGTTGGTTTAATATTACTTGGAGACCTCACAACTATCTAGGAAACAAAGGAAACAAGTACTGATGCTATATGGAATAATCAAGAAGTATGGGAGATTAATAGCTGGAGATACTTTAATGAATCTGGAGTACACGTTTTGGAGCTAGAAGATGGAACCATGATTCATATGTTAGTAGAAAGAAGATATCCACTCACATCAGATCTTATGAGAAGGACGCTAGATCATGGAATGGAAGTTGAAGAGGAGAATGAAACAGCATTAATGGTCATCGAATTGTTTATCAAATGGACTACAATGGCTGATGATGATACTTAAATTCTGGTATGATTCTTAATTGTAAAATTTTTGATAAATCAGTACTTTATTCAAAGTACTGCTTGGAAAACAGTACTTTAACCAAAGTACTGCTTGCAGCACAAAACCAGTTAATGATTTTTGAAAGAAAACTTTTGTTAAAGTAATAAATATTTTGAAACAAAGGTTAAAAGCAACAAATGGTTGTTGAGATGGTTATAACAATAGGTTATCAATCCACCATGTTTAACAAAAGGATTGGCTAATCCATGAGCAAACGGCTCTGGTAAAGATATCTCAAATCCGTTATATAGTTGACAACTTGCTAATAAGTTGTATGGTAATCAACTCACCATATCAGCAAATGTGAAGAGTTGGCTAGCCCACAAGAAAAATGGATTGTGGTAAAGGCTGTGGAAAAACCATTTATATGGTAATTAGTTCACCATGGTTGCAAGAATTAACTAGTCCAAAAGGGTACAACTTTTGGTAAAGACAAATCAAATCTGTTGATAGCTGATGATTTGCTAAAAATCATATGGTTATCAATGTACCATGGTCTTACACACCTAAACATTTGGCTACTCTAGAGTTAATGGCTTTGGTAAAGAAACATCAAAATCCATTAAATTTTCAATGATTCACCTCTCACAGGAGTTTACACACCTGGAAGTGATGAGAATAGATTGAAACTTAAAAGAACTGATGTACAAATTGTCATATGTTCTTTGAGTTGCTGAAAAGATGGAGCTTGCTGATTGTTGCTGTAAAGGATTACATATAAAGACTACTTTGATGATGATAATATACGCACAGGGAATACAAAGACAAAATTTGAAGATAAAGACAATCTTTCCTTGAAGACAAAGATGTTAAAGTTTACAAAGGAACTTGAAGTCAAGCAAGTAGAATTCAAGTTAGGGGAGGATTGTTGGGATATGAAAGTGTTGAAGAATGACAAAGTACTGAATAAAGTCAAAGTCTCTGGAAGATGTCAAAGTACAGCTAAGTAAAAGTTAAAGTACTGCTTGATCATCAAAGTACTGCAAGGTTAAAGGACTGCTATACAAAATCGTTAAGGATAATAATGTAATTCTAGAATGTTTTAAGTTTAAGTTTAGAATTACTTGACGTACAAGAAATAGAATTGTAAACCGACTAGGGTTATCCTTAAGCCTATAAAAGGACCCCTAGATTGGCATTAAATGTACGTGCATTATTAGAGTTTTTAGAGAGTTCGATATTAGAGTATTAGAGTTGTTAAAGAATCTGTATAACAAGCAGGTTCTAAGTATTAATAAAATTGTCGAAGTTAAAGTTAAATTCTTCTTAGCTTTGTTAAGTAAATTCCGCACACTTAATAGAGTTAGTTCAGTGTTTCATTGTTTGTAACTTAGGATTTATCCGAGGTTATTAAACCCTTACAAGCTATTTAAGTTAGTTTGGTTAGAGTACATCGATCCAACACAACTTGAGATGATCCTTGTCCAATTTGAAGATCACATGTGATATTAGTGTTAAATTACATATGATATGTAATATCATATGTGATACTAGTGTTAAATCATATATGATAAATCACATATGATATATATAGCATATATGATTTAACACTAATATCACATGTGATATTCAAATTAGTGCTAAATCATATATGATTTTTTCATGAAAATTTCAGTAACGTAAAAAAACGAAAAAAACTTGAAAAAAAAAAAAAAACGTGAAAACATGAAAAAACAAAACATTTTGTCGAAAGTATATCAAAGTGCCTATATATAGAAAGATAATTAAATGCTCGTTGTAATGGTAAATTTTTTTTTCGCTTGACGTTTAACGGTTTGAAAGATATTTATATTTGAAAAAAACGATGAAAGTGGGTTTTTTTTTAATTGTTGAGATTAATCTCATCCATTATATCTAATAAAAATGAATGGTGGAGATTGATCCCTTAGTATGTAAAGAAGTTTTTGTCCCCAAATGATCTTAAATCATTTTTTAAACGTGTGTAAATATAATTTGATCTTTGCTGCTCATAATTCATAAACCGGAGAAATTTTTATTTGCTTACCTTTATTTTGGTGCTTACCAATGGACAAATCCCCACCATTCATCTAGTTTAATCTAATGATTGTGATTAACCTAAGATTTAATAGATAAACCTAAGTTCATGTTTTTTTTTCTTATCTTTTTGTCTTTTTTTTTATTCATATATTTTTTATCTTTTTCTTTTAATTCACTTTTTTTTTAAAGTCACGTTTTTTTTTAATTCACGTTATTCACTTTTTTTAAATTCGCGTTTTTTCTTCGCTTTCGTACGTTTTCGCCCGTTTTCTTACGTTTTCGTTCATTATTTATACGTTTTCATCTGTTTTCGTCTATTTTCATACTTGTTTTTACACTTTCATACATTTTCGTCCGTTTTCATACATATTTGTCCATTTTCTTACGTTTTCGTCCGTTTTCATACGTTTTCGCCCGTTTTCTTACGTTTTCGTTCATTATTCATACGTTTTCGTCCATTTTCATCCGTTTTCATACGTTTTCGTCCGTTTTCATACTTGCTCTTACGCTTTCATACGTTTTCGTTCGTTTTCATACTTGTTTTTACGCTTTCATACGTTTTCATCCGTTTTCATATATATTCGTCCATTTTCTTACGTTTTCGTTCGTTTTCATACATTTTCGTCCGTTTTTAAATGTTTTCGGCCGTTTTCAGACGTTTTCATGCATTTCTAAATATCACAAGCGATCTTTTAATTCTGTGATATTCATATGATCACAAGTGATATTCTGTGATATTCAGAATATAACTTGTGATATTCTAAATACCACAAGTGATTTTCAACTAATGTTTTGTAACACGAAAATCACAAGATATATTTAGAATATCACAAAGTGATATCCAGAAAATCACAAGTGATATTTAGAATATCACAAAGTGATATTCAGAATATCACAATGTGATATTCACACAAATATATAATTTGAATAGCAGCTGCATAGTTTAGGGGTATTTGTTTAACCTTATTTTATTTGCTTATGAGCTTATGTGATTTCGGTTTATGTTTCACAAGCTTAATTTGCTTATTTTGAAACTTATAAAAATATGTAAGTTTATATTTTATTTACCACGTATAAAGAGAAAATGGTCAAATTTTGGTTTAGATTTCATACATATTCGTCCGTTTTCGTCCGTTTTCATACGTTTTCATCCATTTTTAAATGTTTTCGGCCGTTTTCATATGTTTCTGAATATGACAAGTGATATTCTGTGATATTCAGAATATCGCAAGTGATATTCTGAGTATCACAAATGATATTCTGAATATCATATGTGATATTTTGTGATATTCAGATGATCACAAGTGATATTATGTGATTTTCTGAATATTACAAGTGATTTTCAACTAATGTTTTGTAAAATGAAAATCACAAGTGATATTCAGAATACCACAAAGTGATATCAGAAAATCACAAGTGATATTCATAATATCACAAAGTGATATTCAGAATACCACAAAGTGATATTCAGAAAATCACAAGTGATATTCAGAATATCACATCACAAAGTGATATTCAAAAATTCAAAAGTGATACTCTGAATAACACAAAAAATCACTTGTGATAGTCAGAAACGTATGAAAACGGACGAAAACATAAGAAAATGGACGAATAAGTATGAAAACGGACGAAAACGTATGAAAGCGTAAAAACACGTTTGAAAATGGATGAAAAAAGAAAATGATGAAAACGGGCGAAATCATATGAAAGCGAGCAGCGGAAAAACGTGAAAGCGGACGAAAACATATGAAAGCAGCGAAACGTGTGAAAACAGACGAAAACGTATGAAAGCGAAGAAAAATCGCGAATTTAAAAAAAAAGTGAATTAATAAAAAAAACGCGAATTTAAAAAAAACGCAAATTAAAATAAAAAAAAGGAAGATCGAGAATAAAATAAAAAACGTGAATTTAAAAAAAACAAAAAAAAATATGTGAATAAAAAAGAAATACAAAAATACAAGAAAAATACATGGACTTAGATTTACCTTTAAATATTAGGTTAATTCCCACTAATAGATCAAACTAGATAGATGGTGGAGATTTGTCCCTTAGTAAGTATGAATTTATGGGTAAGAAAAATAAAGTGACTCTCATAAACCATGTGTTCATTCATAGTCCATAGACATAAGAATAACAAATATAATAACATTAGAAAGTATAATGTTATAATATGAATCCTTATAATATAAAATCCTTACAAAACAAAAAATAAAGAACCACACATAAGCTACATCTATACACCACATCATTAACCTTTGGTTCCACTGAGATGAAAGTGAGGTTTATACTTTCAAACTCTGACTCTATATGAGAAAGGTCACGGACTTATTTGTCACCAGCTACATTCTTGTCAATTGTGTAAATGTGATTTCACATAACCTAGTAAGGATATTAAACAGACTTTAGGATATAGACTTAGATGTAACAGAGTTACTATCCTCACCTTTCTTAGAATGTGTACAATATTAAACAGACTTTGGGATATAATCCTACCATGTCAACAACAATATTTCTTTAGATTTTTTTTCTTAGAAGCATTAGTATTAGGTTCGATAGACATATCTTCCTCAAACTTTTCTTTTGTTGCTCTAATTTGTTCTTGTGATATTTTCTAACAATTAAGCTTAGTATAATCATACTCTATGTACACCTCTAATTACTTGCAACTCAAAATAAGGGTAGCCATACAATACACATTCTCATCACATGGCAATTCATACAACTCAACATCTAAACAACTCATGGGGCTTAAATAGTGATAAAACCGAGACTCGTACTCACCTATGTATCCTAAGTGTTTGACCATCTTATCTAACTCATGAATAGAGAAAATTTCAATATCAAACCTATCAAAAATGTCTTCTTGACCACTGTAACACCCCCAAATCTCGGTACAGCAGAAGACTTAAACAAGTTTTCAGGGCGTTACTGGATTGACACATCACACAAGTATAGCAAACAAGATAGTCATATTATAGTTCAAAAACCAATCCCATAATTAATTATCCAAATACAATCATCCCAAAATAGTCAAATGTAAGGCCCAACATGGAATATAAAATAGGTCCGCATAATATAATCAGAGTTTAAAAATGATCCTTCAACCATGCCTCATTGCCAAGCCTCCACAGAACGAGCATTCCAAACATCAACTTAATTACCTGAGAAAATCATGCTAAAAGGTCAGCTAACGCTGGTGAGTTCATAGGTTTAAGTACAAATTCAATAGTGGACATGTAGAGTTTATTTGCTATGCGAGACTAAGATAGATACATAATAAACACACAAATCACATACCAACAACACAAACAATATCACAGCAGGGCCCCAAGCGACTCTAGCCAGCACAGTCGTAGCAAGGCCTAGAAAAAATGCTACCCTATACTAGGTCGGAGTAGATATCTATTCTTAGCTAGGCAACAGTGTCATAGCAAATGATTTCTACCCTAGACTAAGGCAACATCTACCACATATCTATCTAAGCTAGTCAGCACATAAGCAAATCAAAAGAGTTTAAGAAGGTCCAAAAGAGTAGCATGATTTCTCACCCCAATTTAGTTAAAAACATAGATAAAAGTGGGGCTATGAAACTCACCTCAAGTAAGCAAAGCACAAACAAACACTAGAAACGAAGATAACAGCTAACTCGTCTCAGCAACTACTGACTCGGCACAACCTATTAATATAAACCAATTCTTAATATATAATCTCAACTTCAATATTATCTACCTCAATGTATTCCTTTTCTTATCTCAAAAATATCTTGTTTCACCATTTAGTTACTAGCATTTGGTATCATCGTGTGTGTGGTATTGACTCGACAAGACACCATGTGTAACACCCTAGGCAAATCCCACATCGGCTGTGGCCTGGAGAGATGCTGGGCTCATAAGATAACATTCGCCTTACAATGACACAACGCGTTTTGTGGTCTCTGCGGGTGGAGTTCTTAGAACCTGGCGGTTAAGCGCTCATATGAGAGTAATCGCTTGGGTGACCTGCCGGGAAGTCTTCACATGAGGCCACAAAACAAAGTCGTGGCGTGCGGCAGCAAAGCGGACAATATTGTGGTCTAAGTAGGCGGGGTGTTACAAGTGGTATCAGAGCCACTCCTAAGCCGTTCGGATGGTGGGCAAACCTCATCGAGGATGATGAGTCCCTAAGGGGGGTGATTGTAACACCCTAGGCAAATCCCACATCGGTACGTGGCACGGAGATCTGGGCTCATAAGATAACATTCGCCTTACAATGACACAACGCGTTTTGTGGTCTACTGCGGGTGGAGTTCTTAGGAACTGGCAGTTAAGCGTGCTCATATGAGAGTAGTACTGGCTTGGGTGACCTGCCGGGAAGTCTTCACATGAGGCCACAAAAACAAAGTCGTGAGCGTGCGGGCAAAGCGGACAATATTGTGGTCTAAGTAGGCGGGGTGTTACACCATGAATGCACTCAAATGACCACAATGCGACTCATAACGACACTATGAGACGTCTAAGCAATAAGCTTTATAGTTTAATAAGTTTCGGAATAAATAGTTAGATCTTATCGAATTCGTAAATTCGATAAACTCAACCATTTATTCATGTCGCTTATTATCCCAAAAACGAGTCACATCCTAACGAGTCATAAGGATAATTCACTCATTAATAACGTTATCCTACGTACATAACGGGCTCTTATTAGATTCGTCAACCTAATAAGTCCGCTATCCACGTGGATTGACGCTATTAATGTTAGGTCATCCGTAACCCACGCACAACACATAAATAGTATTAAATGCTCATAAATGGAACATTTCGATAAACGTGTCCTCGAAACAATTAATAACTCATTAATTACAAAATATATCTATTTTTAGATGTTAGTTTCCTTTTAAAATATCGAATAACAAAGCGAGTCTTGTTATCGAATGTTTAGTATAAAAACCATTTATTATTTATATTTTTTAGTTTTATTTACTTGTTTATATATATATTACGTCAAGTTTCAATATAAGTTTCGAGTCGTTATCCGTTTCGAGTTCACAAGCTCGAGTCATGACCTCTCGGCTTCTATACGTTCTATTGTCCAATATATACTAAAGTCCATGTCACAGCGTTGTCGGGGTCAACCAAGACTAAAAAGTCAAGGTAACACCGACGTTGCGTAAAGTTGACATTTATAATATTAAGTCCAACATAAATAATCACAATATCTCAAATCAACCTCCAATCAACTCATATCAATCTCGCCATCCAGACAAACTACCAAACATACGATGGTCTTGACACGGTCCCAATTAAGACCACGTGAACCAAACAAGCTCTAGAAGCTCTTTGTCTCCACGCGTCTCATCCAAACTCCAACAACAACTACCAATATGTTACCACAATGACCCGACCCGGACCCTTGGTCCATGAGGGTCTCGTTCACATTACCCAACGCCACCACGTGGCCCATGTAGCTCATTCCACCTATCCATCTCCATCCAAACACTCCCAAATGGCTCTTTCAATACCCAAACAACATCCAAACACCATCAAACATCAAAACCCATCAACTAGTTATGACCAAGAACATGTAAAAATAATAAAAATGCAAAAACATAAGAACATGACACAGCACATGATACCAACACACTAGTTTACATGTTTTATTAGTTTTGAACTCGTTTTAGACCCGTGTTCATCACGACCCAACCATGGTACCCACGTATTCGTGACTTTTGGTCATGTAGGTGGCTATCCAAGACTAAAATGTGTCGTTACCAAGCTTCTTTTACCTTTATCAAACCCGATCTACAAATACACGATGAAACGCTAGAATCACGAAATGTTTTTAGATGTTTTGGAGGGTTAAACAAAGGCTATAGGGCGCGTGTTATATATAGATGGAAAGAGGGAAGAGAGATCTAAAATATGGTGGTGGAGGTGAGGGGTGACGCACCGTCGTGTGGCCAGAAGTGGCGGCAGCTAAAGGATGACCGATTTTAGGGTTATGGTTTTGTTTAGGAGAAAGAGATTAGAGAGAGAAAGTGGTGTGTATGTGTGTGTTTTTAGAGAGAGGAAGTAAAGTATGTATGTGTGTAGGGTGAGTGGCATATATAGGTGGGATTAGGGACCAAATAAAAAATGAAAATGGGAGGGGGGGGGGTGGCCAGCTTCATCAAAAAAGGGGGGCCAACCCCGCAATTTTTCATAAACCATCCCGTTTTCCCTTTCCCGAGCTCATATTTTACTCTACGATTATTTATGTTTTTCCACGAATTTTGATTATTTATGTGTCACGCTTCGTGTTACGATTTAAAAGTTACGTTATCTCTCGTTATAGGATTTTATTGTGCCAGATCAAATAGTGCCTATCTTAACGGGCTATAACTTATATGACAACTCATACGATAATAAAATAAATCGTAAAAACCAATAACGATATCAAAACAAGTAATGGTTAACCGGAATAGCTCCTAAAGGCAACTACTCGTTCTAACTTAGCGTAATGCGGTTACCTAAAAGGGCTCCCTAATTTCCAGTTGTCACAGCCTCCCAGCCTAAAAAAAACCCGTCCCGGGTTTCACTCCGAGTTGCTTGATGATAAGAAGAGTTTAGGGTACTTCTTACGGAATACGTCCTCACGTTCCCATGTGAACTCTGGTCCATGACGGGAATTCCAACGAACTTTGATAATCGAAATATGGCTATGCTTCAGCCGCTTTACCTCACGATCCATGATCTTAATCGGTTCCTCAACGAAATTCAAACGCTCATATATACATATATCTCTCATAGGTACAACTAGGTTTTCCTCGGAAAGACATTTCTTAAGATTACTAACATGGAAGACATCGTGTACACTGCTCAACTCCGAAGGTAGCTCGAGTCGGTAAGCTACTGGTCCGATTATTTCCAGGATTGGAAAAGGACCAATGTATCGGGGATGAGTTTTCCACGCTTGTCGAAACGTATCACCCTTTTCCAAGGGGAAACCTTCAACATGACTTGGTCTCCTACCTGAAACTCTAAGGGTTTACGTCTCCTATCGGTGTAACTCTTTTGTCTATCACGGGCGACTTGCAAATGATTACAGATCTGAAATATCTTCTCAGTGGTTTCGTGGTTTCTAGAATGACTTTGGGACCGGTAATATGGCTCTCGCCAACTTCCGCCCAACAGATCAGAGAACGGCATTTTCGGCCATACAACGTCTCAAATAGTGCATCCTTAATGCTGGTATCATAACTATTGTTGTAGGAGAATTCGGCCAAAGGTAGGTATTTCTCCCAGCCTTTGCCGAAATCGATGACACAGACACGAAGCATATCTTCTAAGGTCTGAATGGTCCTTTCACTCTGACCGTCGGTTTGAGGATGATAAGAAGTACTCATATCCAATTTTGTTCCTAATGCCGTTTGTAAGGATTGCCAGAAGTTGGACGTAAAACGGCTATCTCGGTCGAAAATGATAGATATAGGTACTCCATGACGAGATACTATCTCTTTGACATATAGCCGAGCGAGCTAGTCGATACTATCGACCTCGCTAATGTAAGCTGAAAGAGAAGACTTAGTTAAACGATCCATAATTACCTAGGTAGCGTCATTGCCGCTAACTATTCTCGGTAATTTGGTGATGAAGTCCATGGTGATTCGCTCCCATTTCCATACAGGGAGTTCGGGTTGAACTAGAAGTCCTGAGGGTTTCTAGTGTTCGGCCTTTACCTTAGAACAAGTCAAGCACCTACTGACATATAGAGCTATGTCGACTTTCATGTTCGGCCACCAGTAGAGTTTCTTTAAGTCATGATACATCTTATCGGCTCTGGGATGAATAGAGTATTTTGATTTATGCGACTCGTGCATAATCAACTCACAGATTCCGCCATGAAGTGGTATCCAGCTTCTGTCTCCGAAGCGTAGGGTTCCGTCAGAACACTTCAAGAAGCCGTTTTCACTTTCTACCATTCCATGAAGGTTCTCAAATGGACGGTTCTGTTCCGTCAACACCGCGGCTTGAGCGGCTAAGATTTGAGACGGTAGAGGTGAACTAATGGTCATTCCTAAGGATCGAACGAGTAATGGTGGAATGTTCTCCTTACGAATGAGGGCATCTGAAACGACATTGGCATTACCAGGATGATAACAAATCTCACAAACGTAATCACGATTAATTCCAACCAAATGGCATGTTGTCTCATATTCAGCTCACTTCTAAGATGTGTTGCAGGCTTTTATGGTCGGTAAACACTACACACTTAGTCCGTACAGCATGTAATGTATCCAAATCCTAAGGGCAAACACCTACAACACCTAACTCTGTGGTCATGGGTGGTGTAGTTTTTTCTCATGCTTCTTAAGTTGTTGGAGGCATAAAATATCACCTTCTCCCGTTGCATCAAAACGGCACCTAAGAATTTCTTTATTCAAAGGCGTCGCAGTAAAGATACACGACAAAATCTTCGCTTCCTTCAGGCAAAGCTAGGATCAGCGTACTACACAACTTCTCCTTCAGTAGTTGGAACGCTTCTTCTTCCTTTTCTCCTCATTCATACTCAACATCCTTCTGCATCAGTATGGTCAGCGACTTAGCTATCGTGGAAAATCCCTCAATGAACCTCCGGTAATAGCCTGCTAAACCTAGAAACTGGCGGACTTCTGACGGGGTTCTAGGAGCGGCCCATTCCTTAATGGCCTCAATCTTAGCTGGGTTGATGTGAACTCCTCGACTATCTATCACGTGGCCTAAGAATTGTACGGTCGGAATCCAAAATTCACACTTAGATAATTTGGCGTACAACTGCTCTTGTCTTAACAACTCCAATATGAGCCTCAAATGCTCTTCATGCTCCTCTCTACTCTTGGAGTATATCAAGATGTCGCCTATGAATACTATCACTAACTTATCTAGATACGGCTTACACACTCGGTTCATGAGATCCATGAATACCGCTAGGGTGTTGGTCAAACCAAACGACATCACTTGGAATTCATAGTACCCTGATAAGGTTTTAAAATGTACCTTTTTGAGGGGTCGTTTAAGCCCTTATTTGATCACTTTTGTATCCGTTATTACTTAATATCGTTCCTTTTCACTTTTTAGGTCTCTTGAAGGCAAATTGCAGTAATGGCACTTATTTGGACGAAAAGCGACATATACGAAGAAAATGGCCAAAGTCAAGAATCGAGACACTCAAGCTGCTTAAATACAAGGTGACGGCGTCACTGCTTACTGCCCATGGCCGTTGAAAGCATTTTGTGACGAATACACGAAGCCAAAATTCTTATTTTCAAGTGACGGTGTCAGGCTTTAAAAGAGTCGGCCGTCGTAACTCAGACGGCCTAGATTTGATCCAGACCGCGTCATAAGCTGAAGAG